>VXBX01000546.1:415142-464335 GCA_013400415.1 Scytalopus superciliaris
CCAAGCCCCCCCAGACAAAGAGGACGCCCCGCACACAGCGCAGCCGGGCCGGCGGGCGCGGAGCCCAGGCGAGGAGGGGGCCCGGGCGGGACACGCCTTGCGGGGAGCAGGGGCCCCGCAGGCAGCTCTGCCGCCCCCGAGCAGCCGGGCCGGGCCCCGGGCGGGCCGCAGGCACCTCCCCGCTCCCCGGGGCCGGCACTGACCTGGCGCCGCTTCGTGCTCGTCCCGGCTCCGGGCGGCGNGGCAGCCAATAGGCTGAGAGGAGCTGGCGGAATGCGCGCTGCGATTGGCTGGCGCGCCGGCCGCCGGGCGTTGTTGCCGGGCAGGGTAAAGATGGCGGCTCTGGACAGGGTCAAGGTGCTGGTGCTGGGCGACTCCGGTGAGTCCCTGTCGGCAGGCCGTGTGCCCGGGGCCGCCCCTGGGGCCCGGCCCGACCCGCCCCTGGGGCCCGGCCCTCGGGACCCGCCCCCGCCTCCTTCCCCGTCACCCGCTGAGGGGCCGGGAGCAGCACTGCCCGAGCGCGGGCGGCCCCGGCCCTCCCCGTTGCCGCCTCTCAGGAGCTGTTCTCTCTCTCTCCCTCTCTCTGTGCACTCGCAGGTGTCGGGAAATCCTCCCTCGTCCACCTGCTGTGCCACAACCAGGTGCTGGGAAACCCTTCCTGGACAGTGGGCTGCTCCGTGGATGTGCGAGTAGGTGCCGTGCCGAGCCCGGGGGCGAGGGCAGCCTTCGTTGTTTTATTTGCATTTACAGCCCAGGGCGTGTGGCTGGTCACGGCATGGCCGGTGTGAGTCAGAAGGCACGGAGCTCAAAGGACACACACCCCCGAGAAACAGGCAGGGCACAGCTGAGCACTCTGTGGGGACACAGCTGCTGGTTTAGGCCGTGGGTGCTGGCTGTGACCCTAGGGTTGCTTCTCCCCCCGGCCCTCGCTGCAGGGCCTGCTGTCACAGGAACGAGGGGATTTATTCATCCAGCAGTTTCTTGGCCCAACCTACAGCCCTCCTGGGACACTGATAAATGCTTTTTTTGCTTTACCACTCTTTGCCGCATTCTCCTTGAAGTGTATTGCTCTAGATTAGGAATGTAATTCCAGAATCTGGGAAGTGGCATTCCTGTTTGATGGTGCAGCAAAGCTACCAGTCAGATCTAGGGGCAGCAGCTGTTTGTTGGTTAATTCAGCTGAGATGTCAACGAGAATTTGGAGAGGAAAAGATGTGGTCAGTTGGAATGTGGTATGGTCACCTGTGTTAACATTCCTGCAGTACTACAGTGTGGGATTCAACAACTGTAAGAAGTCAAGACCTTAATTTTTCATTTAACTTAGCAACATGCTATTTCCAAGCACATAATGAGGCATTAGGTTTGTTAATACTGAGGTGGAAAGGATACTCCCTGCTTACTCACCAAGCTTCATCTCAGACAGGAGCTGTGGTGTCCAGTGACTGCTTCTTGACTCATTCCATCCCTCTTCCACTTGAGGGGTTTGGAATGGTGCCATCATGAGAATTTACAAATGTCTATCCAAGTGCAACGATCCTTCCAGCTGAATGTCTAAGTGTTGTGTGGATTAACTCCTGTGGTTTGCTGCTGTGATTATGTGTGATGTGAATTTTTTCATCAGATCCATGACTACAAGGAAGGGACTCCAGAAGAGAAGACCTACTACATTGAGCTGTGGGACGTTGGAGGTTCAGTGGGTAGTGCCACTAGTGTGAAAAGCACACGAGCAGTATTCTATAACTTGCTGAACGGTGAGTTTACTTGGTGTAAATCTGGGTTTATTGCTGTCTCTTGGTTCTGGGGCAAGGTTCCATGTAGTCTGGCTGAGGGCCATATTGTTCTCTTTTTTTGATTTATACAAGAAAAAAAACCTGATAACATTCATAGGCAGAATTTTATGGAGGCTGTTTTGAACTGGAAAGATATTTTAGGCAAAGCTGTGCAGATGAGCTTCCTCAGCCTTTCACTTTCACTCAGTCCTATGCACCTGGCACACCAGGGAGTCTTTGAAGGTGCAGTGGTATCCCTTCCAGCTACACTTGCAGACATCATGGTCACCTTCACTCTTCCAGGACTGATATACTGCAGAAATATGATTTATATTTTCTTGTCTGTTCAGTTGCAAAACCTGCGGCAGAGAAATGATTATTTGAGTTTATGTGAACTTTGATAGTTGCATCCTACCCTGGCAAATTTGAACTGTCTCCCATAAAGCTGCAATATGCTGATAACCATCTTGCCTGTACTTGTTTAGTTTACCAGATTATTGTTGAGAATTGAATCTTGCAACTTGCTGCATATCTAGAAAGTCTTTATGTCTTCTGTTGAGATATTGCCTTAAAGCCCTGTTAGTCCTTATGTACCAAATGAGAGATTATGAACATAACCATGCAGTATTTCAAGGGTTCCTTTTTGTCATCCAAGTATAGTTCATTAAAGGTAGGTGTATGTCACATTAACAACTGCTTCTGAAAATCTGTCTCAGATGTTCTGGGGTTTTTCCTCTTTTTTGTTCCCAATTTGAAGGCCTTTCAGTAACAAGTTAAACCAGACAATAAACATTTTTGGTCTGTGATTAACTAGTTCATTCTCCCTCCTTTTCCAGGAGGAGAGCTGTGTGTGGGTCCCTCTTGCTTATATTGTTAACTGCCCCTCTTGTAAATAAGGCTTGAGCTGGAGTGTGCCCTCAAAGCAAGCCTCTTTGGTGTATGGAAAAAATGGATTTGTTTTTGACACCAAATCCACAGTATGCCAGAGAGTGTGGGTCAGACTTGGAAATATCCTAGAACAGCCCATTAAGAAATTAAATCCTGAACTGAATTATAATTGATGACATTATTAAAAGAGAGTTATTTATCTCTGCTGCCCAAAATACATTGTTAGGCAGCTCGCATATGAAAAGTGTTGACTTTGGTAGTTAACCTTGGCTCTTGTTTCTTTCATTAGATTAATTTCTCCATTAGAGCTTGTCTCACAAATTGCCTCAGTTTGACCTGATTGAAGAAGAGAAAGATGAATGTGCTCCTTCTGCCTGACTGCTTGTTCTTTCTGAGCTTACAGTGGTCTGAAAACCTGAGATGGAAAGACAGTTAATGTTTGGTTGTGGCAGTGCCTGTGCAGGCTGTTGGGCTGTTGGCAAGGTTGAGAACAGTTTGGTTTTGGATTGACCACAGATATTCTGCTTCGGTGACCCTCCACCTGGTGTGTGGACTGTGGTAATTGAGGACAGGGACTAGGCAGTAAAGGCTTTGGCTTGCAGACCTCCCTGTGGGATGAACATTTCCTTGAATAGTCATTGCTCCTGTCTGCTTTTCTTGGATGTTGACACAGTCTTTTGTTGCTGGTGCAAATAACTGTGCAGGCTTTAGGTGACACAGGTAAGGGAACCGACCAATCCAAAACATAACTGAGGGAGAATGTCTGGAGTTGGAGAGTGTTTCTCACAGGTTACCCAGCAGTGCCCCTCTGAATCTGTTGCTGTAGGCCAAGTTACGTTGTATCAGGTTTTTTATCCCTACACTGGGGGTGGACACAAAGTTGAGTTGCCTTTTTCTGCTGTTACTGAAATAATTACTTCTAAATAGGGCTGTGAGTGTGATATTCTGGGAACTCTCACGGGAGGGCGTGCAGTCGTGTGGGGCTGTGGGAAATGTTTATGGACATGTGGTTTGTTCATAGTCTGTACAGAGCGTGGCACCTTTGGGAGTTGAGGTGAAAGTTTAAATTACAAAGTTTTTTCCACCTGTAGTCTGTGAAGTGTTTTGAGAATGAATCCTGATGCAGATAAGGGGTATAATTCCATTTTGTCCTTGAATTAATGATAGCTTGAAGTCTAGAGGAAGTGGGAACATTCCACATTCTGCAGAAGGTGTGAATAAATACAAGAAATTTGCTAGCAGGAGTTGGTAATTGAGTTAGGAACTGTGGTTATCAGAAGTGGGTGTCTGTTAATACCACAGCTAGGAAGTTTGGCTCTATCTCAGAATTTACATTTTGAAGGCTCATGGTAATGAAAAATCCTAGTAGCTTAATCTTAAATACAAGAAATCTTATTAATTCATGTTTTTACCAGGAAAGATCCTAAAACAGGAGAACAAATCTTGACCTTAGGGATCTGAATTATAATTTTGGTGAACTGTGGAAGTTTGTCAGTGTCTGTTTCCCCTTTGGATACCTCCCCAAGTATGTAGCATTAATTCTTGACAACACAGGAAAACAATAGTGCTCTCTAAACTCCTTGAAACAAAGAAAAAGCCCTTAGACTTCTTAGATGGTGTGACAGAAAGATAATTATGTTTATCAGTTAGGTAAAACAGAGAAAGGCTAAATTCTCTGCTGCAGTAATACAGAATTTCAGTATCATTAGAAACAGAGCAGAATCAGGGAATGCCTGTGAGCCTTCTGTGGATTAAACCCTGGGGTGGCTGTTTGTTTCCTTCTTTAACAAGATTTTTCTCTTAGCTCTTATCCAATTCCTGATAAGCAGCTTTAAAAAAACCTGTTGCATCCTGATATTTTCAGCCTTATTCATTCACTGTAACTGAACTGGCTATACATCCCTTTCTTCATTCTCAGGTATCTGGGAACCTGCAGATGCCATTTTGGTAAGATAAGGAAAAAATATGTATCGTTAAATGGCATCTTGCTGTCTTCGCTTTCACTCTAGGGATAATTTTAGTGCATGATTTAACCAACAAGAAATCATCCCAGAATTTGTATCGCTGGTCTTTGGAAGCGCTCAACAGAGATGTCGCTCCAACAGGAGTTCTCGTGACAAATGGGTGAGTGTGAAACATGTGCAGAGTTAAGACACAGTCATTCCAAGTTGTTAGGGAAGTCTTTGTTCACCCCTAAGGCTACTTGGAGTCCACGTGAAACTAGATGTGGCTAGCCTTCTAAGAAAGAAAGAAAGAAAAAATTGAATGATATCAAAGAAAGTTGCTGTTGTTTTTGCTTCATACTGCCAATCTGGCCATGCTGACAGTAGATTCACAAACTCTGTAGCAGAGACTTTGGTTTAAGGGAAAAGATGTTTACTGCATCCTTCCTTTGCCTGAGGCCTCTGTGAAAGTGGGTCCAGTCCCTGATACCTGAAGTTTGTCTGTACTGAGCTGTGCCCTTATACAGGAAACATCATGGGATGACGTGTGTCTGTTCCAAAGGGCTTTCCCTCCACGTACTGAAACTGAGGAAGGTCACTTCATAAATTTGGGCTTGGTTGATGGGGGAATTATTTCAGGAACGTGGCTGAAAGAGTTTAGAAAACTCTGCTTAAACAGCATGATCATAATTACCTTTCCAACTTCTTGTCAAGTAGTTCCTCCTGTACCTCTGTGCTCCTTTAGACATGCAATCAAGGAGGTTTTAAGATCATTGTTAAACCTCACATAGGAGCAGGAAGGCAATAATAAGGAGTAGCTTCTTGTGGGAAAAAATATCAATTGTTCATCTGCCTGTGCTGGTACACAGGTGTTTCTGTAGAAACATGGCAGGTGAGAAAGAGGGTTTGTATTGTATAAACTGCAAAATTTTCCAGTTTTTCCACAGACAGGTCCTTCACAGTTGTTTTAATTTTCAAAAGCTTAACTTCTGTCAAGGACAGATGCTCAGCCGCTAGCAATTGTTTGGTCAAGTTGTTGTAAAACCACTTCCTAAGAAGCTTGGTTTAGGTAAAAATGAAAGACAAGTGATTATCCTACCTGAGGAGAATGAGTGAAGCATGGATTTGTGATGACATTTAATTGCAATGTTATTTATTTTATAAAGGCTATCTTTGATTTATTCATATCCGAATGAAAACTTGTTGGAATTCAGCTTATAGTGGCTACCTTTACTTGAATATGGAAGAATTCATTACTTGACACCATACAATTGTTGTTGAAACCCTCTTTGATCAGACAGGGAAAGGGGTAGTGTTTCACAGGTGAAATTTATTTGATTTTCCCTCTTTATAAAGTGTATGTATGTAGGAACTTTGGTTGTTCAGAGATGCCAGCTCCCTTTTCTTTCTCTGGTGGCTGCATATGCTTGGTACAATACTGGAGCTCCTGTTTCCTTCCTGCTTGTGTTAGCATTTCATCTGTGGTTCATCTGCTCTGAGAAGAAATCCAGCTCATGTGGTTTCTTTCCTCTTTCCTTTCAGTTCCTGTGTAGTGAGTTAAATACAGAAACCCTTCCTTAATTGGCAGATGCGCCACATTCTCACTTAGATAACTGATGATCCCTAATAAATAAATGACCTTCTTTTGAAAGGGACAGGAGAGCTGATGGTGCCCCTGTGCCATTGCTCCGCTCAGGATTGTATTTGTTTCCCTCCTCAGTGACTATGACCGTGAACAGTTTGCTGATAACCAGATTCCACTGCTGGTAATAGGAACTAAACTGGATCAGATCCCAGAAACCAAGCGCAATGAAGTTTTGACCAGAACAGCTTTCTTGGCTGAGGATTTCAATGCTGAAGAGATAAATTTGGTTGGTATCCTTGTCACCAGTGGTGTTTTTCTTCTATATGGGAGCAAGTCCAATCTTTAGTAAGTAAAGATGTTGTGACAAAAATGGGGCTTCTGGAGATTTTTTCAGTAGTGCCAGAGTCATACACATTTTGTTTGGCTGTATCCTTTGCTTGGTGAAACAGTCATCTTTGTTTCACTACAGGGAGGTGTAGCAGGTGCTAAATAAGGTCAGTGAAGCTTAGAATTGAAGGTTTAAATTTAAATTTTCTTTTTCCTGTTGACAGTTCTGACACAGGCTGTTTTTTAATGAAACATCAGGGTCACTTTGTGTAGATATATATGGGTGTAAAAATAGACATGTGCTGTGTGAATGCTTGTATAAATACACACATGCATACATACACACACATGATCTCACATGTAGCCTGTACAAATCATTATGTGACTGGTGGTGGAAGGAAAATGTGAAACAAATAGGGGGTTACTCAGAATTCTGCAGTTGATTGACAGAAGTTGGCCTTTTTTCTCAAGTGACTGTGGAGCAGAAATCAGGAGATATACTGTTTTCTGTAGCAGATGGAGTGTGTCAGAGGAAAGGGTATATTGATTTCCCTGTATGTGGCTTCAGGGTGTTGATTTCCTTGTGCTTGGTTTGTTGTTGTTGTCTGTGTGTTGTAGGATTGCACCAATCCTCGTTACCTGGCTGCAGGTTCGTCCAATGCTGTGAAACTAAGTAGGTTTTTTGATAAGGTAAGTCGATTAAATGATGTTTTGTCATCCCATTTATCAAACACTGTCTGTGACTTGAACACGAACAACAGTTAGCTGTTCTACTTTCTGAGTTGGGTCAAGCTAGATGTGGGGAGGCCAAAGATTGGTCTGCTTTTGGAACCCTCCAGAAAAGAGCTGATCTGCTTGAAGATTTGATTCTTGATCTGCATGGAGCAATGAAAAAGAGCTCACAAGTGTGCAAAGACACTCATCATATGCTTTTGAAGTCATCTGGTAGGCCAGAGGGGTTGCAGCATTCTGAGGCAGCAATGTGGGGAGTTACAAGACTATGGTTAGCTCTCTTGATCCTGGTTAAAGCAACATTTAGGAAGTAAGAAATTTAGCATATGACTCCCCCTTCCTGAAAAAGAGAACATCAAGATCCACTGTGCAAATGACAGAAGGAATTGTTTAAGCATCCATCCCCTGGACAAAGATAACATAGTGGAGCTACTGTGTAGTAGTGGAACCTCTACACCTGCAGAGAGGGAGTGGGAGGAGTGACTCTGATGCAGAAGGAGACACCCAAACTATCACCTCCATTACCCAGGAGGGCTAACTAAATTAGGCCTGTTGAAGCTGAGGATAACACAGACTTTCTAAGGATGGCTGAAGGTGGCAGCTCCTCTGAGTACTGGAGCCTGGACCAGGGGATATGGGTTCAGACCTTGTCCCAGTTAGCCAAGAGTTTCAGTGCTGATGTGTGGAACCTGAGGTTATGCATGTGCTGTGCAAGCTAAGATCATTCTCTGTTGTTCCCAGGTCATAGAGAAGAGATACTTCTTAAGAGATGGCAATCAGGTTTGTCATTTTTGCTCCTTTTTTGTTTCATTTCTCCCTGTGTAATGTGAACTGCTGACACAATCTTCTTTGAAACATGTGCTTCATGCAACTTAAGTGATAATCTGTGCTGGTAATTGAATTCTTATATCTGTGAAAGCACTGCTGTTTTGGATATATAGAAAAACTGCTGACTTTTGTCATCTTAAGTATTTGTTATGTGATTGGCAGTGCAATACTTATGTATGCTAATATAACAGAAATTGCAAGACTGAGGTAAAATGGGCAAATGTGATTTCTTCCAGCTCTGTCAGCTTCAGGCTGCTTGGTTGCAGATTTAGGCCAGAAATGCTACCTGCGAAGCTGGAATTAGCATTTTGTTTTGTACAGATGGTTTTCATTAACCTGGTGGAGTCACAAGAAAAATGGCAGTATGATACAGTGTTGTAATGCATTCCTAAATGACTGAATTAAGTCTTTTCAGCACAGTTGGTGAAGAACTAGCAAAATGACTTCTGGTTTGGGCAGGCCACTTCAACTTTCCGTGGCCCCAGCTCCCCACAGAGAGCAGCAAGGTTACACTTATCATATCTGTCAGGTACTTGCAAATTACCACGAATAGCATCACTGAAATACAGTCAAATGTATCATTAGAGGTAGCTGTGCTGAAAGCCCCTTAGGGAGAGCAGGGAAAAAAATAGTCACAAATTACAAAATGCATCCTTTCTTTACGTGTTTTTTTAGTGCCTTTTAAAAATAAACTTGCTTTTGCCTCTTTCAGTTCTGCATGACGTGTTTTTCCCTCCCCTCTCCCCTCCTTTCCACATTCTAGTGAAAGGAACTTTCCCTTTCATGGGGTTAATAGCTTAATGCAGAAATCTGCTTGTGTGCTGGTTGTCTTTGATGCATGATGTAAGATTTTTTATTTGTATTATTTGATCATATTTAGTGGCTAGCCAAGGATTAACTATCTATTCCTTATGGCTGTGTGCCAAAGATTACAGCCTGCTGATGACTATTTTCATCTACTTCACTGACAAGAGCTCAAAAGCTTAAACCAAATCTTAAGTAGGGGACAGTTATATTTAAAGAGGAAAATCCAAATTGGAAATGGAGATTTCAGTATAACCTCTTAATA
The DNA here is from genome assembly GCA_013400415.1 of Scytalopus superciliaris. NCBI lineage: Eukaryota > Metazoa > Chordata > Aves > Passeriformes > Rhinocryptidae > Scytalopus > Scytalopus superciliaris. The sequence continues at coordinate 424,284 of VXBX01000546.1, forward strand.
TTGCTATTTGAAATTATCTGCTTAATGTAACTCTTACCAATGTGTTTGTGGGTTTTCTACAATAGGTCACTGCAGTCATTCGTGTTTTGAGGTATTTCTATCATAGATTTCTTCAGGATGAAAAGAATGATAAGTTTCAAATTGTTCATGGCTATGACTTCAATCAGATCTCTGATAAATAAATAATTGTTACTTTTAATTAGCAACTTTGATATAAAAAATGCTGAAGCAGATAACTTTTTACCTGTGGTCCAGCTACTTTTTAGTTATAATGATTGCATTTTCCCTTTCTAAATTCCCAAAGTAGTTTTCTTGACATGAGCCTTAGTGCAAAATCTGCCTGATTTTTGCCTTAGAGATGATTGCTTTCCAGAGAGGAATAAAACAACACCTCCATGAATACCTTGCATATGTGTTTGAGTTTTGGGCCTGAAAACCCCAAGTAAATTAATTTGTGGTGTTCTTAGTGGACTTTTATTTTGTCAGAGCTCTTTAGCTTTCTCAGTTTACCAATGAAATGCATAACCTGAGCAGTATGCTTTGGTTTGTAAAGTACATTTTCATCCCATACTATCCATATGTGCCCATGTTCTCCTAGCATGATTTGTAGTTCCATTTTAATATACTGTGTTTCCTGTGAAAGTGTGAAATTGTTTGGGGAGGATAGGTTCACTGGGTCTGCTCTTTCTGCTTGTGTGTAGTTCATAGGCTAAAAGTTGCTCTGGACCATAATCAGTTTTGTGATGCCAATAGGACAGATATCTTAAGCAGTATTAGAAAGCGTTTTTGAGGGGATTCACAGATGCATTGGATTGCAAATCTGTCCAAAACACTATTAAGGCAAAGAAGCTTTTGATGGTTTCAAGGAGATTTTCTTTGTAAACATCCATTGTTGCGGTGTAAGCAGTATCTACAGATTGGCTGCAGAAGCAGGAGGGCTAATCCTTCTTATTGTTGCAGCCATTTCTATCCCCATGGTTTTCTTAAAGCTTTTCAGCAGTTGATAAAACTGTGCTTTCAACTGCCAGTGAAGTCCCAGGTTTGAAGACATAAAGTCTCAACAGCTCTTTAATAGGACTTGATTGTACTGTTTTATAGTTTCAAAAATGAATGGAGGAAAGATTCTTGTATGCATTTGAATCTGGGGGGAAATACAGACCTCGAAATCTGTAATTAACTAGTTTAGGATTTGCCCAAGAAATTAGGGCTTTCATTGTAACCCTTGCGAAAAAGCCTTAAGGAACACCACAGAACAAATGAGCCATCCTCAAGTTGTGCAGTGTTTAATTAATGGTGCTCCTCTAGCAGCGAGCTGAAGCATTGTAGTCCTGACCCTGGAGATGGTGTGGAAGAGGATATTGCAGTTGGCTTGGTAACAAGCACTCGAGTGTGTGCTAGAGGGAGCTCATGCTGATTCTGACATGGCAACTTATCTTCCCTGTCTCTAGATTCCTGGCTTCTCTGAAAGGAAAAGGTTTGGAGGAGGAACAGTGAAGAGCCTTCATTATGATTGAACACTGAAGAAGTGGAAGATGACTTGTCTGAGTTCCTAATGACATTCTCATTCTGACTGGATGCTCAAAGACAATAATGCTTATGTCAAGCAGAGTAAAATCATATTACAGCTGGCTAGCCTGCTGAAGCTACTCTTGTTGGAGAAGACTTGGAGAAGGATTTCCAGAAACTTCATCTGAAGCCTAGAGTCTTTCTTAGGATTGCAGGCTGTCTGGATATATGGGAACAGTTGGGGAAAGTGTGCAATAATCTGAATGTGTCTCACTGCTGTGGGAAACTTTAACATACACAGCAGGTATATGTGACATCTCTGTCTCCATTTTGGAAAACTTACGGACAGTCTTTGCAATGAATTGCATTCGTTTTACCTCTAAAGGAAAGGTGACACTGAGTGGGCTTCTCATTTACTGTAAAGTGAGCAAAATGTAAGGATGGGTAAGGAGTGGTCTGGAAAATTATAGAATGTCATCATTAAATGAATGGTGTTGTCTCACCTGGAACACATTGTTCATCCTACTCAAAAGGGAGAAAAGAAAGGCAAGATACGAAAAAAAGGTTTGAAGCCTTAAAAAAAGAAAGGTATTAACAGAAAACAAATGGTGTTAATTCCGCTGCTTAAATTAAAATTGTTTACGTGGAGAGGACAAAGTGAATCAAGTTCTTCTGTTTATCTTTTCATAATTGATTATGGTCTTATTCTTTGTATTAAATTAAAAGGCAATGCTTTGAAAACTGGTGAAAAAGGTATGTTTTTATAGAATGCTTATTTGGAACAAATGTGGCATGGTCTTACTGAGCCTGAAGGCTTAGTGGATTCAGAAAACATGAAATGCAAGAACATCCTCTGAATTAGAATGGATAGAATTTTTGAAAGGATATAAAGCTGTGTAAAAAGTAGGTACTGAGCGTGTTTAAAAGGAAAGTTCTGTGGTACAGAGGTTTCTTTTGCATATTCAGCACTAAGGATAAAAGAGACTTGACCTGGTCTGATCTAATGTGCAAGCTGTTGTCTTCCTAAATAGCCCAAAGTTTGCAGTTTCTCGCCTCCCCAGAATTATGTGGAATGGTAAAAGCCTGATTTATGGCAGTTTCTTCTTTCAGCTCCTTCCTTAGAGCCACCTCTGATGGGTAAGCCTCTGACAAAGGCTAACCAAGAGCAGGAGTTAGATATAAATAGAGATTAATAATAAATGGGCATAGAATAAAGTAAATTGTTGGTGTGAAATTGACAGGGAGCAGAGTTCTGCAGACTCCAGATTACCTCTGCCTGCAGCTCTTTTAGCAGCTGCTTGGAAATAAATGGAAAGCTGCCTATTGCCACTAATCAGGCACAAAATTGACAGCTAGGTGCACCAGTCAGACTTATTAAAAATACGGATACTTTGCTTTTCCTTAGGCCATTTCCAGAAAGGTCTTGGAGCATTTGTAAACATGAGTGCAGTAAGTTTTTAGATGCCTGTATGAAATAGGTTCCCTAGTTTACGTTTAATTTACAACCAGAAGAAATAAGGTACCAAAATATTAATAGTAAATAATGCATGTCCAAGCTATGCAGCTCATGACAGCACCAACGTCTTTCTGGGATCCTTTCACAATGAAAGCTGGAATTACTTTCTCAAGGTCAGGTGCTGCCTAAGGGTAACCAAATCCTGAGGAACTGCAGAGCAGAACAAGCAAGATAGCACCATTTCTTCCTACACCCTGTGGCTTCTTTAGGAGAACAGGAACTGTTGCAGAGGAAGGGAGGCTGTTTAGTGTAAGATGCTACATTAAGCAGTGGTTGCACAGGTCTTTGGTTTGGAGGCCAGGGCTTTCCAAAGTAGCCCTCTTCAAGTAATCAAAAAGGAACATAGCTCAGTGTGCTGTCTGTGTATTTTAAAATAGGCCTCCAGTATGGATTAAGTGTCTCATTTGTTTAGATCTTGGCAGGTAACCACAATTAGGTATATTTTTTTTCCTTTAGGACAAGGTGGTGTGTATTGGAGTTGTGCATGTTGTTATTTTTACAGGACGTCCTAGCTCCTTGTCAGACCCACAAGTGTGTGAGCAGCCAGAGTTAGTTACATTGCTTTTTGCACCTTACCTGTGTCAGCTGCCCAAAAAAGGTTCACCTCCAAGCTTGAGGCTGTGACATCAGTCAACTTCCCTGTGTCATGCTTATCCTTTAATGTTATTTACCTTCCTTTTCTCTGTGCACACACGTCTGCCTCCCACACCCTCTGTGACCCTTCTGTCTGTATTGCCTCTGTCTGCCTCTGTTCTCCGTTCCTTCAGCTCCCTTTCTCCCAGTTTCTATCCCTTTTTCTCCCAGTTTGCCCCAGCTGTCTGATCCCTCTATCACCAGAGGTCACAAAGACTCCTCTTTGTGCTTCATGCTCTGCCCCTGGTTTCCCCTTTCTTCCTGTTTTTCTCTCATGCTTTGTCTCTCCTGCTGTACTGCTGTCTCTGTTTTCCTGTATCTCTTCTGTCTTTGGTGTCTGCCACAAGCACACACATTTCATATTGAAACGTTGCTACTCAGTCCCTTTAAATTCAAGCTACTCCATCTCTCTGTGTTATTTATTACAGAAATACGTACCAGAGGTGTCAGTGAAGGTGGCTCATGCAGGTGCATGTGAGATGTGTTAGACCTCCCATGCACATGCAGATGAGATGCATAGCAAATAAATAATAAGCCACTCTTCCCAAGGGACTTGGCAGGGCTTTCTGGTTATCTAGGACCACTTTGATGACTGGGGGGATAGTCAGAAGCATGAATTTGTCCTCAACACTGAAAATCCACAAAATCTGCCCCTCTCGATTTCCGTGCAGAAAAGTAGGAAACCCATGTGTGCAGTAACCTTAAATTCTTGAGTAATACATATTTGTTCTCCTAGCAGCAGGGTTGCATGCTCCTTGCACCAATCTTTAGCAGAGGTGCCGCTGGCTTTTTTAAGGATGTGAAACCTATCCAATAACGGGGGTTTGGGTGCAACCTTAATACAAATTTTCATTATTGATTATATTTGCAGAGGCAGCTGCAATATGCTCTATTTGTCACAAATGAGATATGAACTGCTGTGTTGTAGCCTGCAGTCAATATTGGTCAGGTATGGTGAAGTCAGGGCTTGAATTCTCATTTTTCAGTGGATAACAAGGTGACAGTTTTCAGTGATTGAAAACCTGCTTCTGCTTTTCAGCAAAGGGAGCTTAATCCTTCTGTTTCTTTTGTTAGTCAGCTCTTCCTATTAGAAGTCATGTTCCTCTCTCACTTTTGTTATGAGGATGCTGGTTACTTTGATTCCTTTATAGGGTTGAGCAAGTCTGTGACTTAGTGCACTAGGTTTCTTCGACAAAAAGCCATTATCATTATTGATGAACCTGTCACTGGCTGGCAAGTTACCAGAAGTGCACAGAGGTAAAGCTTTCCTTAGGGTGTGCTTTGCTGCAGCACTGTGCATCAGGTCCTCAGACACACATTGGTTTTGGAAAAAAAAAAAATCTCATAGGTGTCAGGTGGAAGAGGGAAAGGAGAATAAAACCAGTCCCAATTTTCCTTAATTTCAAATGTCCAGTCAATGGCAAAGCTCTCCTACCTCGTAGTATGTAGCTAAAAAGTTCTCAGTGTTATCCACTTGTGCTGCTGTGCGTTTATCCTAACATCAGATCAGCAAGTGGGAAAAACCTGTTTGTTTTTGGTACATGAAAACCCAATGAGGAAGTTAAGAAGAGCCTTCATTGCTCACCGTGGGTGTGTGAGCAGCATGAGGGCTTTCTGGTTGTGCAGGCAAAGCTGCAATAAACAGTGATTCTCAGGACCTGCATCTAAAAGGATTTTGGAATTAGCTGTAGCTCCCTAACAGGGAGAGTGATGATGCCTGGAACAGTTAATGGATAAAAGCAGATTTGCCAGTGTTTGGGGTTTTTTAGTGTAGCATTAGTAGCATTCTGAAAGACTGCTTTAGCACAGCTTTGAGGTAAAGTCCCCCAGCGTACTTGTAAGGAAGGTGGTTTAGATGATCAGAGCTATCTGTGGCAGCAGAGACTGAAATATAGCTTTGGCAGTTCATCTGCTTGGCCAACCCCTGCTGCAAATACCATTAACTACAGAAATGTGTTTTCTTTTTCCTGCTTTGACATTGTATCACCAAGATACAGCTTGTTTTGCCCCTTGGGCTTATCAATGCACAGAAATTCTGGTTCCATACCGCCTGAAATTGCACAGGGAAGTTTATTCTCAGCATACCACCACTGACTTCTCTCAAAGAGATGAATACAGGACAAACTCATGAATAAAAACTCATGCTCTTTTTTGACTAGATCAACCAAATGAAGTCTGGGCTGTGTGGGCAAACCAACTCAGCATTCAGTCATACTTTTGACTATGAGGAGCATGAAGTGAAATAGTGGGTGATTAACCCACGCACATCTACGTTCCCTTTGACCTGAAAGTTAATGTTTACAAACTGGAAATGCACTGCTGCCTTTGAGTTAAAGATTTATTAAAGGACAAGGATGCCCGGTAGCTTTGAAGGCTGGGACTATGTTCAGGGCTTTCATCTTGCTGTCTGATGCCATCTGCTCTTCCTGAGACTTGTTCTGCTGTGGCTTATGTGGGTTTGATGGCCTGTCCTACCCTTGAATAAAAGGTCAAATGACAAAATTCACTAACTGTCCAAAATTAGCACCCTCTTTAGCTGATGCACCAGAGTGGGCAAGGAAAGAACAAGGCAACGTGACTAAGTTTTCTCCTAAGAGTGGTGGTTCTAGCCTGAAGGCAGAAGCATCACAGCGAGGTGAGCGGGTGGCTTCTTCAGCCTCTGTTCATGCAGCATCTGCTTTCTGGCAACAAGGAATGTGTGCTTTCTGCTGCAGACAACTTTTATGATCTTTCCTGCTCAAATAAATGATAATAATTAACCTGTCTGGCATCTCCTGCTGGACAGTCCCAGAAAAATGACAAGGACATATTTCATAAGATCCACTCTACAGGAAAGTACATGTTATTAAAAACAGCCTTTTTTTTGACATTGTTGGCGGTGATAAAAAAAGCATAAATATTATAGAAATGTTCAAAAAAGAGATTAAATCATCTGGTACTAAGTAGTACACTATCAGATAAACAAAGCTGCTCTAGAGAGCTCCTGTCCCATTTGGCAGGGTGGAAAGGGTTAACAAAAAGAGAGGAAACACAAGCTGGGGAAGCTGAGATCACAGAGGCAGGAGTGAATGAGGATGTTTATAAATATGTACATGAATGAATGCATTTTAGCTGGACAAAGATAGGCAGGAGGAGAAGTTGGTCCTTTTAGAAACAGGGTGCATCATTGTGTAAAGCAGAGGGCCATTGCAACAGGAGGCTCACAGCTGCATGAGAAAGGATCTGTCCCTCAGTTGCCTCTTAGGTGTGTTGTGCAGGGGACAGAAGAGCTTTACCCCTGGACAGTGACTCACTCCAAGAAGCAATGGTGAGCTGTGACCCAGCAGTGGCACTCATTGCAGCACACTGGCAGATTACAGCCCGTGGCTGGGAAGTGCTGTGCTAAGCACTGGGTACTACAAGGTGCCTCAACTTCTCTTTCAAAGGAAATCCTTTCCGTTCTCCTCCTCATCCTTCATTCACCACCGAGATGTTGAACACCAGCTGCTCAATTTTCAAACAAGCCCCTTGGTACTTTCATTCTGCCTGTGACGTGGATGAGCTCCTTGCACACCTCCATCCAGATGCCCATGAGAACAGTTCACAAGTAATAAGCTGCTGGTATGCAGGTACCATCCAGTTGCATATGTATCATCTAGGAAATACAGTTTCATTGGTGTCTTATGATTTCTTATATATCTCTTTTGGGGCTTGTTATGTCTTTCAGCTGGAATCTCCTCTGAGTAAAGGTGAGGTAAAGCCATGTACTGGATAGATGTTAAAATGTCAGAAATAGAGCTCAGAAGGCACCGAACGCTTTTCATGCTCATTCTTCCAGGCTTAATTTGTTGTGTTTATGGCTCATGTTTATGCAATAACAATTCATTGTGTTTCTGTGTTTCATATTTACATGATAATGGAGATGGTTGCTAAAATATTAATGAAGTACATCTATACTTAATGTTACATAAGATTTATATTCAAGAGCTACTGCAACAAACTAAAGGGGTTGTTCAAGCTAAATCACAGAATCACTGAGGTTGGAATTGACCTCTGGATATCAGCTAGTCCAGCCCCCCTCTTCAAGCAGGGTCAGCTGGAGCAGGATGGGTTTTGAATCTCAACCACTCTGTGCAACCTATTCCAAGTGTTTGACTACCACTTAATATTCACATTTATGGCCAAAAAGGAAAATCCACAGAACTACCGGCCAGTCAGCATCACCTCCATCCCTGAGAAGGGATGCTTCAAGGCAACTAATCCTGGAAGATATTTTCACACACATGAAGAACAAGACAATTTGGAGTAATCGGAATGGTTTTGTGATTTCCCTCTTGAATGGTATGGGGTAGGTCAGAAACACCACAGATGTGTTAAGATTTTTTTTTCTGTATTTCATTTAATTTAGAGGTCAATAAAGCAAGTTTCCATTCAAGAGTGTCTTACTAAATAACGTTTTTCCCTGTATGGAATGGAATGGGATTAAATGGAGTGGAATGGAAAAGCAAGCTTAGACAGCCCAATACACTTTATGACATTACATGGCCATCAAGTGTGTAAAGTGATAAGACCTTGTCCTTTTTTAGGAAACAAGAACAAGCAGGAAGTGGGTCTACCCATAATTAAAAAGCAACACCTTTATTTTTACCTGTCCCACAAGATGAAAACAAGAGAACAGGGCTTGTAAAGAGGTGTGAGCAAGGTGAAATGTAGGCTCTCACAGGGGAACATGAGCTAAAATGTGATGTTACCTCTCCTGCTGCGTGGCTCGCTAGAAGGGGATCTTGGAAAGCCCTGAAACTTTGCAACTCCAGTTTGCAAAATCGTAGTCAAATGTGTAATTCTTCACTGTCAGAAGATAAGTGAGGTGAACTTTTTACTCTTAAATATTGTCTGGTAGGAAAGGAGTCTCCAGGGTAGGTGACAAGTGCCAGGTACTTTATTTCTGTGGCAGTGATGAATCACTGCTCAGGGTGAGCTAACATATTCTGCCTCTGCCCTGTGCTGGAGAATTCCTCACTGCTGGTGTGGGGTTTTATGGCAAAGCTGGAAGAGGCCAGAACATGGAGAGTGCTTTCCTGGCAAGCAGAAATAGAGACCTAAAGAAGACCTAAACTTGTAGGTTACTCAGTCTATATTCTTCCAGAGCCAGGGAAAACTAGCTCTCCCTCTCCCCCATCCATTACCACTGTCTCTTCATACACCCCATCTTCTCCAGCCTAATTTCATCAGGCCTTAAAAAGTGGTAGCTCTGAGGAGGCACCTGATTTTAGAGAAGCCAAAACAATTTAAGACCTGTCCCTCTTGCAGCCTGAGCTCTCACTGGCTGCACTGGGGGTCTCATGAGCTGGTAACTGCTTTGGGGAGGGAAGGCTTCCAGCATGGTCTGGGAGGGGAGGAGACATTAAGTTCAGGGTCGCATTCAAATTTCAGTGTGTTCCTCCTAGAAGCTTCCTGCTGGCAGGACACAGAGTACAGCAGGTGATGGAAAAGGAGGGAAATACTGCTCTTTTTTGGGGGAGGGGGGAAGGGAAGGTGAGAATTCAAAGTAAAAAGAAACTAATCAAACAAATCAATTGCGTTTTTTTCCTGCAACTTCTGGAAATGCAGAGCTGCTTTCATTAGTATTCTGTAGCTAAATGTTTGCTGCTGCTCTTTCCTCAGCAACAGCTTTCTTGGAAAATATTAATATTTCAGAATTAGTAAGTTGGCCTCACTAGCTCTAATTGCAGGAATACAAAATCCTCCCCTACTTTTCACAAATATCATTACCTTCACCAGGACAGGGATGTGATCCTTTCTATCCTCATTGTAACACGGCTCAGAAGGAATCATCAACAAATATTTGTTGCACATTTAGAGGGTTGTATATGAAAATTGCTAGAGGGTATAATTTATTAATAGTTCTAAATAATTTGTTCTAAATACCTTGTCCTTTCCTTCTCCCCATGTGTGGGAACCACAACCCCTTTTTTAAAATCTAAAGGGGAATAGGAGTGTTGAGAAACCCCAGCCCCTCTCACCCCCTGTTCATTACCTTCGAATCGATCCTGGGGTTGGTTCTGCAGAGAAGGGCTGGCATTTGGTTAAACACAGACTGGGTTGAGCAAGCAGGTTGAAAATTCCCTTGGACTTTCTCACTTCCAGCACTGTCAGCCTGCCTCCAGCCCAGCTCAGTTGAGCAGCGAGCAGGCTTTGCTTGGCAGAGTGCTTTGGCCAGGTACCTGCTTGGGGTCTGTGCCTGCTCCAAGAGGAGGACAATCAGCAGGAGGATGACGGGCTTGCAGGTAAGAGGCTGGGTGCCTGCAACCCACCAGTGCTGGCTGTGGATACCCCTTCTCTGCTCACACTTATTTTTTGGAGTCTGTTTCATTGTATTGTGCCCCTCTTCTGTGTGTCAAGGCGTGTTTTTAAAGCTTTCTTGGGATAAAACGTTTTGCCGTGTTTCATCTATAAACAGGCTTTTCTCTCTCTCTTCACCTCCTTTGGAAATCATTCCTGGGCAGGCTGTCCCAGCACAGGACCTCTTCATGGTGAGAGTTGTCCTTCCCCCACCTTCTGCACACACCCCTCCTCCCACTCCGGGCTGCCAGGGGGGTGTTTCTCCCTCAGCCTATGAAATCTGGCTGGCAACACCTGCCCAGATGTTGCAACCCTGACCACCATTTTCCCTAGCAGACCAGGGGAGCAGCTCCATTCAGGGCAATTTCTTAGTACCCCTTGCAGAGCACCCTGGCACTGTGAGGTTCTGGCCATGCCCTCCTCTCCGAGTCCCAGCAGGGCAGCTGGCAGGAGTTTTCCCTTCCACCATTTGCCAGAGCAGGGGGGAGCTTTGGGAGAAGGATGTGATATGGTGGGCTTGTGGCTCATGTGTAGCAACACGAGCCTTTCAATCCAGAATCTCATCAGCACCTCAGTTATTGTGGGGCACAAGCCACCCCAGGGCCATCAGAGTGCATGAGTAATACTGCAGCATGCAGGAGTGGCAAAGCCTCACCCCAGGACATGGTGGGTCTCAGGAGCTTGTGCAGGATCATCACACTTCTCCCCAGACTTCAGGGCTGTGACCAAGCCTTTTCCTAGCCTGGGATATGCCTGTGATACCTCCTTCACCATCCCTGTTGTGCTCATTATCTTACACAGTGGTCTTACAGGTCTTTTTATTCATCTCTGAAGAGTCCTGTCTCCTCATACAGTAAGATTTCACCATGCCTCTTCCTTGCCTGTCCACAACACCTTCAGCTCTCACCATCCTCTTCCAGCAGCAGGGCAGCCTTGCCCCTGTACCGTTCCAGATGAGGGTCCAACTGGTTTGTGTCATGGCTGTGACAGTGTCTTCCATATCCATCTTCAACTCATTCCTGGCAGCCCTAACACTGGCTGGCCAGTGTGACTGTGGATGCAGGCTGATCGTGGCTCTGCCTAGAGCTTGTCATGGGAACAAGCTGCTCCTCTCTGAGATGTCATATGTGACTGTACTCTGTCATCACCTCCCCCCACTCTGCCTTCCCTTGGCATCATTCCTCCAGATCTGTTGCTTTACCCTTCCTCTCCACTCCTCCCTGCATCCATCCCTCTCTTTCATTGTCCAAGTGCCATGTCCCACCTTGGAGCTGAGCAGGTCATTTTAGGAAGAGTCCGGCCCTGGACCTTCTTGAGCACTTTTTGAGCAGGGGGTTGTCAAAATGTCAGGGGAGAAACAGCAGCTTCAGCTGGGGATACTGGCCCTGCAGCACCAGGGCAGAGCTCCGGTTTGTGTGCTTTGGTTTCAGCCTGCAAAGAGGCTGTGGACACCCACACAGAGAGTGAAAGACCTGCTCTGCTCATCGCCCCAAACACTCATGTCTCTGTTTCTGCATATTTGTGTTAAACACTCTGCTGTTGACTGGCCTGAGCTGATACAAAGCACCATGTGTCTTGTCAAGAGATGGATGTTATTTTCCTCTGTCCTGCAGCAGGAGCTGATTGAGAAATATATTATGCAGTGTTTGAAGAAGGGTCTTAATTATTTTGCTGACTATGTGTTCAGACTTCAAATGTGTTTTTGCCATGCCTGCTGTCTAATCTGGTGAACAAAAGGTTATGGTTTATAGGTCAGAGCACGACACCCATTGCGAGCATTCTGCTTTGCATCCCAGTTATTCCAATCAATGAGCTTTGCTGAATTTTTTATGCTGTGCTGGGCTTTTATCTCTCTCATTTTATTGAGAAACTGCAAAACAAAAAACAAAGAGGAGTCAGATGAATTCCTAGGGTCCTGTTGGGATAAAAATCTATAGGATCATAAACAAAATAACAACAGTAATTAAAACCAGAAGTGAAAACAAGGAGCCACAGAGAACATTTTGTGTAACAGAGAAACCACCTGCCCAATTACCACAATAATGCCCATCAACCTATCCAAACTGGAGATATCTAGAACATAGCTAGGAACTGTGGAAGCCAGGCAGAGACCTAGAGGGATGACTCTTTGGACTAAAATCATGGTGCCACTTTATGGAGTAGAGTTGGTTTCCATCTTTCCAGATGGTTCTCACCCAGGAAGGACGCTGTGGTGGAGGCGCTGGCTGGGCAGAAAGGGGTCATTTCCCTTGGCTTGAGGGTGCCTTGTGCAGCACAAACTGAGAGGTGGGAGGTGGGCCCAAACGGTCAGCAGGTAGAAGGGCCATGGTGTGCCTGGCCCTTGCATTGCTGCTCCTGCCCAGCCTGCATCAGCAGGGTGAGTTCCTGTGTGGTGTCCCAGAGCCCTGGAGCGTGATGACTCCAATGAATGCAGGGAGCTGGTGTGGTGCAGCCTTTTGGCAGCCCAAGTAATATTTGACACCAACCCCTATGGGCATGTAGAGGAGAAAAGCCTCTCTGAGGTCTGCCACAGGGAAAGAAAAACTACAGCTGAGTGAATGAGAAAAGCCACACTGAACAACTAGGCAAAGCCTCGGAGCCACACTCAGGGTGATAAATCACCAGCAAGACAACATCTGCCCTCCCATCGGTGCAGTTACCTGAGATTTTTTTTGTTTTTTCTTCTTGGCAAGAAAGAACTGATTTGACCAAACAATGATGCAGCAGCTTCTGCTGCCACTTTCCAAGCAGTGGGGTGATGCCACACTCTGCAGCCCCCGGTGCTGCGCAGCTGAGGAAGGCAGCAGCTCTCTGTCCAGCCCGGTGGGAAGCTGAGGAAGGCAGCAGCTCTCTGTCCAGCCCGGTGGGAAGCTGCCTCCTGAACCACTGCCCCCGAGCAAGGTGCTGTACAGCATCAATGTGGGCACTGAGCAGCTACTGTCACAAGATACTTGCTGCTGAGTTGGTTTTCTTTCCTTCCTTCCCTTGGCTCAGCAACCAGAAGCAAAGAGACTTCTGGGGATATGGTGGGCAAGCCAGATGTTTGGGTCACCAGCTTCTGAGCCTGAAGAACAGGGGATGTATTTGTCACAGCAAAATCTCTGTGACTCCCTCCCCCCTCACCCCAGCAGGGTGGCAGGGTGCTGCTGAGGAGCATGTGATGCTTGCCAGATGCACAAACCCACCAAAGAACCACAGACTGTCCCCTCCCGGCTCTCCACCAGCTTTAAGTTGAACGTTTTGTGGGTGATGCTCAGAAAGCAGCCTACACACAGCATTCACCTTCTCCGTGCTGTGCTAAAGGCAGAGCCTGCCGGGCCGGGATGGCTATGCCTCCAGAAAATCAGCATGTCCTCTCCTCCTCCTCCTATTCCCCCTTTCCTCCCCTTTTCACCAAAGCTGCCCCAAAGACCACCTTTATGTTACTGCTAGGAGAGGATGCAGTGTGGAGGTCTCTGTTAATTCTGGAACTGCTGCAGTCCCATCAGATATTGCTGCATTTCCGTCTAAAACAAGGGAGAAAGAAAAAAAAAAAAAANNTCCGACTAAAAAAAGGGAAAAAAAAAAAAAAAAAAAAAAAAAAAAGTGAAAGAAAAAAAATGCTCCAACACAATACATTTGCCAAGGCTGCTTAGGTGACCTGCTGCTTTGCATATCAATATGCTTCTTGCAGAACCCAGCGGAGAGCAGCTCCTAGCGTTGCGTGTTCATTTGCAAGACTGAGAGAAATATCTCCCCGAACCGATGGAAACAGAGATGCTCTCAGGTTCAGGCTGAGCAGGCTGGCTCCCCTGGGAATGACCGTCTCTTACAGGTCGCTGAAAGGGGCCTGAGGGAAACACACGGTTTCTTAGGATGTTTCAGGCTTGCTGCCTTAGTGTCTGCTACACTGGGAAAATCGTAGGGGGCTGCAAATTGCCCAAGGCTGAGAACACCTGGGGGCAATAATCCAGGCGCGGTAATAATATATATATTAACAAACAAACAAACAAACCCATGCAGAGAGGGTTTGTCGCTGCATCTCTGTGTCACCCCCGTGCCCCCCGGGTGTCCCCCCGGTCCGAGGGAGCCCGCCCGGGTTACCCGGAGCTGGGGCAGCAGCGCCCCGGGCTGGGCCAGCCCCGCAGTGCTGTGTGAGGGCTGAGGAGCAGCCCGCCTGCTCTCGCAGTTGTCGGAGGGGAGCATTAATATTTAACTCTCTCCCCGGGCCACGGGGCTGAGCCCGCTGATCGCTGCCAAAACCACCTCTGCGTTCACGCAGAGTTCAAAAGTGCTGCTTCGTGCCTTTCTATAGGACTTGAAGGGACTGTATTTACATTTCTGACAGTGCAAAGCTAAGGGCTCTGTTATTGCTGCTTGCCTTGTATGTCTCGGGCTGGCTGTGGGGCTTTTCCCGGTGCTGCAGAGCTGGGAGTCACAGCCACGCTCAGATATAGGCAGGGCAGGCATGGGAAGGCAGGCAGGTTGGTTCCATCGTGGGTTTCTCTGGTATTCCTTGCCCTACAGAACCAGGTTATCACCCAATAATGGATTAATTCTTACTACCATGGCAGACAGTTCATGCCCAACTGGACAACGCTTATTTAGGGCAAATCAGTGACGCAATTTAACTTGGCTGTCTTTCCCTGCCTCCCTCCCTCATGCCATCTACATCCTGACCTTTTCCTTGATGGGCATGAGGGTGTATCACAAGACATGTCAACCAAATGACTCCCAGTTTCATTCCCCGAGAATCTGAGGACTCAGTGAACAAATTTGCAAGGCTCTCTGCAGATTTTGGAACATCCATGATTCAAACAAAGTCAGACTGAACTTGAATGTGCCAGCACACGTCCATAATGTTGGTGTGCAGTTCTTCATATCCATCACCCTCTTGTTCCTGACTGTGCATGTGGTATTTGGTTTGTTTCTCAAGTACCTTCGTGGTGCAGAATGTAGTCAAAACAGATATGCAGACTTAGGAGGAGAGCAAACCCTGTGTGTGCTTCCCAGCCCACCACAGAGTTAGCTAACAATGCAAACCCAGCAGCTGAGAAAATGGTCAGTGGTGATACACAAGCAGATTGCTCGAGTAAGTCTTAATGCATACAAAGGGCCAGGAAAAACGCATGGGGCAGCAATGGATGGGTTGTTTGGAGAGGTTTTGCTTGTGTTTTCAAAACGCTGATGAGCTGTGTGGTTTATTTTACAGTACATGTCAGGATTTGGAAATGAACATGCTTCTGAGGATCCACGCTGTCCAGGAGCTTTACCGGAGGGACAGGTACTGAGTTTTTTTGAAGTGCTTTATCAAAATGCCATGGAATAGAGTGAATATGTATTCCCTGGGCTTCTTTTCATCTTAAAGCGTTTCCTTTCTCTCTGCCACCACAAAAATCTCCAGGAACCTTCTTTATGTAAGACCCGAATAATAAGACACTGGAAGAAAATCAGAATTAAAGATTTCCATTCATGCTTTCTATTTTTAAGTTACTTGTGAGCTTCCAAGTTTCACCTTGGGGGTTAAGACTTGACTAAATTACCTCTGCTCAACAGCAGGTTCTTTTCCTGAAGGACTCTGCAATACAAGCGGCTCAGCCACACCAAGAAGGAAGCCATTGACTCTGAAATAAACCAAAGCAGAAATCTGAAGCTCAGCAGAGAGACATGTTCATGCAGGAGAGGCAGCTTTCACATCTCTGTGGGGATCAGGTTCGATGACACTGACATACAAGCCTTTGGCCAGAGAGCAGATTCCTTGTAGGGAGGGAACACGAAGGTCTGTGGTAATAAACGAATAGATTAATTCTTAAAGGTAAATTCTGAACATGTTTAATGAGAATAAATTCTGTTGGGCCATTTTGTTTTAAAGAAAGGAATCACGACCCATGTGGTGCCAGCCCCTTGGTCTGCAGAGGCAAGAACTTACAAGAGTTAAAGCTCTCTCATCTCCTTTGTGCTGGTATCCCTCACACCAGCACACACTTTGAGGCTGCTTGTGGCTTCCCTCGAATCTCCTGTAAACCCTTGGACTTGGCTGGCAGCACCTCTCCTGTGCAGACAGGCTGAGACAGTTGAGGTTGTTGGGTCTGGACAAGGCTCCAGGGAGACCGTATAGCATCTTCCATTACCTAAACAGGGCTGCAATAGAGCTTGAGAGGGACTTTTTACAAGGGTATGCAGTGATAGGACAGGGGGGAATGGCCCTAAACTCAAAAGGGAATAGGCTTAGATTAGTTGTTGGGAAGAAATTCTTCACTCTGAGAGTGGTGAGGCACTGGAGCAGGTTGCCCAGAGAAGTTGTGGATGCCCCATCCCTGGATGTGTTAAAGGTCAGGTTGGATAAGGCTTTGGACAACCTAGTCCAGTGGAAGGTGTCCCTGCCCATGGCAGGAGTTTGGGACTAGATGATCTTGAAGGTTCCTTTCAACCCCTACCATTCTGTGATTCCATGATTCTATGGCTTGATGCTCAGTCAGTTACATCCCTGGGTGCTCCTCTTCACCCTCTGTGCAAAGAGGCCAGTGGGGAGCTTCACCCTTTGCTTTTCCTGAGTTTTCTAAATCTCCTCAGTTCTGTTGTTTCCCACACTGTTTGCCAGGTGGATACTAACACACAACACAGTGACACACTGGAAGCATATATATGTCCCCTAGGTCTGTATGGCAGCCTGTGGTGTGCTCACAAGAAAGACAAACTGCTGTGCTGGATCAGGCTGAGGGCTTGGCTGGTGCAGTGTCTTGTTTCTGAGGCTGGCTGGAAAAAATGTAGGAAAGAGGCACCTTAAAACTGGAAGATCAATAGTGGTGCTGCTGGTCTGAACAGGCAGAGGGCTGTGGTGGATGTGCTCCTCGAGGTTTTCCAGAGCAGCACCGCTTTCCAGAGGCAGACCCCTACAGCTCTGGGCTGAGGTGCTCTCATCTGGCCAGAGTCTGGACTCAGTGCCAGAAGAGTTAATAGAAAAATCTGAAAAAGAGTTAGACCAAAAAAAATCTTCAGTCCCAGGGGTGGATCCTTTCTCCTATGCAGTATTTATAAGACTGGCATCTGCAGTAGTGCTGGCTAAGATAAAAATTCCAAGGGCTATTGATCCCCCTGCTTCACTGCATACCCATGCTGACAAGATGGAGTTTGAGGGCTGGAAGTTACATGCATTATGAGAGCTTTACTTCTTCCTTCTGCCCACCTGTCAGGGCAGTGTTTGATATTGGGGCTGGTCTGCTCAGCTGCAGGAGGATGACAGGATGCTATACTAGACCTTGCAGGAGGGAGATGGGATAGTAAATGGTGTATGACTGTCCCACTGGGGCATTTGCTGCAGTTCTTGGATGCCTTTCCTTCTTGCTAAACTCAAACAAATAGATGCTGGCCTACTTAAGTCAAAATACTTAGTTTCTGCTCTCTGAAAAAGAGGAATCTGTCCTTCAGTTATGAACTCACAAGGGCTGCTAAACCTGTGCTTTGCTCTGCAAAGGGGAAAGTGCCCCCTTTGTACTCCAGGTGAAGACTCTCACTGTGCAGAAACCCTGTGGAAAAGCAAAGGCTGCTACACAGATCACTCACTGCTTTTGGGCAGCGAGCAGCACTGTCAGGGGGAAGCAGCACAGCACCAAAACTGTTCAGGCCATCCGTTCCCTGGGCAGGGGGCAGGAGGAGAAGGGAGCATTTGTGCGTTCAGCTGCTGTGAGCCTTTATCAGCCCTCTGGGAAGCCAGCCAGACATGATGCTCTGGGGCAACCCCACTGAACACTCAGTCTCAAAAAAATTTGTGCATAATACTGGTCTGCTTTGCAGTCTGTCAACACTGGGAATGATTCCCTTTTCCCTGATGCTCCCATTGCTGACCCTGCTGAGCACTGCCCTTTGCAGCTTATTTTGTATATTGCTGCCTCAGTGGCTACACTGAGTCCTTGGGGCACTTCTGTGACATGTGGGAGGGCCTTTGGGGTCTGGCTGGTGTCTATGGGGCACCCAGCCTCACAGGAGCTAGAAGACACAGCTACTGGGACTGAAGAACAGTCTCAGAAGAGCACACCACCCCATGGCATCAGGGTGCCAGGTGCCTGTTGCAGTGCTCTGCTGGAGGTTTCAGTGCCAAATCCCATGCCACTGCTTCTCACTGTTTTTCCTTCTCCTCCAACTCAGAATAACCCTCAAGTCTGCCCATACGGCCTGTATGCTGAACAGCTCTCGGGCTCTGCCTTCACCTGTCCCCGGGCCACCAACAAGCGAAGGTACTATGACCCCTGGCAGTGGGTGGGGGCTGTGGGGCTCTGGGGTGAGAAATGGGGAGCAATGGAGAGGCTGCCTCAGTGCCACCAGTGCTTTCTGCAAGCCCACACTGGTAAAAATCCTCCACTGTGCACTGGAAGAGGAGCAAGCACAGAAAACCACTGACGAGGGAGAGGAAAGGCTTTGGTGGGGGGAACTGAGTTAAGAAAATGTTGAGAGAGCAGGAGCTGAGATGGTTTTCTGAGTGAGGGGAGGAAGGGGGAGGATGCTCACAGGGGCCGGGTGGGCCTGAGTGGGTTTTCTCTGTTGTGAGAAAAACCCTCAGGGTTTCAGCCCTGATGCTACTACAGAAACATCACCCCTGCAACTGGCAGTGGTAAGCACCTGAGGGGCAGTGTCAAAACCAAGCCTCTGAGCAGGACTCCTTCCTCCTCCTAAGGGATGTTCTCGCACTGTGGCTGGGACCAGCGAGCTGCTAGCTCAGGCTGTTCCCATTTTGGGTCTGCCCAGGGGCTCAGGCCAGTGCCAGGCAGCCAGCATGCTGTTTAACACCTCAGCAGTGCTGGGGACAGCTTGTTCCAGCCAGCAGCAAATTTCCCAGAGCTCTGTCCCAGTCGTCATGCTCCGACCATGACCAGATTGCAGAAGATGGGTTTCTCATTTTGCTTCTCCCACTGTGGCTTTTCTGTCCCTTTTGTTGTTCATTCAAATGAAAGGCAAATGCATCATCTGAGATGCCTCTGCTCTCCAGGCTGGTGCCAGCTCTCACTGTGCGTGGGAAAAGGATGAATCATTGTTTGCTGCACGAAGATGTCCTTGATGAAATTTTTCCAGCTCTCAAGGGATAGCTCCCTTTTCCCCTCTCCCTCCCACCCAAACTATAACCACCACTGTTAACACATCAAAGGTACTGGCAGACCTGCCTAGCTCAGGCTTTTTCCTGATTACCTCTGCTCTCCCACCGGATTAAAAGCCCAGCTTCAGGCTTGGCTGCACCCATGCATGGCATGTAGGAGCAGCAGGGGCATCAGGGGGTCACAGTCACACACACAGCAGGCAGCAAGGAGGGAGAGCCACAGCCCCAGGCCGTGAGGGAGGCATGGACTGCCTCCTGCAGCAGAAGGAAGTGTCACATAAATCTCTGGTCTTTGCTGCCTGGGCTTGCAAGTGGCCCTATGGGCATGGCCATCCAGGCATAGAATGCTACTTTTAGTAATACATCCAAATTCCAGTTCAGGCTCTGACCTTCTGTCTCCAGAGAGCCCCTCTGTTCTTTCAGTTAGATACTGTCCTCGTCTCTGTCTTGTCTGAACTGCTTTGTAGCTGTGTTTAAACTGGCTTTTTTTTTTTTCCCCAACTGAGAGATTGCTGTATTTAAGCCACAGATAAAGCCATATCCTTATTTTTTTATATGTGTATATATATGTGTGTGTAAATGTTGACGTAGGTAATTATATGTAAATACACATATAAACATTTACCTATATATAGCAGGATACGTTTGTATTTAGAGCCTACAATAAAAGCCATATTTCTGGAAATCTCTGGCTGTGAGCTGGTGTTTGATGTTTAATATTAATTTTAATATTAATATTATTGATATTTAATAGACCTTTTGTTCCATTTACCACCAATGTAAATGTTATTTTAAGAGCTCAATCAGCCAGCAGCCACCCAGAGGTTTAACCTTTTCCCCAGGCTAATCCAGGCATTTTCCTTCTTTGTAGCTGGCTGTATCGAATCCTGCCTTCAGTCTGCCACAAACCCTTCAAACCTCTCGAGGAGGGCCACTTGACACACGACTGGGATGAAATTGAGCCTGACCCCAACCAGGTAAGCTTGGAAGGAGCCCTGGGAGGATGGCCAAATATGAAACTCACCAGGAGAACAAAGGCACTGAGTTGCAAGTGGCTCTGAGTGGAGCAACGGGGACCTGGGGGTCTGGCAAACACAGGAGCAGGGTCTTGGCTGCCACCTCTTCATTGTTTATCACCTATGGATCACCCAAGGAAGCACAGCCTGCAATACAATGCTTGCTTCTTCCCACCTCAATGGATCCTTGTGCTGCTTCCCAGCACGGCTGCAGTGCCGTAGGGTTTGATCTGTGCTACCTGGAATCTCCCTTGGGGGCTCCTGTTGGCCACCTCTCAGCCTGCTCTCTCTTCTTCTTCAGTGTCCTCCATCTAAAGCTCATCATGCCCCAGCCTGGCCAGCAGAGCAGCAGCATGTCTCTGCCATCCATCCTCTCCTTCCCTGTGCTTTTGGAGAGGCTCCTGGCTGGCAGCCCATTTCTCTGCAGCCCTCGTGGGAAATGTAGCTTCATTCTGGAGAGCCGCGCAGAGACATGGCATTTGTCTTCCTCTCTTACAGCCTTGCGATCATCTTTAATCACGATTTCTTCCCTGCCAGCCCCAGAACATTTCGTTTTGCTAATCTTCTCCTGCTGCTCTCCTCTCAGCATCATCTCATGGTCATTGGGTTTCATTCATCTCAGGTTTTGCCCTTTGATGCATCATCATTAGGTAATTTCCAGCCTCCCAGCAGCCTCACCATTTGTCTAAATACTTCTTCAGATCTGCTGGAATATGGTTTCCAGCCACTGACCAAGGAGCGGTGACAGGTTCATATTTACATGCATTTGATTCTCCTTCCCAGATGAAGCTCCAATGACTTCTGTTACCACCCCATCCATCCTTGATGCCCCTTCGTGGCCTGCATCCACCATTACAGTTATTTATGATTACAGTAATTCCAAGATGCCCAGCTCTCAAAGCATCTCAAGCCATTTACATGTAGTACATTTTTTACCTAAGGGAGCAGCAACAGAGCTCCTGCCCACTCTCTCTCTCTCACCGCTCTCAACAGCAAGCACCAAACCCAGGGGGATTATTTCCCAGCAGTAAGTGGCAGACACCTTCCTGCTTTCCTTCTCATCCTCTCTGAAGCAAAGCCAGAGACAAGGTTCAGTTTGTTGGACAAAATCTACTCTTCCCTGTGGTGCCTTGTGTTTCGCGCAGCTTACTTAAGGACCTTTCCCAATTGTCATCCATCTAAAAAGATGGCCATATGGAGGGACCTTATGCAAAGCCCATTGAAGTCAGTGAAAAAAAATACAATTTAACAATACTCAAGGACAATGGCAGAACTATAAAAGACACAGAGGACAAAACTGAAAAGGGAACAAAGGTGATGCAAAAATACGGGGTGGTATCTGTGCAAGAAATGCTGAAGCAGAAGAAAGCTCTCCTGGAACAGAGATGACCAGGGGAAGCTGTGACTGAGAGGCAGGGACATATGCCAATAACACATCACAGTTTAAAAAAACCCATAAACTGTGAAACTTCTTGCCAGAGGATGCAGGTGGGTTCAAAAAGTGATTGGGGACATACAAGCTATAAAGTAATAGTAAGCACAGCAGTGCTGTATCTCAGGAGGCTCACAGGTTGTAGAGCAGGGAAACTACACTAAAAGCTTCCCCAAGGACCTGCACTGACTGCCACTGTCTGTCTTGGACTCTCTACTGGCTTGAGACATTCATTCTTCTCTTCTTGCATCAGTAAAACCCAAATGCAGCAGATACACCAGACAAGAGGCACACGGAGCTTGTGGCTTTGCAGGAGGAAAGCCTTTGAGAGGAAAGGGACTGGACACCACTTACAGAAAACCTGGGGCTCAGCACTGTCTTACTGGCTCATCTGTGGGGTGTCAATACCTCACAAGGGTCACATCTGATCTTCTGGTTGGTTCATTTGTCACATATCTTCTCCAGCAACTTCCTCCTCTCCCTCATAACCCCAGCAGTGTGACCCTGAGCAGGCGCTGGCACGAAGCCATCTGGGTCTCCTGGGGAGGAAAACATGTCTTTACTCTGCAGTGAATGGGATGGGGAGAGGAAGGAATGAGGGATGGATCCAACCCAGGTGACCCAGGGCTGCTGCAGCAAGGTTGGAGAGCAGAGCACAGAGGGCCAAGCTGCAGGGCCAGGCCTGGGGCACAGCTGATTAATGAGGGCTGAGCCACCTCTTCACTCAGCTTTACTGGCAGATGCTCTCATGGGGCACAGCTGCCTGTTTCCTGTCAAGGCTGGCTCCCCAGGAGAGCCTGAAAATTTGCCTGGGTATCTACATTTTGACTTAGGCTTGGAAAACTTCCATGAGGCTTGCGAGAACTGAATGCCTTTGTATCCCTTTCAAATTTAGCTGAAATTTGGTGTAGTTTAAAATTTTTTTGAGCAGCAGGCACAGGCACAGCCTTATAAATTTAGTTTTCTCATAGCACCAGCCTAAAAACATGTTAAGAAAGACCAGGTTGAGTAGATAAAAGCAGGAAAATATTCTTATGCTTGCCCAGAGTCACAGGTACTTTCATCTGGGGTCAAGTGTACTGATGCAGGGGATATATCTGACACTTGGCCACATCAACATCCTCCTACTTTTGGGTGTTTGTGCTGGTCTGTACTGATGTCCCCAGCGAGAGGCTCTCAGCTTCAGCACCTCATTCCCAAGAGCTGCAAAGACCCTTAGTATTGCATTAGTGGCAATAAATACTCCTCTGGCACCTTCTCCCTGAGGATCTCAACAGGCTTTACAAAAAGTAATTAGTGCTGCTTATGGCTCCCACTTACACAGGTAGAGCTATTACTGCTTTGGATGTGAGGAAAATGAGGTGGAGCAAACAGGAATGTTATGCTTGAGTCACAGAGGGACTGAATCATCCAGCATGGAGTGGAGGACCATGACAATTTGGCAGTGGAAAAAATCAGCTTTTAAACAGGACTTCTGTTTTAACCTTGGGACTCCACAGGCCCACCAACTATTTTACAAAATTATGATTAAAATTAAAGAAGCTCCATAAATAAAAAATAAAATAAATGGAAAACAGTCAACCCATCTGTAAACCAGATTATCAAGGCAGAGAGGAAAAAGAGAGCTATCTCAGCTGGCAGAGGGCAGGGAAGCAGAGGGAGGACAGGGATCTGCTTTCTTTTGAATTACCATGATTTATGTTATGTTCACTGGCATCTCTTTCTTGTTTTTTGTTTGCTGCTGTCTAGCTGCGATGGAAACCTTTTGAGATCCCAAAAGCCTCTCAGAATAAGACGGACTTTGTGAGCGTAAGTTGGGGAACCAGGGCGTTTGGGCATCCTCCATCTCTGTTCCCCCTCAGGGGCAGCAGGGCACAGGGGGCTCAGCACTGGGATAACAGTGGTGGGTTTGAAACCAGAGCATCTGTGGGAGGGGAGAGGAGCATGGATTTCAAGCAGCTGACAGGTGGGTTTGATTTTCTTCATTGCCTTTCAAGGAACTCTTAAAAAAACCCCAGATCCCTGGGTGGAAAACACCAGCTTACATGGAATTTAAGAAATCCTTAACATATTAAAGAAGAGCCAACATGTTTGACAAAAGGCCATCCACAGAAAGGCTGGTAGCAGTATGGGAAGCAGGGAGAGGGGCCGAGCCCCAGCAAGAGGGTGGGATGAAGGGAGGAAAGGGGGCTGCCCCTGCTGTCCTGCCTGCTGCTCACCCCTCACGCTCTGGGTTTGCCCGTAGGGACTGTACACCCTGTGTGGCGCCGGCGAGCCCAGAGGACGCAACGGCATCGCCGTCCACATTTTTGTCTGCAACACCTCCATGATGGACAGGTCAGTGGCTGCTGCACTGGTGGCTCTGGCTCTCCCCGCATGTGTACATCTGCTGCCACCATGCCTGAGTCCAGCTGCTCCCAGCAGCACTGTCTCTATATCCCCATGCTCCTGTGTGCACAGGCAAAGAAGGTGTTCACAGTGTCCACAACAAGGGTTTGTGGAGCAGGTTGTGCTCTATGGCAAGCACTGGGGGAGCGGGTGAGGAGCCACCAAGAGAAGCAGGGAGCTGGACATGGGGATGCAGCAAGGATTGTGTTGGATCCAGGTGTTCTCATCCCAGGGACTGGAGGTGCTCCTCAGAGTTCAACACACAGTCAGCTTCTGGCAGGCACTACTGCTCCCTGCAGCTGCTCACGGGGCAATTCAGCCCCACTCCCCAGTTTACAACGACTGATATGCCCATGGCTACAAAGGCAGGGATCTGGCAGAGGTGGGAGGACATCCTGTTTCCAGGCCAGACACATAAAACCTCCCTGCCTCCTTCACACTGGCCTGAATGTTGCACTCACTGACCTGCAAACACCAGTTCTGGGGCCAAAGGGGAGATCTCTGCCATGTCAGTCTCCCACCTCAGAGCTCCCCAGCTGTGGCTGTGGCATGTGCCTGGGGCTTACACCACTATGACCTTCCTGTTTCCCTTTTTCTTAAGATGCCTTTATAATTCGGATGGCGACTTCCTGATTGGTGAGTTGATGCTTTGGCTTTTTCTTTCCCCCACCTGATTCTACCTGGGTTGCCATCTTTGTTCTTCCAGAGCCTTGGGCCCTACAGGCAAAATTTGGAGGAGAGTGTTGGCTTCACCTTCATGCCATGGTGGTCTGGCACACAGCTGGGCTGTTGGGCTGTTGCATTGCTGCTGTGCAGCTCAGAGAGTTCACCTCTGTGCCACACCTCAACCTTTTGAACCATGACCCAGCTTCCTTGGCACAGTGCTCAGGGATCATTTCCCAATGTTCCCCAGACTGGTATTAGACAACCAGATGTTTTCTGGAAAACATAAACCTCAGGATTTCTGAACAGCTTACAGTTAGATGCCTTTGTTGCTTCAGCCTAAGAGTATTTGGCACAGCAGCTTAGCTCCTGCACTCTGCCAGCCTCAGGCAACCAGACTGCCATGGTGAGTGTGCAGGTTGGCACATGAAGTCTGTACATGCTGAAAAATATTCTGAGCAGTATCAGAAGCCAGATATTTGCTTGTATTTTTCTTGACCCAGGGACAGAAATGCCTTCGGGTCACCAACAGGAACATTTCTCCCATCAAACAGCTATTAAACTGTTTTTGCTTACCTCTCTCCCTACTGTGAGGTAGAAGTGCCATGGCAGGTTTTGTAAATCTGCTAGTATTTCAAGTCAAAATGTGAGCTCTTTTGTGCCAGGACAGTCATGAAAAATAATGTGGGTATTAGCAAAGCATTGCTTCTACCCTCAGGAAGCAGTCAGCAGTTATTCCCAGACACCTCACCCTGCCACAGCCATGACAACAATGGGTATGTGCACTGGTTTTTGTGAAGATCATGAGTCAGACAGGTGTGACCACAAATATATCAAGTCCCATTTATTTGGACTGTGGTGTAAACCTCACATCAAGGGGCCACAAGGTGATGGCTCACACAGGTACCTTCTGTGCTGTGGGGATGATGGGGCTGGTCTGGAAGCTTTCACTCCAGTGCAAAGCTCTGCATGGGAGCCTGGACTCATTGTGTAGCTGGCCCATTGCTCTTCCTTGGAGCCTGGTGCTTTGGCAGGGACAGAGAAAGTGGAAATCACTACGTTACTTCAGCCCCTCTGCCTGCATTTTGTTTCCACAGTGCCCCAGCAAGGAAAACTGCTCATCACAACTGAGTTTGGGAAGATGCTAGTGGAGCCCAATGAAATCTGTGTCATCCAGGTAAGTGCTGACTGTGCCTTGCCTGTGGCTCAAAGCCAGACCCTGGAGCAGGCCAACTCAGTTGCTCATGGTTTGTCAGCAAAGTCCTGGGAGGATCCTGACATCTTCCTTTATTTTCCAGCAAGGAATGCGTTTCAGTGTGGAGGTGTTTGGAGAGACCAGAGGTTACATCCTGGAGGTGTATGGGGCACACTTCGAGCTGCCTGACCTGGGACCCATTGGTAACAATCTCCTGTTAGACCTACTGTAAATTTCAAAGGGATAGGCATGATTTGCAAGCCCAAATCCATTCTTTTATATCCTATGTAATACGTCCTCCCATGCATGTGCTCCTTCACAAGAATGGTTTCCATCCCAGCACTGTTATTCCCCAGCAGAGAAAGCATCCCCTGAGAAAAATGTGACAGCCTAGTTGTCTCAAAATTCCCCTGGTACCAAAGGGACCATTTACCTCCCACCCCTTTTTCTACTTTCTCTTTTCCCTTCTGCCCTGGGTTTCTCCATCTGCTGGCTAGGAACCTGTTCCTACCAAAACAAACTCAAAAGGCCATCACCACTAATGCCTCTTACTTACAGATAAGGCATCAGCTGGAGTGATAGGGAGAATTTTTGTGGTAAAAAGAAAGTCAGATTTCAGAGGAAACAGATATTCTCAAAGCCCCACTTTAATCCAGGGGGTTTTTCCCCCCACCCGTTTTAACAGAGGCAGTTCTAGAGTGCCTTAGTGTCAGAAGCTGCTCCCCTTGGAGAATGAGAAACCAATAAAATGAGCAGCACAGGACTTGGATCACCAACACATTCACATCTCTGTGCTGTGCTGCCAGGGCCGATCTGCTTTCACCGAGCGCAGGTCTAGCTCTCATAAATCACAAATCCTGTCTGCCAGCTGCCTCCTGCTCCGTGCAGCATGGCACATCGTGAAGGCACAGCCTCTTGCTGCCGTGACAAAGATATTGTGAAGGGACATGGCATCTGAAGCCCTGACAGCCACATTGTTATTTTCCAGCCAACTTTCTGGCGGTGCTCAGCCCAGGTTATATCACCTTCCTTGTCCCTGGAGTACTTGTCTCCAAATTCATCTTGCTGAGAAAAACACCTCCTGGTTACTGCTACTAAGATTGTCTCAGGGAAAAGAAGTGAAACTTCTCTTGTAACAGCTAAAATAACTACAAGACCAGTCCCAAGAGTTCTTCACTTTCAGACAGGTGTTTTGGGGTTGGTTGTTTCTCATTTTAAGTTGGATTGGGTTTCTTTCCCCCCCACTTGACTGAGGTTGTTTTATAGCTCTCAGTGTGATCTAAAAGACTGGCCATGCTTCAAGTAAACTGCCTAGATATTAGCAATCAGTAACAAGCTTGGCATGGAACATCTGCATTCAGGGGGCTTTTGCAAACATCTCCTGGCCATGGTGAAACAGAAGCGGATCATTCTTGCAGTGGAGAACCAACCCAATTTGCAGCTGTTTAATGGGACCTCACTCGAGCATCTCACCTGAACGACATGCTGGGCACATCTATTTCCACATGGAGCCTACAGTCATTTTTCAGCAGCTTTTCTTTCAGCTGCAGGTTTCTGCTTTCACCCATTTATTGTGCTCTGTGCCTGCTCCACTTGATTATTGATACAGTTGCCCCAGCCTGTTTGTAACAAGTTTTCCCATTAGCTAGTTTTTCAGACACAGCTGGGCTGGCTTTGATGGGATTTTTTTTTATTTTGTGTCTCCAGAAGGCAGTAATCTATTATAACGTTTACTTTCTGGAGAAAGGAAAAAGAGTGCACTTGCCTGTAAACCTTTTCAGGAGGTGGTAATTATGAGAGCTCCTCTTCTCACCACCTACCCGCCTTCCCCTCAGAGACCAAAATCTTTTGTATTTCAGTCTTACTTTATTTTAACTTCACTTTTCACTTGAAAAAAAGTGACAGCTGGAGAAAAGCAATGACTGCTAAACCTTAGCAGCGGGTAATGTCTGCATTTTTATCCAAGAAATTCAAAACCACTTTGTAACAATAACACTAACGAGAGGAAGAATCCTACTGTACCCTTATGGTGCTTCACACTTTGAAAATGCACTCCTCACACTAAGCAAACCCCCAGTGTGCCCAGGGTCTGTAGGTATCACTATTTTATTACTCATTTTGTAAGCATTCAGAAATGTATTTGGCCCCCTCACGACATGGCTCATAATTTCTGCATGGCTAAGCATCCAATCAGCAGGCTGTCCAGGAACAGAGACCCTCCGCTTTTCACTTAATTCCTAGTTTTACATGCCTTTAAATGAGGATGATGCACTAATATTGTTCAGAAGGCAACTAGAGGAGATCTGTCTTAGTCACAAAAGGGACTTAAACACCAGGATGTATTATGATTACCTACTTGTAGGAGCACAAGAAGTACATAACCATTTCAGGTTTTGTGGTGGGCCAAGAAGCAGTAATGTCATCCACAGTGCAGAAGGGCACCCACAAGGCCAGGAAATTGCACCAGCCTCTCACTTCACTAGCAGGTTGCTCAAAGAGTTCTAGCATCTCTCCTTCTTTCCCAGGAGCCAATGGCCTGGCCAACCCACGGGACTTCTTGGTGCCCGTCGCGTGGTACGAGGACCGCCAAGTGCCGGGGGGCTACACTGTGATTAGCAAATACCAGGGCAAGCTGTTTGCAGCCCAGCAGGTGAGGAAGCCCTGGGAGAACAGGTAACACTGAAACACAGTCACTGCCAATGCATGGCCTGGGATGTGCAGCTCAGTGGCATGGACGTAGTGTCAAGGGGTCCTGCTGGGTTATGTGGAGCAGAACCGAGCCCTTGTCTTCTTGGCTTATTCATCATCCCACCTGAGGCTCCTCAGTCTGAGGGAAAAGTGTTTGTGAAGACTTGGTTGCCCAAAGATCTAATGGCGGTCTTTGCCTCACTGTTTCTATAAGTTTATAGTGGCAGCGTAGAGAAGAGGAGCAGTGGATGTTGTGAAAAACTTGAATTTTCTTACCAGAGGGCCAGTGTTGCAGCTGCCCTTGTCCAGGCACTGCCTGGGCACTCAGAAACCCTCAGAGACCAAACCCCAGGGGGAGGGCTGAGACTCGCCAAGTGAAAATGCTGAGGAAAACCTCGTCCTCACAATGCCAGGCTGTGCCTAAAGGGCTTCCTGTGTACCTCTCATCATCCCTAAATCCATTTTTCATTTGGGAAAGAGCAGCATCCTGCATATGTGCAGCATGTTGGAAGGCTGTGTGTGGTAACCCTCTGTCTCTTTGCTTTGGTAGGATTTCTCCCCCTTCAATGTCGTAGCTTGGCATGGGAACTACACGCCATACAAATACCATCTGGAAAAATTCATGGTCATTAACGCCGTTGCTTTTGATCACGCGGTAAGTTCTGGAGCTGGGCAAGACAAAGCAATACTTTGTGGCTACTGTACTATGCAAACCCACCCTGAGCTCCAAGGGCCCAGCGCCTCTTAAAAATATATATTGTGCTCTAAGAAACTGTGAAATCTCTTGTGCTGCTTTCCCTGGGCCCAAACCAAGCTCTTATGGAGAAAGACTTGTGGTACAAAGACATAACTGGAGATTGACCAGCTCCTTAAACAGCTCTATACAGCTTAGCATAGAGTTTCTGTGCCTGGGAATAGGGATGAATATTGAAGCCAACATACACCATGCAACTCAGCAAAAAGACTGTTGCTTCAAATTCTTGTCTTGATTTATTTCTTGCAATTGGACAGGCTCCTTCCCCTGGTTCCTCTGAGTCCAGCACTGAAATTCATTTGAAAAGCTGGCAGCTTCCATTGTAATAATTTCTAGATCTTACGGAAAATAACTAAAGCCAAAATTAATGTGAGCAGCTCATCTAAAAAGGAAAGCAGCCCGCTGGGAGAGGTGCCCACAGCAATGCAAGTGGGTGTGCAAGCAGACTGGAGAATTTCTAGTGAGGAAACCAACAGAAAGTATTGTTTCAACTCCATAAAAACCTGCCAGGAGAAGGATGGGTTTGGAATCAAAGCCCAGAAAATCACTTTACTAAATTGGAGACTTCAACAAGCCACAATTCGTAATTTCTTCTCCCTAACAGGGAGCCCAATGAGGGCTGTGATGCTCAATGCCTCCAGTGGGATGGCCCTGTTCTCTATAACTGTCTAAGGAAAAGGTGCAGGTTTGTGGTAGGAGTGCTGGAGACTGCTCCTGGAAGTGCAGTGCCTCCTCCTGCAGGGCTGTTCACCCCCTGCATCTGTGCTGCCAGCTACAAGGGCATCATGCTCAGGGTGAGGAAGGATCTCCAAAGCCACCCAAAGGAAGAACCATCCAGTCCCATCTCTTGCCCCCTATGTTCAGCATGGGATTGAGATGCTGGGTGCTGTCCCACAGGGTCCCAAATCTCATCTATAACAACACCCTATGCCGGTAGGAAAAGTATTTAGGCAAGGGAGAGGCGCTATCAGTCAGGTTTACCACCTGGATGAGGTAAGCAGACAGCTCTGAACCCTGCTGTTTCATGCCTTTTCCTTTGTTTTTTTTTCAGGATCCTTCTATCTTCACTGTGCTGACAGCCAAGACAACCCGTGCTGGAGTGGCACTCGCTGACTTTGTCATATTCCCCCCACGCTGGGGGGTAGCCAACAACACCTTCCGTCCACCCTACTACCACCGTACGTCTGCTCGGTGTGCTCGGGCTCAGGACTGCAGGGAGAAAAATAAGCCTCCCTGTATTTGAGAGCATGTGCAGGGAAGCAGCAGTTTGATTTGTTGCCCTTGTCTCAGTTAGTCAGCTTCTTGGAGTCAGTCAGTGCTCCCCAGAAAATGAACAAATGCAAAGATGTTCCTATTTAGAGCATCTCACCTCTCAGAGGGGATGGGCTCATCGTGTCTGCATAGATGGATGTGTCTGTGCTCGAGGAAGTCCCGCAGAGACCAGTTGCATTTTGAACTTGGCATTGTACAAACACATCAGATATTGTTCTGTCATCCAGCCATGAATTGCTTAATATCTCATTAGTACATAGATAAAGAACAGGAGGGAGGCAAATATTGTGTTACAAGTGGCGAGAAGCACAGAGGGATCTAGAGCTGGCACTTGTGTGGTGAGATCAGAGTTACAGCCAAGCAGTGACTTGGCTCTCCTGAGCCCTTCATCACCACCTGCACAGCGATGGAGGTACTGCTGGCATTCAAGAGGCCAGTGATGAGGAACACGGCTCTTTCTCAGGCAGGGGGTTGGTTGATCTGGGATTTGGTTGCATCACCAGCGCTGGTTTCTTTTCAGCAGTTTTCTGGCTTCTTCTTGGGAGAGCATGGCAACATGTTGCATTGAATGGATGCTAGAAATCTAGTTCCCTGCCTGGAACTTTCCAGCGTGAGGATGAGGCAGGCTGCTCTGTGAGACTGAGGGGAAAGCTAGGCCACTCTGCACTCCCTCTTTAAAACAGCTAAGAGGCCCCATCACAGAAAATATCAAGCAGCCACACTGTGGTCACTTTGAAGTGCTGAGAGGCTTTCTGCACACTTACTAACCACAGTTCAACAGCCAGCTCCTCCTTCGACTTGAACTACTTGCAAGTGTCTTGGAGGCTGGCAGAATTAGTGGCTCTTGGAGGCACAGTCAGCAGCTGTGCAGCCATCTGAGTAAACCCCACAGGCAAAGTCCTGTCATTCTGATTTCATTTGCAATAACGAGGTGACATGGAAACATGTCTCCTGACTGGCTGGGATAGTGCCAAGTCACTTTTGCTACACCCTAAGAGGTGAGACACACTGCTGGTTAACCATGATGAAGTTGCTGCTCATCAGCAAAGGTGCGCTAACTGTATTACAGATGCATTGTGAGCCCTATCAAATATGAAGTTGTTCAACCTTGCTTTGCCTGTGTTAGAAACCAGCTGAAATAACTCTCCTTCTCTTGTCCATGTCATGATGATCTAAGAGTACTCACACAGATCATACAGGCAGCTGCCACAGCTTGGTCACAGTACCTCAGCCATAGGCTTGCGCACTGAGTTCATGATAAATGGGTTAGTTGTCTGCTCTATCCCAGCCATGGAGGGGAAGAGCTTGAGCAGGTAAGGCAGACACGGTGGCAGTCAATTAGCAAGACACTGCACATCTTTGTTCCTTCTGAATTTAGTGCCATGATGAGAATCTTGTACCACTAAGAAAGACAGTTGTAACAGGACTGAGCAACTCTAGGGTAGTACAATATTGAGCTCAACAAATTCAGTGCTGCTGAACTCTCCCCTCTGCATATATTATACTAGAGGGCTATTTTGCTTGTCTGAAATCCCTCTAGCCTCCTCTTCTCAGGTGCATTGGAAAGCCTGTGTTAAGAGAATTTTGGTGCACTCAAGCGTCTTGGGTTTTGTCTTGCGTTAACTTTGTCCTAAGTATAGCTCTGGTGGTCCAAAAATATTCCCCCTAGACACCATAACAATTTCACATACAAAGGTGGCTGTGCAACTTATAAATACTGCCTGCTCTTGGCCATCTTTACATCCTCAAAAGCTGTGAATTACTCCTAGGTACTCTGGAATACATTTAAAAAAGTCTGAGGCAGTTTTTGTAGCACAGGCATGTGCTGATTCTTTGTCTCAGGGAGTGCCTATGTGATTCTCATGATGGTGGGATCTAATACCTAATGGCCACTAAAGGATTTTAACTTCACAACTTCTGCTTGCAGAGACAACACTATTTTACTGTTGGGGAATGGAGGCACACCTAAGTCATTGCGGGTCACATAGGAAATCTGCAAGAGAATAAGAAACTGGACTCAGCTCATCTCTTAAGCTCCAGCCTGGTTTCTTTACTCACCTGCCCACTCTTCCTAAGCAATATTGCAAGTCCTGTTGCACTCACATTGACAATCCAGCTCTTAGGGCCTGTACTGCAGTCTAAATGTGCCAAGCACGGTACATGAGTGGGTTCAATGAAAAGCTTGTAACAATCTAGTCTTACATGAGACACTGACAACTTGGGATGAAAATTAATGAATGTTTGCATACATATATAGGCCAACCCTGCTTTGAGCTAAATTAGTTTTGTTGTTAAACATTTCAGCCCCTGGATTGTACTTAACAAAGACAGAACTAGTGGTTAAAAAGGTCTATATATAACACAGATACAGAAGCATGTCCTGGTTTTGCAAAAACTGACTGCTAAGCAGAAAGTTGCCATATTGTTAGTCACATCAGGTCTACTAAAGCTGAAAGCTTCAGAGGGCAGCTGTTACTTTCCTTACAGGGAGCCTAACTCAGTAAGTACTGAATGATTAGATATAGCCATCGTTACCTAAGTTAGTGTTATTAACTTATATTACTCCATTTGTTTCAGAGGGTCTTTTTAAAGTACTCTTCCTCAGGGAAGGATAGAATCTGGTTCCTTGCCTTTGGGCATACAGTGGCTATAGAGAGATAGGTAGATAATGCCTGAATCAAAGGCAAAAGGTAGTGAAGCACCTGGCTGCACTGGAGGTGGTAGAAGAGTATCAAACAAAATAATGTCATGCTTATAACCTGGGACAGCAGACCAGGCTGTCTCACCAGGCCGTTGGTCAGGCATTTTGTGTCTGTAACACGGGGATGATTATATAAAACTTCTTTCCCAGTGCTTTAAGATCTCTAGTCCAAGTCTGAAAAACCAGGTTACACCATGCAGTCCATATCCAGGTGTAGTACTTACAAAGCTTGAGGTCGTATGAAAAAGACAGGTCTATCAACATCATTTAGGGATTGATGGAACCACCTTCACTAGGGTGATTCCTAATGAAGGAATGGCTTTCATTAGGGAGCTCTGTTTCTGAATCCAGATAACAAAATCCTGTACAGCTTTACAAGCATTGCCTGTAGGATCCCTGATATCCCCTCACACGATGCCCTTCTAAGGAGCTTCCACTCCACCCTCTGCCTGGCCCGGCTGACCTCATGAGTTTCAAGGAACTCAGAGTACAGCTGTGATCCCTCCCAAACACACTTTTTTGCAACCTCTTCTCTTTGCCTCCAGGGAACTGCATGAGTGAGTTCATGGGGCTCATCAAAGGCCACTATGAAGCAAAGGAGGAAGGCTTCCAGCCTGGAGGAGGCAGCCTGCACAGCATGATGACCCCTCACGGGCCGGATGCTGACTGCTTTGAGAAGGCGAGCAAAGCCAAGCTGGAGCCTGAGAGAGTTGCAGATGGGACCATGGTAAGGAGCCAAAGGAGTTACTAAGATTTCGAATACAGCTTGGCACAGTGCCATTCTTAAACCACAGCCTAGTACTGTAGCTTCTTAGCAAGCTGGAAAAGTGCTTGGACCCAATTGCTGCAGCATTCACCTCCCTTACTGATCAGCACCGTTCTACTCCCAGGAGCTTCCCTGGAGACATACGATGCCAAGTGGCTTTGATCATCTGCCCACGTAAATTGTTGCCTATGCAGGAAGCTGGGAATTTTCTGATTAGTTTAATTTTTGTCTTAGCATATGGACAAAGAAGCAACCCCCCTGACTGTCCTCCTGCCTCTACCCCCTAAAATCTAACAATTATCAACAGACCTTGAACTAGAGTTTTTGGAACAACCTGGCTTTCCTGGGCATGAAAGGAGTCCAAAGTCACTCCTGAGACCTGACTAATACCAGCATTGCAAGGCCAGACCTGAAGATCTTTCTTCCCCCGGGTTCTTCAGGCTGGTAAAAGAACCTGGCAGAGCTGGATCATGCATACAAATCCTGTTTGTGGAAGAGCAGACACTTTGCCTGGATTTAACCTCTCCCTCTCTTGCCCTAACCTGCCTTCCCTCTTCCCAACAGGCCTTCATGTTCGAATCATCCCTCAGCCTCGCCGTCACCAAATGGGGCCTCCAGACCTCCAACCGCCTAGATAAAAACTACTACAAGTGCTGGGAACCTCTGAAGAGCCATTTCAACCCTAAATGCAAGTAAAGAGAAGTGCTTGCTGCTTGCAACACGTGCGTGAAGGGAGGGAAATCCATCATCCCTACGTGTGATGGCACAGTCAATTTGGGAAATGCAGAGTGCCCTGGCACAGAACAGCACTTCCAGCAGCCACCGAGCCAAGAAAATTATAATCCCTATGTCAATTGGGAAAGGCAGTAAAAAAAACACCATTATTCTTAACTTTCAAGTATCCAATTAAAGCTTTCCTGGTGACACATTGAAGCTGAAGTACTTGTGTGGCTCTCACCACATGTAGTCAGTGTGAAAGATGCACGTCATGTGGACACAACGTGACAGTCAGCTCCTGTTCGCAAGGCTTCCTGAAAATGCAACCCCACTTGTCTTCCACAGGGACAAGTTAGGGAAGAGCTTTACAGAGCTGAAGGCTCTGCCAAACCTAAGCACCCTAGTAGAGCAGGTCACTTCAACCTGCTCATCTGTGGAGGGTTGATTGTCAGAAAAGTAGACCACAAATGAAAAGAGGTTAGAGAACACAAAGCACTTCACTGCTAAGTAAGGGAAGGTTTCAGTTCCACACCCTGGTCATCCTTCAACATTGACTTGTTTGTCAGCACTTGACAAATCGTGTCCCTAGTTCAGTACTATTTTGCAGCATTGCAAATGCAAAAAGGGCTTGTCTGGCCAGTCCAGGCATTTGTTCCTGGGGAGGCACCTGGAAGAAAGCTCAAGCACAGACATCCTTGGAGCAGTCAGTCCTCACCCCCAGGGGTTGAGCTCCACTGGGTAAAGGAATAAAAAAAGCCTCAAATAGGGTGGGAACCAGGAGGGCAGCCCAGACACTCCAAACTTCGTATCTCTACTTTAGCACATACCCATGTGAAGCTTTCTAAGCTTGGTGCCACCAGAATCAATGCTTCTTATTGCCCAAGAGACACAATTTTCCAAAAGAGAAGGAAATGTAGAACTGCGACACGTAACTTCAGTGAGTTACATCCATCATCAGTTTTGGATCTGCACCAGATCCCTGGGGGGAAAAAAAGTATCAGCTTTGAGCAAAGTATTACATTATAAAATCTACACGGAGATGTGTACTCTAAAATCACCAATTCAGAAAAGGACATTTGGGACAATCAATTTGCCAGACAAGCTGATTTAATCAGACTGATCCAGAGATAAATGAGGTCTAAATGTTTCACATGCAGAGGGAAAAGGCTTGTTTTGTGTTTGGGACCTAAATTATGGTGCAGTGACCAGCAGGCTTGAATTTCTCTTTTATAGATGCATCACTGAAGCATACACAGATGGTTACACATCGGTCAAGGGTAAAATTCCACAAGGCACATTTACTCCCTTGTCTTCACCCTACATACCTGAAGGAAAAGTTTAATTCCCTTCCCTTCCTCTGTGCACCCAGCACCACTGCCTCAAGCACCAACCCCACCTCCAGTAGCACGGCACATTCATTCCTTGCAAGAAAACAGCACGGGGAGTTCTGCAAATAACGAGAAAAGTAGGGCAGCTTTTCCCTAAGCATCACACTCAAGTCCACAGGGACAGCAGCATCAGAGCCTTTTGTCTGCGAAGGAAAGGGCTGCGGCAGGTGCCGCGAGCATCAGTCCGAGGCCGGCTTCCAAGACCAGGGGCACTGTGCTCATCCACAACCCATGGGCTCAGCTGCCCTGAAACAAATACAGCTGCAAGGGAGAATTCACATGCGTGGCAACTCGAGTTCCAATTAGCTGAGGAAATGGGTCCTGGGAGATCAAATTAGTTTGTGGCAGCAAGAATAGTTAATTTAGCATGCTCAGACAAGCAATTATTTCTTTCCCT
Organism: Scytalopus superciliaris; assembly: GCA_013400415.1. Taxonomy (NCBI): domain Eukaryota; kingdom Metazoa; phylum Chordata; class Aves; order Passeriformes; family Rhinocryptidae; genus Scytalopus; species Scytalopus superciliaris. The sequence goes on from VXBX01000546.1 coordinate 460,704, forward strand.
AAATACCACTCTCTCCATGCATTGATGCCTCTCTGCACGGATCCACAGCCGTATCTTGTAATATCATTTGTGACAGCCTTTTAGAAGCTGTTCTGCAGAAAGAATAATCCAGGTTTCCTTTAGTTAACTCAGCCCAAGAACAAGACACAAGAGGGTTGCTGGGAGCACATATGGGACTGCAAAAGCAGGGCACAGCTTTGCACAGCTTCTGCACACAGAATTAAGAGCCAAGCTCCACACAGTCTGAACGTTTCATGACCCAGACAGGAAAGGGAAGAGATACAACAGGAAACACTTCAAATTAAAAAAAAAAAAAATAAATCCGTAACTTTTTTATAATCAGGGTGACCAAGCTTGGGCAGAGGCTGCCCAGGGAGGTTGAAGAGTTTTCATCCCTTCAGATACTCGGAAGCTACCAGGACATGGTCATGGACAACCTGCTTTAAATGGCCCTGCTTGAGCAAGGGGTTGGACCCAGGTAACAGCCAGAGGGCCCTTCCAACCTCAGCCATTTTGTGATTATGTGTAAAAGCTGATCAACTCACTCTGCTGGAGAGGGAAAGCAAATGGCCCATATTTACATCCTCATCATGCAGGAAAGGGACTCAGTAGAGCTATTTTTGCTGACTTCACATTGGCTGGTTTCCCAGCAGGCAGAGGGAAGTTTTCAGCTTTGGAATCAGACTGAGCTTTTGCCATTAACCTCGCTGCTTGGGAAGAAACCACTCCCATACAGTGTCTGAAGAATGAAAGTTGTTTGGGTCACAATGGCACCTACAGGCCACATGAAAATACAACTCTGAATTTTAAATCCTTTCCTTGCATTCACATTTTAGTACTTTGGCAGTAACAATTCCAGAGTCCCCTATACCAGCTGACCTGGGCAGAGAAGACTTGTGTTCTTATAAGAATAAACAAAGAAGGCATCTTTGCAAGCATAAGGTTCAGTTACACTTGGTGTTGGTTTGTTGGGTTTTTTTCTGAACACAGCCCCTTTACAGAGATGAAATGGAATTCTCCTATATAGGGGATGCAGTGTCAAAAATCTTTATCTTTTACTTCTTGTCTTCCACTCAAAGGACTAACAGAATTAGTGAAGATGCTAGTCACATACAGCATGACAATCTTTAGCTCCCTATTTCCAAGTCTGATATTGTAATTTTATCTGGAAGTTTATTGCAATAAACAAACATGTGGTTTAGGCTTGTATTTTATTAGGGAAAAGAACAATTAACTCAGCTTATGAGAGCAGTGTGGCAGGCTTCTAAGTTCTTAAAAGTGTATCACAGAACTTGTCTATTACCCACCTAGGGCAAACCACATAGTCAAACTGACACCAGTAAGAAATATTTAGAAGGCAAGCAGTTCTGCTTGGGTCTTACTTAACATTTTACTAACATTTTAGCCAGTTACTAATTTTAAACTTCAGCCTGCTTGGACAGCAGCAACTTCCATGGCTTAAAAGGAGCCTCTATACTTGGACAAAAGAGTGTACTGAGTTCCAGACATCCTCTCTATATCCATCTGATTTTGACAGAAAGATCCTACATTTTTACACTTCCCATAACTTTAAAAGATGCAAAACAACCAAGAAGCAATTAATATTTATTCTTATGAAGGAGAAACGTCAGCACATAATGCATCTGATTTTCTTCATATGCCATGAACATCACTGTAACTCCAGGAACTCAGAATACACTGAACGGTCGCTCGTATTTACCTTCTTTGATAAGCTTCTCTTTACGGTCCTGTGGAAGAAAGAGAACAGTCTTCATTATTTTACTACAGAAGGGCCTCCAATCAGCCTGGGATCAGAGAGCAGCAGGTCTAGTATTTCAGCACAGACTGCAGGAAGACAGCACCAAATACGATCGTAAGGGTCTTTTCCACCCTAAATGATTCTGTAAGCACAAACTCTGCTAAGAGCTGTTGTGGTTAAAAAGAAAAGGATAATAAGGTACTTAACTTCACCTACTAAAGACCTGCTCAGATTGACCTCTCCTCACACCTAGCTATTCTCACAGCCCACCAGAGACCAATTCCTGTGATGCATTTTCGACCAAACTAGTTGTGTCACAGTTAATTTGTACCTTAGTTTCTACCTCCTCCTTGTGGCTGAATAATCCAGCTTAGAGATCTAATTATGGAAAGACTTCCTAATAACTTGCCCAACTGTGCCTGTGCTCACTTTCAACCCATTTGTAACTCACTCTGCAGTCATTTACCTTTCTGACAGGTACCATTACAGGACACTGCAGATACTGCCCAGATTCCTTCTGCTGGATAAAACCAGGAGATCTGCTTAAGACTTAGCAACTCATCTCTTGCTTTCCCTGACACTCCTCTGAGAAAAGGTATAATGACTATTGTGCCTTATTTACTACTAGAAAAACAAGAAAAATCCTCAAACATCACTAAAGAAACTGCAATAAAGGAAAACAAATTACTCTGGACACTGATTAAAGACTTCAGCATGACAAAATACTGAAATCTCAAAAACATATCAACATACTCAGCATGGTTCCTAAAACGTGTATTTTCAATTCATCCTAGCAAACAACATTCCCTACTAATATTCTATTAATTTATGTTAGTGCTTCTTGGTTTATGACTTGATCTAAAATGCTACTTCTGCGCAAAAGAGGGAAATAAAAGTGTTTTACAACAGCCACAAATTCTCTACTAAAACCAGGCACTGTCTGCCAGTTACCTATAATTTTCTTATATATGTATATAGCTGAGTTTTTTCATAATGGTTTACCATTATGCAGATTCTGATGCCCACATTTAAGGAGTTAGAATAGCAGATAAACCTTCCAAAATCTTTAACATCCAGTTGAGGCCAGGCACTGCAATCAGCATTTTTACTCCTCTCCGTGTGTTTCATGGGATTAGAGAAATGGCCAAGCAATGGCACAGAGACACTGCTACGTCTGTCATCCATAAACTTTAGAAAACATGGTTAATGCATGCCAACTGCTGAAAATGAGAGTCTCTTACAATTAATTCCCGCTGTCAGTGCTACAGGGAGAGCTCTGTCACAGCACTACAGCCTGAACAGGCAAACTGCGACTGACCGTACCCGAGGGTATAATAGAGAGGTCTTTAGAAAAACAGGACTTTGCAACCAGTTACGAGGCTCTGAGACAGCAGGCTCGGTGTCAGCCTTCCCTCCCTGGTTACTGTAATGGCATTAATCACTGTCAGGTGCATGAGACTCCCAGCAGGCCTGCACCTCGCCGGGGTCATTCATGGCAGTTCACCGGGGCTCGGCGCCGCCAGCTGACTCACCCTGTCCAGTTTGAAGACGGCCATCCAGAAGAGCAGGGGGCCTATGGCACAAACAGCTCCCAGGAAGGACGTCTTGGGAGTGGGGCGGAAAGTGGGGTAGACGTTGTGCGTCCTGGCATAGACCCAGCGGTGCAAGGCGGGATTCTCCTGTGGGGAGGGGGAGCAAAGAAAACCCGCCGTGAGGGCAACCAAAGTCACCCGGAGGGCACCGGGAGGGCACCAAGGGCACCCGGAGGACACCGGGAGGGCACCAAGGGCACCCGGAGGACACCAAAGGCACCGAGGGGGCACCAAGGGCACCGTGAGGGGACGGGGCGGGCGGGCCGAGGCCCCGCGGCCCG
>VXBX01000546.1:464585-487318 GCA_013400415.1 Scytalopus superciliaris
GCCGAGGGCGGCGCCCCCGCCGCCATCTTGGAGCCCCGGCGCTGGCACCGCCCCGCGCGGGGAGCGGCGGGAGCGGCGCGGCCGGGAGGGGAGGGAAGGGCTGTGCGGCGAGGGAAGGGCTGTGCGGGGTGGGACTAACAGCGCTAATTCGGAAACCGGGCCGAAATTCCGGGCCGAAAGGCAGTTTCGCAAAGGGCAGGTGGTGGCCCCGGAGCCGAGAAACCCACCGGCTCCAAGGAATTGATGGGCCGGGGACGCGGGTTAGCTAGCGTGAGGAGTGAGGGAATCGCTAACCAGCAGAACGTGGAATGATAATTATTTAATACAAGGTATTAGTACTAACTAATTAAAGAACTACATAACTTATAGGCAGTGAACATTAATGACTTGGCTTGCTAGAACGTGTAAACAGTGAAAAGTTTTGGTAAGCATCGTGGCCTTCTGTATTTGCCACCCAGCACCCGTTTCTGCGTAGGACTGTAAATCAGTCAAATACCTGTATCGGTGTCTGGATTGGCCTCTTGCACACCCGGTGAAAGAGCCCATCTGAGGGACAGCAGTCCCAGCCAGTGAATCTCCCTGTCCCTGCAAAGAAAAGAGCCTCCAGCGATGAGATGCTCAGGGACACTCTGCTGTGGAGTCTGCTGGGGGGGCCTTTGCAGCGCTTTGGAACAGTGTTCCTGTGGTTTAGAAAGCATAGTTAATGCACATCAAACTGCTCGAAATAAGTCTCTTATAGAGTATCCTAAGTTCGGGCCATTCCCTCAGATCCTGTCACTGGTTGCCAGAGAGGAGATCAGTGCTGGGCTAATGACTGGACCCAGTGATCTTGGAGGTGTTTTCCAACCCTAAGGATTCTAAGGTTTTGACTTTAGGAAGTTTCTCTCCTGCTGGTATTAAGAGCTGTGTTCTCCAGTATATGCAAGTTGTCTTTTTGGAAACAAACTTGCCAGTAAACAAGTTTTTCAGGGTTTTTTTTTCTCCTTCCAATATACAAAGCAATGATAGCAGTTATATTGATTGGGACCAAATAAGTTAATGGCTGTGCATANCGTTGATCTGCAGCTGGTACTGCCGCTTGAGCCGGGCGCGGATGGCCAGGCGCTCGGCCTCGGCGCGCCGCTTCTCGGGAGAGGCGTCGTAGGTGTCGGGGTCGAGCTCGGCGGGCAGCGAGACGAAGGCGTTGGGCCGGTACAGGCTGGCGGCCGAGGGAGGCGGNGGCTTGCTAGAACGTGTAAACAGTGAAAAGTTTTGGTAAGCATCGTGGCCTTCTGTATTTGCCACCCAGCACCCGTTTCTGCGTAGGACTGTAAATCAGTCAAATACCTGTATCGGTGTCTGGATTGGCCTCTTGCACACCCGGTGAAAGAGCCCATCTGAGGGACAGCAGTCCCAGGCAGTGAATCTCCCTGTCCCTGCAAAGAAAAGAGCCTCCAGCGATGAGATGCTCAGGGACACTCTGCTGTGGAGTCTGCTGGGGGGGCCTTTGCAGCGCTTTGGAACAGTGTTCCTGTGGTTTAGAAAGCATAGTTAACGCCCATCAAACTGCTCGAAATAAGTCTCTTATAGAGTATCCTAAGTTCGGGCCATTCCCTCAGATCCTGTCACTGGTTGCCAGAGAGGAGATCAGTGCTGGGCTAATGACTGGACCCAGTGATCTTGGAGGTGTTTTCCAACCCTAAGGATTCTAAGGTTTTGACTTTAGGAAGTTTCTCTCCTGCTGGTATTAAGAGCTGTGTTCTCCAGTATATGCAAGTTGTCTTTTTGGAAACAAACTTGCCAGTAAACAAGTTTTTCAGGGTTTTTTTTTCTCCTTCCAATATACAAAGCAATGATAGCAGTTATATTGATTGGGACCAAATAAGTTAATGGCTGTGCATAGATAGTTCTGGCCTACAGTGGGGTGACTGGAGACCCAGGTAATGTTGGATGAGGGATTACAGTTTCCTCCTAAGCACACACAAAATAATACCACTGACTTTATTTAAGATGCTGCGCTTTGGCACTGCAATAGGAGAGCAAAAGCTCTGCTTCACATTTTACAGTTTCATTCTTCTTTTTCCTAAGCACTTAGAAAATAAATTATCTCCTTTCAGTTTGAGCAGCTAATTAGGAGCTGTAACTTGCTTCCAGCAGGATGAAATGCAAGTTGGGTATTCCTGCAGTTCATGTACCTTCAGCACCCACACATGCAGCAGGAGGTACTTTTCCCTCTCTCAAGTACAAGCCTATAGTCCTCTCTATATAATGTCTCCTGCTGTTTCTTCAGCTTTTCCACCCTCATTTTCTTCACAAACCAGTGGCTGCAAATCCAAGTGAAGAGCAAGCTGCTTCATTCACAGTCAGCTCCCAAGGAAGCACTTACATGCCCTGTTGCTTTTTTTCCCAGGGTTTTCAGCCTGGGTCAGTGGCTCCTATTGCATGGAACAATTTATTCCTTTTACTTTCCTGTTCCATGACCACTGGATTTAGTGAGCTCCACGATTGTCCCTCTCCATGACCAGGATGTAGAGAGCTGCTGTAGCAGTACAGTACCTATACCAGCAGCACTGCCATGTGGCACTCCTCTGGTAGTTTCATCTCTTAGTGTTTCCAAAGGCTTGGCAGCCTGTGTTTCCCAGCCCATGCAGGGCTTGCTTCTTTAAAAGCTATTCTTCTCCACTCTCTCTTATTTCTTAATAAATGACACATGCAGCCTTGAAACTGATTCCTGGCAGGAGCAGGAGTGCAAACTGGGAAGGGTGAGCTGCACTGTGGGAAATGGTGGGTGTTTTTTGCCTCTTCGCTGCATCACAGAGCGGAACAGAAGACTCCTGTTCCTGCAGATCTCCCAAAGGACTCCAAAACAGCCAGATGCTTTTCCCCCAGTCTGCTGGCTCCTGAGGCCTGTCTGTAGTGGTGTGCGACAGTTCCTGTGGGCAGGAGAAAAGACAGTCATGTGGTGAAGTCACTTGGCAAAGGCAGCAGGTTCAGCTCCCAGCCCTTTTGCAGTATCTTTGTGATCTTATCAGTGCAGGTCCAAGCTGTGCCTTCTCCCTCTCCCCAGAGCTTGTAGCTTGGCATGCAAACATGCTGAAATTAATTCTAGTGGGACAAAAACAGAAGGGTACAAAGCAACATTTCCATTAGCAATGTAATGCACTGTATTAGAAAACTGAGCAGCAAGCTGCTATGCTGAAAACATCTTCGCATTTCATCTCTAATTGCTAACTCATCCTCCCTCCTGAAGGATCAAGATCCTCACAGGGAGTCTTTTCTGAGAGATGTCACTTATTTCATGGCATAACAAAATATCCCTTTCCGAGAAGCATATTCCCTGACACTGAACTCTGTGCTTTGCAATTTGTTGTTTTCACTCCTCCAGGGGTGAATTTGTGCACTTTCTTCATTTCCTAACAGCCATGTCTCTAGCTTTAAAACGCATCCTTCAGCAAAAGCCCAAGTCACCCACAGTAACTGTCTAAACCTTGCATAAAGCAGTGCAGGACAAAGACAGAAATACTGCAGTCAAAGCACTTGACTGAAATCAGTGATTGTTTTTTCTCCTGCTGACAGGGACTGCTACACACAGTGAGAAATGCTGCGGTGACAAACTGTACTCCTGTGCAGACCTTGTGCGTCATCTGCTCCTTCTGGGCCACCCCATAGCAGACTGTGAGCACCGCCTGGCTGCCACTGCAAACCACCTTGGAAACAGAAGATTTTGCAAGAATGAACAAGACCCTTCTTGTCCCTGTTTTTGTCAGCCACATCATGAAACTCCTTTGACTCTCCTCCTGACTGCTAGTGTTGACCTAAGGCAAGTAGTGGGAATATAAAACAGGCACTGGTGAGAGTAGGGCCACTCTCAGCAGGGCAACACAGGCTAGAACTAGAACATGCTGTTCATGAAACCACATCCTGTTGGCTTCACACACCAAGGCTTAACAAGTAAGACCCCAAGTGTTTTTTCTTCTTCTTAATCATGACTGATTTTTATTGAATGTTGGAGATTGGCAGTATTAAATGAAATTGACAATTCTCCTGTGAAAATGCCTTTGAAGTTTACATCATCTGTTTTCTTTGCCATTAGCAGTAACCGAAATGGAAAGAACCAGTCAAGACAATTAATCTTTGTCCAGAACCCCGTGGAGGGTTGACCTTGACAGGCTGCCAGATTTCCACCCAGCTGCTTTCTCAACTCCTCTCCTCAAAAGGACTGGGGGAGAAAATGAAATGGAAAATCTCACGGGTTGATATAAGTGCAATTACTAAGAAAAGCAAAAGCTCTACAAGGAAGCAAAGTAAAAAGGGGAAATCATTCACTGCATCCCAATCAGCAGACAGATGTCCAGCTACCTTTTGGGAAGCAGTGCTTCAATAAGCATAACAGTTGCTTGGGAAGACAGGTGACATCACCACAAATGTCCTCCCATCGTCTTTCTTTCCCTTAGCTTTTATTTCTGGGCGAGACATCATATGGCATGGGATATCCCTTGGGTTATTTGTGGCAGCTGTCTCAGTTAGTTCCCTTCCCAACCTCTTGCCCATCTCCACCCTACAGACTTTTAAAGTTGGTGGTGGGGTCTTGGGGAGAAAGCCTTGATGCTGTGCTAGCACTGCTCAGCAATATCCAAACTCATTGTGTTACCAGTGCTATTTTAGCCACAGATGCAAGACAGACCAAACAGGCTGCTGTGAAGTTTAACTCCATCCCAACCAGACCAAGTAGAAAGCCAGCTTGAATGCTGTCTGACACACCACTGAATTTCTGAGACTGTTCTCATACAAATTAACCTGAAATCAGGCACACTTCTATGACATTCTTTGAAGCTGCAAATAACTCCCACCTTGAGTTTAAAGCAACATAAGGTACTGACCTTCAGTTTAGAGCTGTGTGATTTTTCTGGTGACTTTTCAGTCATGCCCGAAAATACACACAGACTGGATGTTTTGGACTGTATACACAAAGTCACATCTCTTCAGAGTGACCAGACTAAGTGACTCTGTGCTTCAAGTGAATGAGAGAAATATTAACCTAAATCACCGACCTATCTACCTATCTCCAAGGTAATCATGCATGACACTTTCAGAAGAGATGGGTTAAGTGTGCTGTCATCTCGAAAAACACTTGTGCTTGTCAAACTTGTGCTGAGTGCTTGTGGTTGCCCCATTCGCATCAGTTGTCAGGCTGGGTCAACATGTTTCTGGACTCTGTTTCTTACTGACCTTTTGCAAAGAAAGCAAGCTGGAAAGCAGGGAAGAAGCTGACAAAATCATTCATATCACAAGAGGGTTCCTGAACAGAGGCCCCTTACTTCTAATTCCCACATGTAATGGGCAAGAAGGGTCATTTGGCTCCTGTTCCCATTCCATTCAAGTGAACAAATACCGATGTGCGTTGCTGACCTTCTGAAGGGGGATCAGTATCAGGCATTCATCTGCATGGATGCATCCATGGTAAAAAGCCAAATGGATACAGAAGGGAAGCAGTGTAAGAAGCATTAGGACACAGCATAGTTAATCTGAGCTCAGAACAAGTGTGTTTAACTGCAGCTTGTAGCTATCTTATTAAACTGTGCAGATAAATGCAATTTGTTCTGCATTAAGAACTGAAGTCCCCAGTATCTTTATCTTATAGTTGTTAAAAGGAAGCCTGTCATGCAAAGGAAGGAGTTAACATGGTTAGGGGAATTATGAATCATTAGTACAGCCAACAGGCCACCCATAAATGTGTATCAAATGTTAAGCTCGCACGAGTTAGCTACAAAACTAGGACACTTAATGAGTCATAAAACGCCAGGAATAATGAGAGATGGCATTAAACAAACCATTTCTGCCTCTCCATGGCTTGTCCAGAGATGGTGACAAGAAGCCCTCTGCTGTTTCAACTTTTCCTGTCAAAATTTTTGACTCACACTGAATTGTGGCTGAGCTTCCTGACTCAGGGAGCTGGTGCTGCCTAGGCAGCCCTGGTGGGAGAATGAGAAGCTGGTGCAAGCTTCTCTTCTCCACCTCTTTGCAGGTCAGTGATTGTACCATTTTGTAGTCTAATATTCTTAGCTCTCCCTCTGCTTCCAGCTCCTTTCATGAGAAACTATTAAGGAACTGGAGTACTCCAGCAAGCTGTCATTGCTCCAACCAGCCTCCTCTGGACCCTCCATTACCTGCTGGCTCATGAGCAGCATTGAAGCTCAGATTCTTGGCCTTAGTGGTGGCCTGAGCTTTATGAAATATGTGTTGTATCTTGCTTTGGCTCGAGTTCCCAGTTTGACTTCAGAGCTTCCATGTTACTTTGGCCTTGCATGGACATCACTGGGCTGTGATGCCTAGGGTGGACTCATACTCACACCAGTAAGAATTCACAAAGCAGTTGTTAACAAGAGTCAGTGACAAGAAACTCAGGTATTGCAAGAGATGGTCCACACAGGGTAAGGGGAGGCCTCTTTTTTGGCCTACTGCTCCTGACACAGATCACCACCAGCAGCTGATGTTTCTTTTCCTCCTGTTTCTCCCCAGGTGTGTTGTTCTGTCCACAATAGATAGATTTGCCTCACTCAGTTTGAGTACCAAAAAAGTAGCAGTGCCTGCTGTGAACTCTGCCTGCTTCTTTCTGACACGACTAAGGGAATGTCACACTTCCCTAAAACATGTCTGAGATACCAGGAACCATCCCTTGGAGATCCGTTTTTTTCCCCATGGGTTGTGGAAAGAGTTTAATGTAGCCCAGATACTTCCCAGCTCCCTGAGTATCCAAAGTGTGACAGAGTGTCGTGGCTTGTGTAGCTTGGAATCCAATGTTACACAACCTTTATTGCACCTGGAGGATGCTCCTGTAAGTTCTTCCCAGACCCACAGGTGAAACCCTGGACTTGCTGACAGCAAAGAAGAGCCGTATGAAAAATAGCTCTGGCCCACAAAGCCTTCAGATTCCCTGCAATGCCTTACCTGAAGTTACCTTAAGGTTTAGATGGATTCCCTTTCATAGGGTCAGAGTGTAAGGAAAATCCTGCTGTGTGAAGATCCAAACCGGATGGGCCAATGAAACTTTATTCCCCAACATATATGGCCACTCCTGCTTCTCAAGACAGAAATACAGTGCACCAAGGGTTGGTTTGCTGTAAGGGACTTTGCCTGTCATGGTGGGGTCCACTCAAGAACACTGTCTTGGAGGAAGCCTCACTTTATGGAATCATCCAGTCCAAAACTTCTCCACAGCATGAAATTAATTTTTAACTGGAAAAAGAAGCAGGATCTTATAGACAGTGACTCTTTAAGAAGTCACAAATTTTTCCTTTGTACAGGAATATACTCAAGCCCTGTGTGAGGAAAAAAACTCCATCCTGAAATCTGTGATAGATCAGCTTTGAAGGAGAGGCAGCTCTGCTGTACAGCTGCATAGAAAGAGATACTCATTTTGTTTTGCTTTATATATTTTGTTACAAGTCTGGAGCTTAAATTTTAAATCAAGTTTTTGGGAACACACTGTGAAGGAGACCATCAGAATGAATAAAACATGTTAGTAGGGACATGTAGAATTTAATGTGACTGTTTGGCAACCTCTGTATTGCAGTGAGGAAGTACATAGTTGTGGCAATGCAGAAAGGTTTGGGTTTTTTTTTCCTGAAGTAAAAGACAGAATACAAATGAGGCTATTGCTGCAGAATGCCAGCTAGTGGGGAAGATACACGGTGTCCAGTCTGAGCATTTCAATGATGGCACTACTAAAACTTTAAACTTCTGACTTATAGAAATAGAAAAGCAGAGCAGTGTTTTCCCTGGGCTCTTGTTATCATTTTATAAATCAGGAACAGTGACTGAATGAGAGATACCTCCTAGCATTGCAGAACCCTCTATCCATCAAGTTTCATCAGCCTTGTTGGGGAGACTGGGTAAGGCAGCTGCCAAGGTTAAAAATTGCCTCCTAAATTAATGTCTCCATACTTCTCTGGACAACCTCTTAGCAGAGAGGTTTGCTGTTTGCATAAACCACTTCTATTTACAGCTCCATGGCCCCCTAATCCAACCAGTGTAATTGGGATTTGCAATCCTTAAAGAGAAGATTTCTGCCTGTGGTGTGATCTTTGCAGGGCTCTTTAGACACAGTTTTTCCTTTTCTCCTACTGCCCCTTACTCCATCCCTTACGTGTGTCTGCTTCCTCCCTACTCACCTGCAGATGTTTTTGCCCTACCCAATCCTCTTCTCCCACACTGGCATTACTTGAGGGACTCTTTACTCCTCGAAGCTACTTTGACTTCCTCTGCCTCCTTCACTTGCTGCTCAGTCTTCTCCCTACTCTCTCCTGGACATATCTCACTCAGTTTCTTCCAAGAATCTTCAAAAGAAGATCCAGTTATATTGGCAGCCACTTGCAAAATTCTTAAGGGATGGCAACTGGCAACTTTGTGGTACTCTGCTCCCTGTTTCTTCTCATGTTCTCTGTCTCAATGTGTACACAATACATTGGAAATAGGGAATTCATGCTTTTCCTCTTTTGCTTTCAATTATTGCAGAGTCTTCCTGTGGAAGGGAAAACTGAAGCCAGTGGAACTGCAAGCAGCCATCATACTACTTGATGGTTCTCCTCAGCGCCTGAGGGCTGATCAGTTTCTACAACCAGCCTTTCAGTTTTACAGACCAGTGTGGTGGTGAAAGCCATGGACAAGAACCCATCCATCTCTGGACTAATGCTTTTCCAAGGTTAGTAATTCCTTTCTTTGTGTGCAATAGACTGTCAGGATACCGTTTGTCATTGCCCAGGCACAGGCACAGTATCCCCACCTTCTGTTGCCACATTGGTCTTCTTGCAAGCTCCAGGGAGGCAGCTCCCTCTTGCTCATGACACGGTCCACCAGTTGCTGCAGTGACCAGACCTGCCCACAGCACATTGTCACAAATACAGTGAGTCCAAGGGAAATTGCAAAGCCTAGTGCTGGTGTGTCTGTATCAGTCTTTCACAGCTGGCTAAAATGCCTCTTCTGCTGGACCCATTAATAGGGAGGTTGCATTTCTCTGTAATTTCCCTGAGGACTGAACACATCTCGTCAATAGAAGGAAAAATATGTGGTGACTCACACCTCAACCTGCCTAATTATTTCCAGGATAGTCCTTCCCACGAAGGATTGAGAATGTCTAGGATATACCCACGGGAAAAGCTAACGTGCCAAAATCTGTTTGTCTCAAATCCAAACGAAAATCTGAAACACAATGAATTGCTCACGCCACACAACAGTCACCAAAGTTGAAGTGCTTTTTCTTTACAGTTGTATAACTTCTCCCCAGCACAGAGCAAAACCCCAGTTCCCATCCCTTTGCTTTTCCTTGTGGGGCTGCGTCAACTCCTTGACCCTTCCTTATTTTACTTCACTGTATAAAGAGCTTGGACAAAGCAGGAAAAGTGAGCTCCTAATCTTAAAAAACTCCTGTATATTTTTTAAGATCAGTGAAATTATGAAACTTTGGTTTCCTTGTTCTTAGACATAGCTTTTGCAAATGGATCATAAGGGTGAGTTCTGTTCCTGACAGCAATGCTACCCTTTTGTCAGGCAATGATGGAAAAGGTCTTTCTGACCTGCAGAGCAGTCTCAGAGCAGAGTTACTTCTGGCTGTACTCTCCTACCTCTGAGAGTTGTCAAGCAGTTGATAACTTCAGTTGACAGCTTATGGACTTTTATATTTTCTCACAGCACAATCTCTCCAAAATACCAGCATCTCTGTATTGTCTGAATGGACCTACATTGCATTTGGCAGCAGCTTTATCAAACACTGGGTGAACCTGTCCAGCAGCTACATCTAGATTTTTGACAAGATTTTGGGCAAATCCTTCTGACTTGCCTATCATGTGGCATACTGCTCATGCAGACCTTTTAGATGTGCTGTGCTGATGCACAGGAACACAACTGCAAGGTGTGACATGGTGGTGAGAGGTCTCTCCCATGGGACCTCTTGGAGGGAGAAGCTGTCACTCACTGCATTATCTTGACCTTGTTCAGAAGCAAAGGTGTTTCTTGGTCCTTGAGCCTAGACAGCCACAGGTTTGATCAGGACTGAGCTTAAGCAGTTTCCTACAGAGGGTACTGCTCTTGGCCCACGACCTTAGGGGGACCTCAGGGCACAGCATGCAGCCCAGCTTCCTGCAGAGCAATGTCCTCAGCAGTTTAGGGCTGATGATGTTTTTATAACTGGCTTGTCCTTGCCTGATACCTTATTCTTGGAAAAATAAGTCAGGATGGGATGTCCCTTGGACAGAACATGAGTTGATCAGAGCATAGATATTTCAAATTGATCTATCCTGGCAAAGGATTACTGTCTTGCTTGAGAGCTGCTTGTTGTTTGTGCTCTGTGGCAGTGAATGGTCAGGATGTGATGAGGAAAAGGTGGTCTTTAGTTCAGGGAAGAAGCGAATCACCAGCTCCACAGCTGGAATTGCCCTTGCAATACTCCTTGACACCCTCCCGCTTTTATGGCCTGACCCTGTCTCAGGGCTTGAAATCTTTGGATCCAGCCCAGGATTTCTGAAGAAGTCATGAGTCTTTCCTAGCAGTGAGAGGTAGCGCTGGAAGCATAGTGGGTTAGTGATGATGGTGATAAAAATACCAATAAAAATAGTCTGACAAAATTTCCTTCAACAACAACATTCAAGTATTTTCTGTTTTGATGCATCATTTCTGTTTTATTTGGCAGAAACAGAAACATTCTCTCTCCCATTAAAAATATTTTTGTTTGTTTATTTTTCACCTCCTTTTCTCCTCTTTATACTAGTTGCTAAGGAAACAGAGGGGTAAATAAGAGGGAAAATGAGAGAGATAAAGGGAAAGAAAACAATTGCAGTGTTGTTATTCTGAATACATTTTTTTAATCAAGCCCAGAAATATCATCATGATAAAAATACAAGAAAACTTCTTTCAGCAAAAGCTGATTCTCCATGCTTTCTCAAATCAATTCCTGCTGCATGGTGTGTCCCTGAGGGTAGCAAAGGCAGACTAGCATGAGATATCCAGAAAATGCTGGCTTGTGACAATATCTCTAGTTTAGAAGTGCAGAAAACCAATGGTAAAAAACAAATCCTATTTATTTTCTTAACAATTATCCATAACTGCCGCTTCACTTTACAAAGTGACTTCAGGTTACTCCTTTCTGCATTAGTGACCAAAGCCTCCTGAGGTTCTACATACAGTGGTCTGGTAGGTGTGCTGGAGCATGCTGGAGTCCTGCTCTGGGAGGATTATTATTAATGGGAAACTTCAGCTTCCTTTCCTGAGACAAAATCAGTGAAGCTCTGCAGAAAGCAGGAGGTGAATAGCAGTGATGCAGCAAAACTATTTCCTAGACAAAGGAGGTCTTTTCTATGAGGGCTCACGCTGCCCTGCAGAGACCAAAAGACAGTCAAAACAAGCTCTGTACTCCTTTGGGGAGTATCAAACATCTTACAGCAAAACTGGTGCTCTTTATTAGGATCTAGAATACTTTTCCACTAGGTAGCCAACAATTATACCAGAGCTAAGTGGGAAAGGGAGGTTGAGCAATGCAGTCCCAAACTTGTAAAATAGTGAAGGGTTCAAAATGGAAGGGATCTCTGATCTAATTCAAAACTTAATACATTTTCAAGATGTGTCTCAGCTGAAGCAGTAAAAGTAATAAGAATCAGAAGTAATTCTTATCAGTGTGCTGGGTTTCAGCTCAAAAGAAAATTCCTAAAGGGAAAAAATAAATGTTTCTAATAGAAACATGGACCAAACTGCAGTTCTGATCAGTAATGTTTCTTCCGCACCTTCATTCTGTGGATAAAAATAGCCGCTGCCAAAAATACTAATTACTTTAAAGAAGCTGCAGTGCCTTTACTTCCAAGGAACTTCCTGTTGTTTCTGTGTACAGTGTTAAAATAAGCATCTGGTTCAGAAAATAATGTTGGGGTTGCAATAGAACTCTTCCAGTTGCTGGTTGACTTTCCCAAAGAAAACAACACAGGGGGAAAATGCAAACACACAGACCTTACTTACACAGAGCCCCGCGTAGCAACACCGAACACATAACATCTCAAGCAGAGCTGAGACACAACTTTGGGGATCTGTCCAGAGGGTTCACTGGCAGAAGGCTCTCAGATATCTCGTCAGGAGTGAAATGAAGGACTCTTCACCAGAAAGGACAAGCTGGTGTATTGGTCCTGTAAGAAAGCTTTGCTGTAGCCAACACCTGTTGTAATGATGCAATCTGTGGGAGGCCTGGAAAGAGAAGAAAACACACTGGCAGGCCCAGGTCCTGGTGGATTATTAAATGTCAAAACACTTTGCCTGATGATGAAGGGATCAAAACTCATTCTTAGGGCTGCTTCGAGAAATCCATGCACAACATGCCATGCTGTGAAAGGGTGAGTAGGAGCACTGTGCCATTTCCTCAAGGCAGAAGAGCTCCTGACAGGGCAGGGCTGTGCAGCCCTGCTGACTGCCAGGAAATGCCAAGAGGCTTTGTACAGGGTGATGGACTTTTCCCACGATGTGTCCATGGCCCCCTTTCACCATTATCAGTGGAACAGTCGGGTTCAGAGACGCCTGTTATTCTTACCCATTAACTGGTATGACTGATGAGCTTTCACAGCGATGGCTGTCCATCTCTTTTGTGGGTATGCTCATTTATCCTTCACAATACCAGCTGCAGCCTAGTGAGTTGTGTCTAACTGCAAGCAGTGTGAGACCTGATTTTGTTCTTGTCTCTCTTTCTTACCTTAGGAAATCTCTCCTCCTGCCTACTTCAGTTTCCCTGCCTATAAGATTGTTATAATATTTTTATACATTTTTGTTGATGATTTGAGGAACAACATCCCACATGCAAAAATTTCTTAATGAAGATTGCATGTTCAATTTTCCAAAGAACCCAGGCCTAAGTCTGGAATGTCATGGTTGCTACATAATCATCTTGAGGCTTGACCTTACTGTCACAAGGGAGGCATAGCCCTATGACTAAGAAATGAAACAAAAAATTATTATGGGAAGCTTAGTTATGGTTCCCCTCTCGTCACTGCAAAGGGACCACTAGAGCAGATTTGCACTAAGGCTAAAACTCTGGGTAGAAAGAGAATTTGACATCTGAGTTATCTAGGTTCTTAGTGCACAAGGTCAGGAGACAGTCCAGCTTTTTCTGAGTTCCTAATTCGGAAGTTTTGCTCAGGGACATTTCAGATTACCCACATTACCTATTATTTGAAAATACATACAGAAGTATTTATAGCACCAGACATTTTCATCCAAGCTTAATGCAGTGGTACCATGGAGCTGCCAGCTCAAAGTACCATCTATATTGTGCCATTGTCAGAGAAGAGTAAGAACCATTTAACAAATGGAGAATATAGGTTTAAAAGAGGACAGAGCAAATATTTTTAGTTGCCTTTTGGTACACAGGAGATTCTGAAAGAAATCACAGGTCACATCACAGGGGTTTTACTGTGATGGTGATGGGTTCTCCTTGCTTCTTGTGGTGGGACTGCAGCTCCCAGGCTGGAGATCAAGCATGGAGGGATAGTAGTGGCTGTACTGCACTGTGGGCACCTGCCCACCATATCCCTGGAGCCCTGCCTTGGGCTTTTGCAGCCCACGGTTTTAGTGCCCAAATTTTGCATGTCCTTTGGGAAGAAACTCCACCAGTGTCCTGCAAAGGCAGCCCTTATTCATGTAGTACTCCTCTTTGCTGGTCATAATTGCCTCTCCCTTTCTGAGTCTCCAGGGCTGGCAGTTCCACAGCCTCAGAGGCATCTGGTGCATGTAGAGAGACAACTTGTCAGAGAGAGAGAGCAAAAGCAGATGTTTTAAGACACCCATAAAAAGATCAGCTAGTGCCTGATGGTGAGACTTCATGGAATGCTGATTTGTATATGCTTCTGCTTATATAAAGCTGATCCTTTAAATGGCCCTGTATTTTTAGCAGTCAAATCATTTGCATGGGAATATGCTCTGGGTTGCTTGAGAAAATTGTGTGTTTTAAGTCACCACTTTCAGACTCCAAACCTTTTTCATCATAGCAGACTTTGATACCTAGCCCTTGCACATAGCAATATCTTAGACTTTTATTTCTGTTTTTACCACTGAATTGCTAAACTCCAATTCATATTCATTGTATATGCAAGAAATAAAAGTCACCTTTACTGTATTTCTTCCATAATATTAAGTGACTGCTTTGGTAAGATGATGTTTGCCTGTTTTGCATGGACATTTGTTCACATGGATGGAAAATTGCAGTTATTTATAACGCCATACATATTTACATCTGAACAATTCTATCCATCTTGTTCTAGTATTAACTAAGAATAAATGAAATCTTAGTTCATCAAACTAACTCAAAAACTTACACTAATTCAACTTTTGTGTCTTCCGACTTTTAATGTCTAAAACCAAACTTTTATTTTAATCATCAAATAAAAAAACTGAAGATGCCACTGTTGGAGATCAGGCATGTGTATCTTCCCAGCAACAGCAAACGATTTCCCAGCACCTCAAACCTGAAATGTATTTGCCTAAGTTCCTGAATGAACACTCATCAGTGAGAAATACCTCTGGGAAATTAGCCCTGAGTTCTCATACAGCATCAAAAAAGCCATGCTGGGTTGGAAATACTTTTGTTAGAGAAAATGTGGACAGCTTTGCTACAAGCTAAATTTTTTTGCTTCCCAATGACTGTTGGAAAGCCTCACTGTGAATTGAGTAAGACAGAGCCTCAGCCTAGTGCAAATTACTATGCACACAGTGTTTTTTCTTTGTTTTACTGTCAGTGTTCCTGAACTCCCATTACTCTGACTTCAAGAAGGCATCACTAACATCCTGTATTTTAGCTTGTATTTTTTTTAATGGAAAAAAAAAAAAAAAAGAATAAGATGAAAATGGATCAAATTTATGGCTGCTCTGGTTAGATTTTTATTATCCCATCAAAGCAGAGTGTACGTGCTGGCAGTGGCTGTTGGAGAAGAAATAAAATGAAATGTGCTGTTTACCAAATGGTCATTGCAGCAAAAGGTCACTGTCCTTTTGCCCTCTGCCCTGAATGCTGGGGTTTTGAAATGGCAGCAAAGGGGGAGTGAGCATCTGGTTCAGTACCCAGCGTGCCTCCCACAGGTCAAGAGCTGCAGCAAGGCTCACCTAGGCAGGGCCCAGTGTCTGCCTGATGGCTCACTGACTCTGTGGCAGGGCTGTGGCTGCTGCACAAACCTGTGGCACGGCGCTAACGGCAGAGCTGAGACAGGAGGAGACAGGGTGTGTTGGCAGAGCTGCTTCTAAATGGGATCCACATGGCGTCAAGAAATGTAGCATGCTATCCCAAGCTCTGCGAAGTGACAGCTGGCTATCTTCCACCTCGGGAGAAGTTCTCAGGTACTTTCTTCTTCTCAGACAGGGCTTCAGGTCCGGCCCTGCCTTCCAGAGGCAGAAATTCAGGTATAGGGGGAGGCAGGAGAAACAACAATCAAACTTCTCCAGCAAGCAATCCCCTTGCTTTTGCTGGCTTATGCTTCCCTGGCATAGAAGGGAGCCGTGCCCTCTGGTGGCAGAATAGGGGAGAAAGAAGTTTAAAACCTTTCCAAATACCCAATCAAGGACACCAAGGCAGAGTCTGTACACTCTGACCCCTGCCAGAGTTTGGCCTCTGCTTAGGCTTCTACTGCCTTTGAAATTCAAGCAGCTCCCATGTGAGGTGGGGTCCCCGTTGTAGTCAGAGTTTCCTTGTTGCAGTCAGAGGCTCACCTGTCCTGGGCATGCCATTGCCTGGGTGGAATGGCACATTTTGAAGGAGTCTTCCAGCTATTCATTGAGACCATGCCCCCTGCCCAACATAGCTATTGCAGCTCAAAGTATGCAGCCAGGGCTGGCAGCATTTGAGTGCTTTGATACCTGCTCTGTCTCACAGGATCTTATAACAAGCCCATCACACAGCAGAGTTGGAGAGCTTTTAATAGGTCATGCTGCAAGATTAAGTTGATTCAGATTCAGATGTGGGAGAAAAGCAAGCAGAAGAGTTTTGCTGCTTGCCAGGAGAGCACAGACCAAATAGATTTTGGCAACAGCACCTGTGATTAGGGTGAGTGAGCTATTTATCCAACTGTGAAGCTTGTGTCCCTGCAGAATGAGTTTCTTGCAGTTGCTCCTCACCTAGAGGAGCATGGCAAAAGCATTATACATGAGCTACCTCAGCACAGCATCTGGATGTTGCTTGAGCAACTGACCATCCCCTTCCATCATGCTACAGATGCAGCACAGCACAGGCAGGAGCCACTGCTGTTGCATCCACTCCTGCTGAAGTGATCAGCCTGCAGACTTTTTGAATCCTGAATAAAATGACATTGCTGCTTCTAGGCACACAGAGCCTGCAAAAAGAACCTGCTAACTCCTCATTCCTGTTAACTTTGCCATTAGAGGAGTTCAGCAACACCCTTTCTGCTGTAAAACCTCAACTGCATCTTTGCACAGACAATTGGATGCAGGCCACACAGGGTCACACCAGGAATCAGTGTGTGGAGTTAGAAGAGACAGAAAGAGGAAAGTAATTCCTGAGCATCAGGTCCCCAGATCTGTTTCCTCATCAGTACTGTGGCAAGTTATCACTAGCTGCAGAGGAATACCTTAGACCTGCTGATTTTTTTTCACTTTCCAAGTGAAAACTCCACACAGTCTCCCCCTTTCTGCCTCACCTTCAGCATTTCAGCAGTCTGGAGCAATACAGCAAGGGCAGCTTTCATCAAAAGGCATCTCTCTGTCTTGGTCTCCATTTTTTACTAAAGCAAGCCCAGAGTGTGGTGCTTGGCATCACTCTTGTTCCATAGAGGAACATAGAACATGTTTCATAGCTGAAAAGGCTTGCATATACCTGTGGCTGCAGAGGTATCTCATCAAGTGGAACTGTCTGTGCTCGGATATTATATTGTGGTGTATAGCAATCTTTGAAATAATTAAAACATCTTGCGTGAGGAGACTATATGGTTGGTCACACCTCAAATGAATTGCCAGAGAAGGCTGGTGCAATAATCTGTTAGCTGAGAAATTTTTTCTCACTGAACGCATAGCAGGCTGCTCAGTTCACAAACCCCAGTGGGCCTGGGAATATTGGTTTTGAATGATAAAAGAATAGATTGAGATTTATTTTATATGTGTCCCAGAAACGGGAACAGAGTGCACAAGCACAAGCGTTTTATTTCTTCACAAAATGCAGTAAAAGCCTAAAACTGTTGGCTTGTTGTCTTAATGGTTTTTTTCCGCTTCATTTTTGCTTTCATGTGGGAATGCAAAGCCTGAATTTTCATTAACATTGTAGAGATTTTGCTGAAGCTCCAGCAGTGAAATAGGAATGTTGTCAGTTTTGAACTGAAGGACTAGAAAATTTATATATTCCCCTAATTGTTTGTTTCCCATTTGAACTAAACCTTTTTAACATAAAGCAAACAAAAATATTTTTAACAGATTAATAGCAATAGAAGTTACTTCCCAATTGAAATTTGTGCTCACTGGTGTATTATGTTTGTGGTAATACCACTAATTTTTCTGTTGCTTACAGAAACTTAAAGAAAACAAAAATTAGGAAATGCAGAATTCATCATGTAAGGACCCAGCAGTACAAAAAAATATTGCTGTTTGGAGGAGGACTTTCAGCTCCTCTTTCTGCACAAAAATCCAAAAGCTATTCTTGCCATTTGGAAGCAATTTTTATGGATTCTGAATTACTAGAAAAGAGTGCTCTCAGTTATGATTCTATCCTTCAGTTTTGCACAGATTTTTCTTGTTTGGGGAGGGTTTTTTGTGACATGAACTCAGTATGTTAAACCCTTCAATAATTTATCTATTTCACGATGTATTTACAGCCAGCCTTTTCCACCCGAATACACATCTGGCCTATGTAGATTCAACTTGCAAAGGGATTTTTTGTAACTAGATACTAAAATACCGTCTCAGTTCATTGGTCCCCATAGAATCATAGCAACAATGGAATAGCAGAACATATGGAAAGTCTGTGTCTCCTTGCAGCTGATGGGGAAACATGATTTTGTGGAAGATGCTCCTTTTTTATGCAGTGGAGGACCATAGGCATCCTGATGCTGGGAGGCTTTTTCTGTCAGAGGGGTAACATGGCTGATGGTTTTGACATCTTGGCATTCATTTATTTGTCATACCTGCTTCAGCCACGCTAAAACACTCAATTTAGTGCCAGACTAGTCACTCATGGGCAGTCTGTTGTATATGAGGCACTAGAAGGTGGCTTAGTAAACAGTGTCTGTTCTTCAGGAAAGGTTCCTCTGTTTCCTATAGTGTCCAATAGACTATAGGCTCTCATGGGCTCCTGTATTTCGTTATGTCCTCATTACCTACATGCAGATGGCAAGGACAAAATGCAAAAGTACTCAGTCTCAGGTAGCTTTAAATCAGTGTTGTTGAGTGGATGTTGCAATGTTATGTCATCTTCTCACTCTCAAAGAACACCTTCAACTTTCAAAAGAAATTATGTACTGTTCTAGCTGTTTTCACCTGCTTTAGCTGCCAAAAGGCAAAGGTAAGAGTGGAAACATCAGATTCAGTCCTTTGCCCTGCTGTATATTGCCTTCATGGTCCTTGGGAAATTGTTTGCTCTTGCTGTGCCCGGGTTGCTGATCTGTAATACAGCACGTTACCCCTGGCATGTGGAGAACAAAATTACACTGCTCAGTTACTATAGCAATGAGGCCTGGACTGTGGGCATGTACTTTCATGGCCATGTGTTTTCATGGGCACAGTGCTAGAAATCCAGAGCAGTCCTTGGTGGTCTGTAAAGCCCTGCACAACCTCGGCTGGTGTCTTTTACATCTCGCCTGGCCTTCCCTCATGCCCCTCTCTTGGCAGATGTGCGTGCAGTGCAGCCGGCTGCATTTGAAGCACATCATGTCCTGCAAGGGCAGGGCAGCCTGGGTCTGGTCAAGCTCTTGCTGCCTGATACATACAAAACAGGATGGGGCAGGTGAAAGGAGACAGCAGGCAATTACTTTGGTCTGTGGGAGAAAAAGAAGGGAGTTCTCAGTTTGCTGTGGTTTTTAGCAAAAATCTAAAAGAGGGAGAACTGGAGGAGGTCAGAGGAGATGAAGGTAAAGAAGAAATGTACTAAAGAAGGTTTATTTTTAAAGCAAATTCAGGCCACCCTAAACATCCAGATGTTGATTTCCACTGCACTCCATGCTGCATTGGGGATGCCCCCAGGCTTATGCAAAAGGGTCTGTGCAGCATAAATTCCTCACCAGGCTTGGATATGGGTTTATTAATATGGGTTTATTAATACTCTGCTGCTGGTGAGGGGAACTGTCACAGTTCCTCTGCTGCTTGCATCCCGAACATTTCCCTTCTCTGTCTCGTGCTGGCTACGGCACTGGGGGAGCTGGAGCCATCTGGCTTGACTGTCATGTCCACACAAGAGACAGGCTTGTCTCTAATGGCTTTAAACTGAGCAATGATAAGTTTAGATTAGATATTAGGGTGAAATTCTTTACTGTGAGGGTGGTGAGGCACTGGAACAGGTTGCCCAAAGAAGCTGTGGATGCCCCATCTCTGCAAGGGTTAAAGGCTGAGCTGGATCTAGGAAATCTGATCTAGTGAAAGGTGCCCCTGCCCAAGGCAGGGAGATTGGAACTAGAGAAACTTTAAGGTCCCTTCCAACCCAAACCATTCTATGATACTATGATTCTAAGGGTGAAGTGACTCTTCTTCAAAGGCCCCCTTCTGCAGTGTGACAGGATGGTGAGGATGCCCAGAGAGCCCCACCTGCAAATGCCTCCATCTCCCAGAGTGCTTGGCTGGAGGAAAGATAAAAATGTGAGTACTCCGTTGGTGTGAGTCCCAGCAGTACCGGTGTGCTCACACCTCACATCTGCCTCTGTACTGGAGGAGCGGGCTTAGCAGAGATGAGGGATGAATTGTATCAGAAGAGGTTGGTGAAGGACTTTGCAAAAGGTCTGTCTCTCCTATGCCTCTGCATGAGCAGCTCTTCACCTCCCTGAGGAGCTGTGCTCCCCAGAGTGACAGAAACCTTTGGTTTTGACATTCTTTTGTTTCAACAGCCTGCATCAACTGAAGGAAAAGACAAAATTTGAAGGAAAAAGAAATGTTTTTGGAGCTGTTCCTTATTTCAAACATGCCAGCCTACTCCCAGTCTTAAACAATGCCTTTGTTCACAAGGCTGGGACATTTCTCTTGGCCAGGAGGAAGTTTAGACCCTTCAAGTTGCAGCTAGTGCTTGGCATATGGTTTTGCTGCTGCATGCAGAAGAATGAATTAAATGAGCTTTGGGATTCCAGGAGATCTCATGGAATCTCAGCCAGGGATATTTGGTATGCTTTCCCTGTACTAAGTGATCCCGCTTGACACATACACAGAGCCCAACTTTTTAGGTTTTAAATTCATTTAGATTTCTTTTGAATATGTTTTCTATTTATTGTTATAACTTGCTTCCAGGGTCATGCTTTTGTCTCAGCTGATTCCACTGAGCTAACAGTCAGTCAGAGACCCTGCAGAAGTGCACCAGGTTTGACCAACTGTGTTGGCAGAGGCTTCATCTATAGTAGAAAATCTAAACACCTGATTTAGATGGTTAGCATGCTCCCTGGCCATCTTTTTGGCCTGTGCCAGTCAGCTCCAAACTAGAAAAGACATGGACACAATTTGCAAAAAAGCTTGTGAAGAAGCAGTTCCCATTTATTTCTTTATGAACCCATTAACCTTGGGTCTGGTGTCAGTTTCTGTTCACATCAGAGCCCCCTGGACAGGTCTGGGATCAAGCCCAGGATTCACTTTTAAGGCTCTGAAGAACTTACTGCATGAATATAGGGAGCAGCTTTCCTGGTGTTTGACAGCATCTCTAAGTCTTTGGACATATCAGCAGGCAAGAGGGGTTTGGACACAGCAATCCTGTTTTGGTGGAGAATTTAGGTGGCTTGACATGACTCATGCCATGCCCCTCAAGCCTTGGACCTCTCACCTGGTTTTATTTCATGACATAGATGCAACCAGACACCCAGTAGGCCTTTGCTTGGCTGGAGCAGTGGTGAGGACAGCAGAGCTCCCAGGCAGTCCTGCTGCTGCCAGAGGCACAACCTTCCCATGCAAGGAGGGATGGGGATGGTGATGGCCTTTGTACACCAACACGGAGGCAATGCTGGGGCTACTGCAGGACACTCATCTGCCTGCCATGAGACAGCTTTCAGCAAGTCTCCTTTCACTTTGCAGTGCCACTGGCTGGCAACTTTTGTGATGGTTTTTGGAAATACTTCTTTTTCATTTCCCATTTGGCCTCCCAAAATGCAAGACTCCATGGACCAAACTGCATGGCCTGAGAAGAGATAAGTTTACGCAGGTGACATTTCAACACAAACAAAACCTGCAGCAGATTATAGGATTAACATTCACCCTGAAGGCAACAGCAGCTGCTGAGCCTTTTGATGAGAAAAAGGGAAAAAACTGGGAAAATGAGGAAGATCAGGTTACAAAAACAGCTTTGCTTCACCCAGCTAGAAAAATTAAGCTAGGCAAGCCTGCAAGGACAGCAGAGTGTTCGAGCATAACAAATGTTCTTGCCCCAGGTCTCTTACAACCTTAGTGAGTAGCACAGCCCGGTGACCAGGAGCAGAGGCAGGTGCTGCAGTCAGTGGCCTGCCAGCCCCAGAGACAAAGCTGGGTGTCTCTGGCTGTGGTAGGAAGGCAGGCAGGAGGAGAGCCAGGGGTGAGCAGCTGCTGTAAGACAGCTCTCTCTTTCTCCTGCCCCTGTCTTTTTCAGACTCACTCTTGGTTGAGCAGAACTGATGTTTCCTCTGGTCCCACCTTCTCTTTGCAGAGCTTTCAGTAGTGAATACAACTGTAGCAGCCTGGTACTTCTTCACAAATTTAGCCCTCAAAACAGGACATCTCAAAGAGTGGTAGAAAGATGCTAAGAAATGGGATGGGATTGCTACATTTCCACAACATATAGGCACCTTGGCCATAGGCTTCCTCAACACAAAATGGGTGCAGTCCACTCTCAGTTCCCTGCAGAAATCCATAGCAAAGATTCTGTCCACTGGGCAGTATACAGCCCAACAGGATCCTGGTTCCCAGTTGGGTTTCTGAGGTACTGGTGACATTTAATCAGAGCTTCCTTTTTCTCTGTCTTCTAAGAAATGAGATGTTTCAAAGACTCCTTGCCACGCTACAACAGGCATTACCGACTTTTTCTCTCACATCCTGTCCAGCAGTCTGATCTCCACTTGCAATACATAAAACCTTGAGTTTCAAGGTTGTAGCTACAACCACAATCTTATCTCCCTTGCCTCTAGCTGTTCCAGGCTGTCAGGATCAGATGTGTTCTCCACAGAAGCATGGCACTCTGCCCATTCATACCTTCAGATACTTCCTCAATCAAGATAAGCACAGTCTTAAAACCTGGGTGCCCCAAGAGAGCTGTTATCTGCCTCTTAATTCAGCAAGCTCTTGAAGAGCTGTTTTGTTTTCATTCTGCAAGGGTACCTACACTAATCTGCTCCTGGCCTGAGCCTTTAGGGATTTCAATGAACAACCTGAATTCCTCTCCTTCTGGATATCTTTAGGGGAAAGAAGTATCTCAGTTCTTAGTCATGTTTTTCCTTGTTTTTATTTTGTAGCTGGACATTGGGTCACCTTTCTTTTTGTTGAAATCTTCCTTACAATGGAAATACTTTATTCTGCTTAATGCTCACACTTCTTCCAACACACCTCCTGAAGTCTTACTCACTCTCATCATCATGGCTCGGCTTCGC
>VXBX01000547.1:0-67660 GCA_013400415.1 Scytalopus superciliaris
CGGGCAGGGGGGCACGGCCGGGGATGCTCCCGCCGGCCCGCGGGCGGGAGGATGAAGATGGCTCGGCGCTCCCATGGTGTTCCCCCCCGAGGCGCACCATCGTGTCCCCTTCTCCTGGCACTCTTAACAGCGCGTCTTCTGGAAAGGGCTAAGGGGGATCATCCGAGGCTCTGTGCGTGCAGTGCTTTGGCTCAGCCTAGGGCTCGGACAGCAAGTGGCCCACACACCCATTCCCCCCGCAGGGCTGCCACACTGTAGCCCGACGTGAAGCCACCCGCTTCCAGCACCCTCTTTTCACCCACCCGCACCCATAATCGCTGTGTTACACTGATGAGAGTAATCAGCCTCCAAGCGACTGTGAGTGTTTGCTGCTGCTAACTGGACTCACTCCTTATTAGCAAAGTCAGATTTAATATATCTAGTTATACTTACAATTATGATTACAACAATCTAGTCACTATCATGGTTTTGGGATATTGTGTTCATCTCAGAGACCCCCAGTGGGGCCGAGCTGCTGAAGTGACATGCATCAGTTACTGCTGACAGCGAGCTGAGCTGCCTCATACAGAGAAGTCATAGCTCTGCTTTAATCCCACTTGACATAGCAGCTCATTCGCCGAAAATAGATGCAAATATTATCAGAGCTGAAAATGCTCTGCCGAAGGGGCCCAAAAAACCCAACCTGCCTATGAGTCAAGCTGAGTTTTTTTGGGTCAGGGGAAAAGCCGGGCAGTGTTGGGGTTTGGCTTTCAGCGAGGGCAAACAGCGGGGATTGCTCGTGGCCGCTGTGGAGGACTTGGAGTTCGCACTGTTGTTGCTGCGACCGGGATCTGTCTTGACACCTTTATCAGGCACAGAGCCTCTGACATCTCAATACTGTTGCATTGTGTGGGGGAAGCATTGAGACGGGGCTGCGGCGAGGAAATCCTACATGTCAGCGGAGACCCTCGCCAGTGACACCGTTGGTTTAAATGAAAACAATGGGGGGAAAAACAGACGTATAAATAAAATGTGGTTATTTCGCCGTCACAGAGAAGGCTTGGCAGCACGTCAAGCTGCACGATGTTTGCTCTCATAACTGCTGGGCTGGAGGTGCCAGAAAATCACTAAAAATTAAACAACAGCAGCATAATTATAACACTGCACGAGGAGTTGTTGGCGTCATTATTTTTAAGACAAAATTGTAAAAGAAGGGCCAAATTTTGCCCTCAAGTAAAGTCACCAGGGTAAGGTTGTTGTTGTAACGATATTGTTAGTATTGTTACTAAATCTATTAATACTGTTCCTACTAAGACCTCATTTTCCAAGAGGAGAGCAGTAAAGGAGGATCAGGAGCTTTCCTAAGCCAGCATCTAAAATAAAAGCATCAGTGAGGATTCAGTGTGGCTTCTCATGCTGCATTTTACAAGTGCCACAGTGGCTGTTCCCTTGTGTCAGGTGAAGACAAACACTTCCATGATGCTCCTGGAGTAACAGGATGGAAATGGCTGATAAAAAGCTGGGGAGTTCTAAGGTTGTTGGGAGATATAAAGGTCTGCACCTTGGATCAAGTCAGCTCAGCCCTTTAATGGTTTTGAACTGGTTTTCATTTGGAGAAAAACTAAAAGCTTATAACATTTGGAAGCCCTTTACGACAGGAAATCAAAGGGGTATTGAGATAGTCTTGTATGAAGGACTTCAAGGTTTGGAGTTTTCCCTAGAGTGGGATATTTTTAGGTTTCCCATTTATTAACCTCTGGTGCAGCACATTCATGTGGGGCTGGGGAGCACAGACCCGATTAAGCACAGATTTTCTGATGTTGCTTCATCACTGTGGTGGCCACCATAACAGAGCCTGGGATGTAGTGCTGTGCAGCAAAAACTGCAGCTCTGGACTGTGTCTCAAGCGCTTTTTTACTATTAAAAAAAAAAAAAATCTGTGTACATAGACTAGTAAAGCCTTCACAACACAATTGCATTTATTTTAGTACTTTTATGCCATAAGCCATATATTAGCCCCAAAGCTTTTTCATCCCCCTCAACCTAGGAGTGTGTACTGCCCTTCATGCAGTGATACTCTCTGTGCCAACATGTTTGTTCTCCTTTTACCCTTTACAAACATTTCTTTCCCAGAACTTTATATTTGTTTATCCCCTTAATATCCAGAGCTGTCAGCAATGAAAATCAACTCCCTTTCAGCAGCTCAGGGATGGGGGGGGGGGGGGGGTGGTGGTGTGTGCATGTCCTTTTCTGAGCAAGCGGCTGAAATACAGCATGGTCAGCAGTGCTCTCAATGTCCAACCTTGTTACTGTCATGCACCTCCATCAGCCCAGATCCCACTGGGGGCTTGGTCACTGAGAGTGGCTGTCCTGGGAAGGTTTCTGGGGAGCTTTGCAGGACCTGGGGGCACTGGCATGACTAAAACCCCTCTCTCTCTTCACACCTCTCCAAAGCCCTGCCTGAGAGAGAGGCCTCTAATCTCTCTGTGAAAGTGCAACCTGTTGATAGTATCAAAATAAGCTAAATGAAGGCTGCTGTCAGTAATATTGGCTCCAGGTGTGAATGCTTTTAGCAGTCCCTTTTGCCTCTCTGTCCAGGAATGGGACAGACTGTCAGATGCTTGTCCCAAAGCTCTTGCAACTGAGGCTCTGAAGAGGCATGAAGAGGGAGAGAGGTTTTAGCCCTCCCAATGAGTCATCTTTGGTGACATAGCTGGTGGAAAATCATGTGATGAGACTGGATGCGATGCCACGAGCCGCTTTCCTTTCCTCTGCAATCCCTCCAGTGCACTGTGATGGCTCTCCCACACATCTGTACTGTCAGATGGAGCATGGCAGGTAGCAGGGCTCAGGCACCACCCTGAGCT
Organism: Scytalopus superciliaris; assembly: GCA_013400415.1. Classification (NCBI taxonomy): domain Eukaryota; kingdom Metazoa; phylum Chordata; class Aves; order Passeriformes; family Rhinocryptidae; genus Scytalopus; species Scytalopus superciliaris. Next base: position 2,847 of record VXBX01000547.1, read on the forward strand.
AATGCAGCAGTCCGGGGCTCAACAAGGACCTTGCAAAAATGACACTGGGGACAGGTACCCCTATACATCTGGCACTCACAGGAGCTGCTTCCTTAGTCAGCAGAAAGCAATTCCTGAATCAATACTAATGGAAGCAGGGCAATGAAATAGGTGAAACTTTAATTCAAAATTTAATATGCTGGCAAGCTTGATCAGAGGCACGGTCACACGAGTTGCAGAATTGTATCAGGTTGGGTATGCGCAATAAATATTGCCAAATATTTCTTATCAAAACTGGGACTTGTTGGCCAACTTCTGAGCCAGACTGAGTGTTGTGGCCCCACAATGCTGTAATGAGTTGTTCCTTTAGCCCAACCTACTGTTATGAGCTCACACGAGACTGAATTAAAATATTGATTCAGAGATCAGTGTCAGTGTGTGTGAGGAGAAGCTCAAACTGTCCATCCTTGGTATCCAAGGGTTAAACAGCATCAGTGGATGCCAACACTGGGGTATGTTTTCCAGAGCTCATGTCACTACCTATTTATATCATTAAGGTGCATTGGAATGACTAAAACGCTTTTTATTAGCTAGCCAGCCCAAAGCACTGCAATTCCAGGCTGGTTTATTGAATTTCAAGCAGAAAAGTCGTTGTTACTAAGATTAAGAATCCAAATGATTGTCAGGGTAAACACTTCAAGCAGTTAAGCACCCTGTGAAGGCTCTCTCTGTGCCTGCACCCTCTGCAAGCTGGTTGCAACACAACCCTATCCTGTGGGGTTTGTTTCCTGCTGAACAGCATGAAATAGATGAGGAATAGAAGGCTCTGCAAGAGGTGAGTTGCTTGATTTGAAATAAAATAAGAAGAAATGAGTAAACTGGAGAGACATGCTGAGGCGCTTCTGCAAGAGCTGCACCTGAGGAGGTACTGCTAGAGGTAAAATTATTTGGCAGCCAGGAAAGCAAAGCAGGCGATTGGAGAAAGTGGAGAGAGGGAAAAAAAAAACCAAACTAGAGCAAGCCTGTGGAGGGTGTGAGAAGCAAGGATTTTAAATCAGACCTTGAAATAATGCTGACTCAGCACAGCATCTGCGTACAAAGCAAGGGCACTGCACCAGGGCTCTCAGAGGTGTCATTGACCCTGGATGTTCCTGTCCTTGGAGTAAACCAAGACAATGCTCTGGAGCCTGGAGATGTCACACATCAGGCTCTTCCTGAGGTCCTGGTCCTGCTACATTTCCTGGTAGCCACATCCTTACTCTCCTTTCTCCAGGGGCTTTTACCCTGCTCTGCCCCACTCTAAGGCAGGGAAAGGGATAAGTAGTGAGTGGCATGGGAACTTTCAGAATAAACAGCCACATCCTAAAGCAAACATGAGCTGAGGACTTTCATCTGCTAGGGACAGCAGAATTTTAGTCAATATCAGGGCATTATTACCATGACTTTTAGCTCTTCCTCAGTGGAACCTTGTCTTACATCAGGGGAAGCTTGAATATGGGGACAATTCAGTCATTCTTAATTCTTCCTTAATACAGGCTATGTGGTCCTGCAAGCCACAGTGTGGGACAAGTGCACACACGATGCTGTGTCTGACACCAGTCCTGCCACATCCAGACCCCAGCTTGTATGGCTGTCTCTTGCAATTCCCATACTAGTTTTATTTTTCCAAAGACCACTGTGGAAGCTCCATTCTGGGTATATTCTACTGCAGAGACAGGGTGGGTGGGTCGGACACAGATTGGATATTAAATATATAGTACGTATTACAGAAGTGGGTGACTCTATAGCTTTTACTGGCCTTTGAAATAAGAAGCAACAGACATATGTATTCCAGATTTCATGTGCATGTCCAGCAGCTCTGCAGTGAAAAAGCAACTGAGGGTCTTTACAAACAGAAATAATTCTATAGGGGATAGTTAAATGTCATTATCCCCGTGGTATGCTAGCTCATTCCAAAACCCAGGAAGGTGAACTGCCTTCCCAAATACCACTCCTGGTCTTCAGCTTGACTTGTGGGACCACATCCAACTCTGTCACAATAAAGTAGTAACTGCCTCAGAGATCTTATGCTTTTGCAGAAATGTGATTTCCTCATGGAGTGTGCTGGATGTCCAGATCAAACATGACGAAGAATGTAACCTGTGGTCAGGGAGGTTTGGCCTTCATCAGCCCCAAAAGGCCTCTGTGTAGTAATTGTGGCATAAATAATTTCATTCACCATTAAGAGAAAAACATTTGTGGTGTGCAAAGCAGCAGTTACATAAGAAATTGGATAGGAGGCAAGTAGGCATTGACTTTAAGTCATTGACTGAAGCCAATGCCTTTAATCAGCAAGGGAAATGTTTGAATGTTAATAGAACTAACAATGAAACCGGAGTCATGTTTTGACAAGTATTTCCAAACATTCCAGGAACACTGTGATGCTCTAGCAGCCTCTTTCTTAGGAAGGGAATTGATTGCTTGAGTTATAGCACAGTTAGAAATGTGCAATCAGCCTTGCCAGCACCTGTGGAACTGTGATGCTGTGGTGGGCAGTGGCAGGCAGTGGTCCTGTTGGCACTGGAGGAGATGGGCAAACAAATATTTTAATAAATGACAGCACTTTCTTCCTAAACTGGACAAATATCCTGTAGGCTTCTTAGAAGAGAAGAGTCCTCTGAATGCTGGAAGCTCTTTCTGAGATAGAAATTATTTTCTTTATTATCCTTTTATATGAAGAAATTGATCACGATGCATTTTTCCAGAACATGATGATGGCTCCCTCCTCCATTTCATTTTGCCCACCTTTTTTTTTTTCCATATACTTTAAACACATTGGCTCTATCTGTTCTGAATGGAAACCCAGAGTCATTTACAACATGACCAGATTAGTTCTGGGGGACAAATGCATTGTTGAGAACCAGCCCTGCAAGTCCTGCATGGATTTGCCATGCTTTTCCCAGCTAATTTTGCTTTAGGTCAATGGATTGGATGAATCATTAATAAGCATTTGGAAACACTGGATGCCAGGTACTGCTGATCTTGAGCACCTTGTAAAAGATTCACTGACAGGTCAAAGGTTTTTATTTATAGAGAAGACCCAAGGTCTACCCCCAGGTTTGCCATTAACTGTGGGACTCTAGAAACTCTCCACTCTCTTTGAGCATCTCCTGTCTCTGCAACATTTGTTGCCCATGTCTACTTAGCCTGAAAAACCCACATAACGTCAAGTGAAGTTAAAAAACACCTGTGCTAGGGACTGGACTGTCCCTTTGGACAATGAGAACTATATGCCTTTGAAATATGACTTTTTAAACTTACATTTCTTCTTATGGTGCCTGTCTCTGTCTGCTCATAAAGGCGGGATCCCGGATGCTCAGCTGATGAAAGAGAGTTGTTTTCACCCCATTTTAACAGCCTCCAGTGTTGTTTTCTGATGGTGGAGGGGGCTTCAAGGTTTCACTGTGGGGATGTAAAGACAAACAGGATTCCCTTGAGTGCACTGCACTGGCTGGAAGTGCCAGGGGTGGTCCGAGACAGGAAACTCATGGTCTCTGAGGGCTTAATTTCGCCAAACTAGCACCTTGCTGGAGATCAAGATCTGCGGCCTCCATTTCACACAGCATGATTTCCCATTTATGCATCATCATTAAATCCAAAGGATTTCTTCTCAAATCCCACTCAAACATGTTTTCAGTACTAGTGAAAGGTAAATAGATACTTCTGAAGGCATTTTTACAGCATAACTCCAGTCTTCCTTAAAAAAAAAAAAAAAGCCAGCCAGAATAGCCAGTGGTTTCCAGTCAGTGGTTTTCAATCTTTTTCATTTGCAGACAACCACATTTTTTTACCAATAGAGCTTCAGCCCCTTATACAGTTAAATTGCAGCCTGCTGACAATAGGCTTATTTTTCTTGTGAAGTTTTGTAGACCATTCAGAAATCACTGCACTCTGGAGACCCACAAACTGCAGCAAAACCGATTGAAAACTGCTATCTACTTCTGTAACTAAATATGATGGGGTTTGGCCATATATTTATACTAGCTGTCTACTTCTGTCTCTATAGTGTCTGGAATCTGTGGGCTTGCTAGTTAGGAGGTATAGAGATTTGCTCCAAGGCTGAATCTAAATGTTATTTAGATATTTTAAATTATTTAGTGACATCAATATGTGGAGTGTGACTATGACTGTATTTGGGAACTAACATAAATGGACAAAATCAAGTTAATCCTCTTAATCACCGGTTTCTGAACCTGTTGTAATGAAGGGAGAAAAGACTTTAAATGAATCAGAAAAATAGCAATTATTGCCAAAAGGCTTAATGTAGTTTACCCTGAAATTACTTATTAATTGCTCTTGGTGGGTTCAGGAGACAGCATGCAAACAGTGTAGGTCTTTGGAATCTCTCTAGCCTAGTGCTGGAGAGCAAACCCCATTTTCTGGGAGGAAAAGTGCAAAGCTGGGCACTTAGTAAACAACAAGGAGACGGTTGCAATGTCTGGTCTGGTTCATACAAGTCAGTTGTTTGTGACAGCAAATTGGTGTCCTTCTCCAAATTTTAGGCATAGTATTAATCATATGCCGTGGTAAGACAAAAGAGTTGCATATTGCCAGGAATATATTAGCTCCTCTTTCAATTGAGAACACAAGTAGGAACTTGGTTGAAAATGGCATGTTTTCTCTGTGGCTGTTGATGCCTCAAACCATAGAAATATGAAAATATTTGTAATAGTTTGTATCTTACTACACAGTGGAAGGGGGATAATCATTGTCAGGCTGATTTCTCTGCAGACAGCTGCACAGCTAGTAACAAGGGATATCTGCACGTGTAAAAAAGGATAACAAAATCAAACAATCTAAACTTCAAAAATGTATTCCTTCCTGCAGCTGACAGTGCTAAAGTTAACCCAGGAGCCAGAAAGCACTGTCCACAAAGAAAATTAAACCCACTTCCAGCCATCTGACTGGCTCGTAGGGTAATAAGAAAGACAAGGACACTAGGGAAAAGTTATCATTTTTTCTTGAAGGCTGCGTGAAAAATTTTCAGTCACGTCTTTGCCAAAATAGTCTTGTAAATACTGGAGATACTTGATTTGATCCACCCTGAATTCATTGAAATGTTGAAGCATGTTCTCACAGGTAGCCGCAGTTAATCTGCGTAATCTTGAAATGGCTCCCAGCTTTTAGAAGTTTACATTAAGTAAAGATTATCCAATTATAGTTTTCTTTAAAGATAAGAAAGATAAGGTTGATGGAGAGACATGCTAGATGACTAAAGTATGCTGCTTATATTTCATACATTTTTTCACAGTATGCTGTGAGACGATTCTAAAATTAAAACACTGATTTTGACTGCATGGGACTGTATGACGTAACACAGTAATTGAAGCACAAACACAACAACTTATGACAATCATGGTCATCATTGCTGGTGTCTAAAACACATCATGGCACTATGGATATCATTCTGAGTTATATATTCGTTTTAAAAATGCCTCACTTCATGTTTTTATTTCAGTCAATAAATTACCCGTGGCCTGATTCAGCCCCTTGAAAATAAATGTTTACTTTTCAGGAAATTGTAAGCATTACTGGAAGGTCTGTAGTCTGATAAATGTCTGGTTATCGATTGTTTTGTAGGAGGAATATTGTGTTCAGAGAAATTAAAAGAGCATTCGGGAGTTTGGTGACAGGAGATGGATTCACATGCTACCTCTGAGTTTGAGTTCTCTCAGTCTCTTACTGTGTGAAATATATTGTATTTGCTTCTACCTCACTTCAGCTTTAAAAAATACTCCTTTTGTAAACAAATTTGGGCATATTTAAGAAACCTGGTGAATATTGGTCCTGATAAGACCAAACATTAAATTAATATTCATTTCAATTGTATCAGTAAAGTGTTTCATGGAATGATTGAAAAATAAATATTAGTGTAATGTGTCAAACTGGTAAGAAACACAATTTAAAATAAGGTATTGTGGCTTATCAAAATTAACCTCCCGGCTTAAAGTCAAAGAAAAGCCTACCTGCAAGTGAGGATACAGGATATACCTAAGGGAAGTGGTGTTTCATTTGTTCCCAGGTGCCCAAGAAAGCCAGTGACATCCTGGCTTATATCAGCAATAGTGTGTCCAGCAGAACCAGGGCAGTGATTGTCTGCCTGTACTCAGCACTGGTGAGGCCACACCTCGAGTGCTGTGTCCAGGTCTGGGCCCCTCACTACAAGAAGGACACTGAGGTACAGGAGTCAGTCCAGAGAAGAGCAGTGGAGCTGGGGAAGGGTCTGGAGCACAGGTTTTATAGGGAACAGCTGAGGGAGCTGTGGGAGTCAAGCCTGGGGAAAAGGAGGCTCAGAGGAGACTTTATCTCTACACTTACCTGAAGGTTGTGGGGATCGATCTCTTCTCCCAGGTAATAAATGATAGGATGAGATGAAACGAAGCTGTGCCAAGGGGCATTTAGATGGGATATTAGGAAAGAGTGGTCAAACATTGCAACAGGCTGCCCAAGGAAGTGGTGAAGTCACTGCTGGGAAGTTTTCAAAAGGCATCTGGATGTGTCACTTGGGGACATGGTTTAGTGGTGAATACGGCTATGCTGGGTTAACACCTGGACTCAAGGATCTTAGAGGTCTTTTCTAACCTTCATGATTCTTTGGTTCTATGAATTCTGGAGCATCATTTCTACCCATGGAGGGCTGTCCTGGCAGCTGGGTGTGCCTGCTGTCCTGCATCCTGGAGCAAAGCTGCCTGAGTGCTACTCTGAGGCCACCCTGCTCTGAGAACCTGTGTGGGCAACTGCTGTAAATACCTGAAATCAATGGTCGTGTCACCAGTGGGGTATCTAGTTGTAAACAGCAGCTTAGGGCCATGATTTCAGCCCAACATTGGTCTAAAAGGCAACAAATACTTATTTCCCATCTGCATTCCTTGCTCTTTCCCCTTCTTTTCTTCCAGATTCCCTTTCCAACCCACACTGAATTGAGAAGGCTTGTCCTTTGGCAGTGTCATGCTGGTGTCATGCTGTGTGTTTTGCAGGTGCTTGAAGGCTTTTTTGTGTTCTCCGAGAAACTACTGCCTCCCTGTTTGCATCCAGAGAGCTTTGGTGATGGCCAGTGCCGGCTGGGCAGAGCTGGGGCAGTTCCACCTCCAGCCAGTCCTTGTTTGCTGGTGGATGCTGAAATACTAACCATATGGTTTGGTTTTGTTTTTGTGGTTTTGGTTTTGGGGGTTTTTTTGTTTGTTTGGGTTTTTGTTTTTGTTTGTTTTCTCTTTTTGGTTGTTGCTGTTGGGGTTTTTTGTTTGTTTGGTTTTATGATGATGCTGACAAACTAAAAAATCTGTGAATTTAACTGGGATAAGTGAAATTTTCAGGGCCAAATTCATTATGCCAAGAGACTGTGCCACTCATTCAGGAAAAAAAAAAAAGAGTACTATTTGGATTTTAGCTTTTTCCTTTTCAAAGGTATTTGATAGAGGAAGACTTGAAAGTATTATTTTTCCACTGATTATTGTGTACAATAACCACTTGTCCTTATTCTGGCTTCTTTTGTTCTGCTGCACTCAGTCTTTTCCTCCGCCTGCATTTGGAATGCCCCAACCTTACCTGTGTGTCTGCAATGACCCATGGGAAAGGGAATAAAAAGGTCGTGCCATTTTCACACCTGCAGACTGATGTTTACTTTGTATAGAGCTTCTGTATTTTGGGACCTGGCCATGCTCTCACACCACAAGTCACCACTGGCAAATCCAAGTTAGAAGGTGTGTTGCTTGGGGGGGAAAAGTGCTGCTGGAGGACATGGCCTGTCCCATGGCAGTGGAGACATCATGGGCATCTTGAGGATTGTTACGAGAGAGAATCTGGGGTAAGAACTATGGGAGATCCATGGAGTTCTGCAGAAGAAGCAGGAGGCCTCCACAAATGAGGGGTCTTGCCTTGCCAAAGTCCCTTGGTGCTACTTTTGGGGGGACTTGCTTTGGTTCTTGCTATTTTCTGTGTTTCTGACCTTGCTCTGTATTATAAATGTTACTTTCCAAAAATGCTAAAACCTTAAAGCGAAAGCCCAAGGACTACAGTCCTGTGAGAAGGTGATGAAAGGTAACCCTTCTCTTTCCCAAAGCTGTGTGTATGGCCTTTTTACTGGGCCAGAAAATATAAGAGATGGCCGCCAGGCAATTTGGGCCAGAACTGGTATAAAGTTGGTTCGCGCTTCTCACTTCTCCATATTCACAGTGAGTCTAGAATTTGCCTCCATGATTTTTATTTTTAATTCCAGATGAAAGACATTGCAGGAGCTGAGGAACTGAGCCGGGGGTGAGTTTCTCAGAAATGAGACAAGGTGCAAGAAAACGGGGAGAAGCTGAGCAGGTGGGTGGAGTGAGTGTCTGTGCTTACATATTCTTTACAGGGATCATTTCCCCTGACAAATGCAATGCTGCACCTCAACAGTGCAACATGCCAAGGGAATACCAGAGGTTAGCAGAAAGGCAAGGACTGTGTCCAGAGTGAGTGCAAATGTGAGGAGAAAACAGCACAGGCATCAAACTGCTATGGTGCACGACTTCATCCTGAGTGTGTGATTCTTCAGGGTCTTGTAAAGCAGCCAGCAAGTGCCTCTGCAATATCAGGTGCCCTTTGCCCACAGATCTGACTCATGAAGTGGAGACAAGGGCTCAGACACTGTTGGTCTCTGACTGGCTGCTATGGCCTCCTTGGGATGCTGTGAATCTTCTAAGCAAAAGAGGGTTTGGTCATGTTTGTTTGCAGTTATTTTTCTCTTCGGCCCTTCCTCAGGATTTTGTTAGCATTACAAATTCCCATTGCACAATCAGCATTCTTCCAACAGACAGACAAAAGCACTCGAAACTGGCTGCATTTATCAGTAATGCTCAAGCTGGATGAAAGATGGCTGGATCCTCAGGCACTGAGGGTTACGCCATAACTCCATCCACCCCGGGGGAGCTGCACTTACTTACCACAGCTGAGGATCCCCTTGGTGGAATTTAATCTGGGGGGGGGTTGGTGATGTTCTGATCAAAGGCAGCCTCTGCTGAGGCCAAATTCAAAAGACTGAAGGATGGGAACACTGCTTTTGGGACATGCTCTACTCTTCCATATGAGATGGCTGGAGAGTCCGGCTCAGCCTGTTGCACAGCAATGCTGTTCCAGATAACAACCATCTGCATACTTGGCAGTCTCTCACTCTCTGGTTGCATGTCCACCCCTGAGGCAATCGTTGTCCCTTGGATGGCCTGTTAGACCAGGTTTAGGCAGACTGATAAGATTAAAGAGGTGAAAGAAAAGATATGGCTGCATTTAGCCTTGAAAGCATGTTTGCTCAAGGGCCATCGCAGAGCGGCGTTGGGGAAGACCTTTGCTCCCAGCGTTGTGTCTGGGCCGGGTCCACCTCGAGGGATACGGTGAGCAGGACCAGGCAGGTTGCTCTAGCAGCTGGGAGCAGGATTGCATCCATGCAAATATGTCCTTCGGGGTCGAGCAGGTTTTAAACACTCAAACTAGTTGTAAATAAGCAGCTAGTGGCGATGTTTTAAAGAAGCAGGCTTTGGTTTGGTTTGTGTTTATCCAGCTCAGTTTCAGGCAGTTTTAGCTCTGAAGACACTGAAGGATAGTAGTGAAAACAAGCTCAAAAATGAATTATTTCCTTTTGTCTTCAGCTTCTGCTTACCCATTTACAAGACTATGAAGAAACTGAATTTGGATGCTTCTCTCAACCTTCGGGTACTTAAGGCAACTTCTTGGTCATCCCTGTCTAGCTTAAGCTGCTCTTCCCATGTCTTTGGAGTTGCTTAAATCCCCATTTTCTCTTTCTTTAATGAATGTCTTGCAGCTATCCCTATTTGTGTTTCCTTCCAGTTGCCTTGTGGCAGGACATTCTCTGCAGATGCTCTGCTTTCATTTTTGGCACATATCTGCTACATGCCTCTCCCTTACTGGGTGATGCTGGATCTCAGATCTGATGAACTCTGAGTCCGTTCTCCCATCAGTGTTGTGGCTGAAGCACAGAGCAGATTAATCCAAACCACGGATCTTTAGCAGCAGACAGGTTCAAAGTAGAGGCAAACCCACCCAAAGAACAGGTAAGTACGTGTGTAGTTACTCCACTGTGCTGCTGGCTTGGACTGCTGCTGCTGAAATGTTTAAAGCACCTTCAAGGTCTCTCTATAGGTTATCTCTGCTATAGAGGAGCCTTTGATCACGTTCTGCACTGCCTGAAATAAACCCGTTTAGTCAGATACATCGTTCTTCCCAAGGAATTTGCATCCAAAGTCCTTTGGCTGGCTCTCTGGATCTTCAGAGGGTTTTTCTTGTTTTCTACCCATTTGTTAACATGGAAATAACATATGAACTGGAGCCTGAGTGATGGCAATTTAAGCTGTAGATTTTTGAGGCTCAAATCTTGGTTAACACTGCTGTGCTGACTGTGGATGTGATTTCCTTCCAGACATTCCTACTGAGTTGCACATTGCTGCCAAGATATGTAAATTGCCTCACTTAGATTCCTTTGCTTTCTAATATCACATCAAGTTAGGCATTACCTGGCTTCTTGTTCAGTTTGGTTTTTTTAATAGCTAATTATTTAACTTGTTTTTTGCTGATCTGGACAACATTTTGAACTCTGCTTATATGTCAGTGCAGCTCTCATCTAAAAAAACTGTGCTGCTAGTAAAATCCAAGTGATGTAGAGCATTGCTGCTGAGCCACATCAAGCCTGTTTTGCATCTATGTATGCTTTTTCTACTGCTGAAGTCCTAGGCAATGCCAAGGAGGAGAGGTGAAGGAAAACATTCTCGTGTGACGTCAGTTGCCTGTGTGAAGGCATGTAACTATGCACTCTGCACCTTGATATGAAACATTAATAATGCTTATTCATTTTGCTGGCATAGAGAAACATGGTGAATCACCACAATGGCATCAGCTGAGGCAAATAAAGCATATTTAACAAGTCCTTCAAAACCAGTGACCTCTGGAGACACATCACAGTCAGTACTGCTGGTCATGTTTTACTAGCATCATTCCTAGAGAGAAGTGTCTCTTTCCTTAAATAGATCAGCTGACTTTAGGGAAAGAGTCTGGAAAAGTAAAGCCCTGCTAATGGTTTGAGGGTGAAGCTCACATGGAAACAACCGAGCCAAGCACCTCAACGCCTCAAATGGGAATCTGTTCAGTCTAAAACTGACCTTGAGAGATTGTTCTCCAAACCCTGTGTTGCAAATGTGCTAGTTTTTCTTGACAAAAAAAAGGTAGATATTTGATTACAAAGCTTTTTTCTCAGTTGTTTAATTAAGAGAATTAATCATTAATTTCATCAGCCATTTCTGTTTTCTTTGTCAGTGTCCTGTGGCTGAAGTTCAGCAAAGCTTTTTGAGGTTTTGGCTCAAAGCACCTCAGTTCTGGGAACCACCATAGTTTATTGTGTATTTTGCATTTGTTAGCATTTCCAATAATTGAACCAATTTCTGATAGGAATTACTTGCCCTCCCTCTTTGCACAGCAATACATATTTGCAGCAGCCTGTTTAATTTGGGTACACTGGTACTTTCCTGTTCATTTGGGTCCCTTTGGACTACATCTGGGCCACCTTGGTTTGGTTCTTCAGAAGGAACTAAAAATGCAAGTCCCAGGATGCACAGATGCTTTAAAGACTTGGCTTTTGGCACTCTCCTGTCTTCAGAGCCTGTGGATCTGCTTGGAGGATAAGTCCATCTGCCATTTGTTGTTGTTTATGGAAGTGGTATACTTAATTTCTGGGCTTCCAGAAAGATAATTAGTGCAAGAAACAGTGCTAAAATCTCTGTCATGTCCAGCTTTGGCACTTTGGAAAGTCCTCACCTGACAGAAACCAAAGGTGAAACATTTCTGTAAGAGAAGGTGCTCGGGAACACAGCATCCATCTGCCCAAGGCTCTGTTGAAGCTCTGTCTCAAGAAGTGTCTGAAGCTGCACCCCATCATGGCTGCAGGTTTGCTTTCATGGGCAAGCACAGGTGAGTATGTCCCTGAGTAAAGGAATTACAGCCTTGCTTCCAAAAATGCATTTGAAGAGTGGAATATATCTCACACAATTTCAAGTGACTACAAGTAGGCACTTTATAGGGGTAGGCATCCTTTCCAAAGGGATTTGGATTGATGTCCCCCACAGGGTGAGTTGCAGAGCTCCTGGGACCTGATAAAGGGGATTTTCAGGGTCCTCTGATTCATCTGAGGAATATCCTTGAGTGAAACACTGCTGGCTTTAGGTCAAAAAGCTGATTCAGTAGAAGTCTAAACTTCTGTCCTTATGGTGTTTAGGAAACATCCTGATTTACTTAATTTAAACAAAGGCAGATATCCGGTTAAAATCCCTGGAGCTGCAGCCAATAAGTGCCTTATTTCAGCACTGTGCTTGGAATGACGGCTACCCACCATAAAAACACAGTTCAGGGGAATAAGAGCATTAAAAAAAATAAATGGATGTAATACTTGAATTAGATGCAGATTTGAAATATGTGAGGAAAGATGGAGCAAGTAGAAAAAGCTGACAAAGAATAAATAGACAGGACCTGGTGACAGCATGCTTAAGCCAGGTTGCTGCACAGGGTGTGTTTTTATCTTGTGTTTGATTTCTTCCCTTACACTGAGTAGGTGAGAAAGGGGCTTGTACTGCCAGACGTCTTGGAAAGTGATGATGGTGTGGAGAGGGCATGAGGAGCTGCAAAAGGAGCTGCAGGAGAAGACCTCACTGCTGTTAGTGGATGCACCACAGAAGACTGGATATGGGCAGGTTAGGGACAAGGATAGGGTGTATTTGAGACACATTAATACTTTTTCAGGTTAGTACTGCAAATTGTCCATACCTCTGGCCAGATGGATATTCCAGTGGCTCCAGCACCATTATCTATGTATCTCATTAACATTAATGGATGTCACAGTTTAACCCCAGCTGGAAACTCGGCCCTGCATAGCCGCTTGCTCACCCCACCTTGGTGAGGTGAGGGAGAAAATCAGAAGAGTAAAAGTGAGAGAACTTATAGGTTGAGATAAAAGACAGTTTAGCGGGTAAAACAAAAGTCTCACACACAAGCAAAGCAGAACAAGGCAGGCAGGTGTTCAGCCATCCCCACGACAGCAGGGCTCCATCACACCTAACAGTGACTTGGGAAGACAAATGGCATCACTCCCCTTCCTCTTTCTCCTTCTTCCCTCAGCTTTACATGCCAAGCATAACACCACATGATATGGAATATTCTTTGGGTCAGTTGGAATCAGCTGTCTTGGCTGTGTCCCCTCCCAGCTCTTATGAAGGAAATGATCCCAGCTGAAATCAACACTATGGGTCTGTCAATACATATTATCATGGATTTGGAAAGGCACTGAGAGGTTAGATGTCCTGCCTGGGCTTATACAGGAGATTCAGCATAACGACCCAATGTCCCCAAAGCCACATCTTAGTGAAACAAGTATAGGAAATTGGAAAAAAACCCCTGTGCTGTAAAGGACCTTGAGAGGTTGATGAGTCCTTTCCCCAGCCCCTTCATTGCCTCATAAAAATAGTTGATCTTGCTTCTTTGACACAGCTCTGAGTCAGGGAGGTGATGGGTGTTGATTCCTGCAGCTTTTCTGTGTGCCAGATATGCTCTGAAGGCTGTGGCTGGGCATTTACCTATGTGGGGACAAATTATTTCTCTTCTATAGCTGAGTTAAAACAGAGCAGTAAAGATGCAGCCTCTATGGTGGAGCTGGTGCTTCAAAAGGTCTTGTGTCTTTAGGACTGCTATTGAGATGGGAAGAACTTCAGACCAAGCCTTCCTTTAACCTGGCATTAACAGAGAGGAGAACAAATTCTTCTTGCTTTCAGAAGTGAAAGTGATTTGGTAGTGGGGTAGAGAGGAGAGTGCTTTCTTGGATTATTTTCTGTCTCTTTCTAGTGGCTGGGGTTTTCTGAGACACTTCCCTGATTAGGGCATCATGTGTGAGAAAACAGTCTGACTGCAGCCCAGAGTCACACCCTTTGTCACTACTGTTGTTGGGATTGAGGAGATTGTCAAGGGAGTCGATGGGTCTGGTAATACAGCAGGATAAGATACGGTGCCCCCTGTTTGAGTACTTTGTAGTGAGACTGTGAGACTGGAGTCATGCTCTTTTCTTTGCTTTAGGCTAATGATACTAGCTGGAGTCATCCTGGCTCTGAGGTTAGACTCCTCTGGTATAAAAAAAAGGCAAGTTCAGAACAGGCCACCCTCAGACTCTAAACAAGAATGCTGTCGCTCAGTTTATGAATTCAAGATGTCAGGTTTTACATCCCAAGATCTATTTTCTGCTATGGTTTCTATTCAAGAAGGGCTGTGCCTGTGTAATGAGTAGCAGCTGATGAGGCCTTACAGCTCAGCATTACGCAACCAAAATCAATCACATGTATGCAGGAGCCCCTGGCATGACACAGCGAGGAGCACAACCTGGGGCCAGCCCCATTTTGGGAGCCTCCACATCATTCCCGTGTCTGTCTGACATCTCTCCATGTATGGACAGGGATGGGTTTTACTGCCTTTTCTCTCAAACAGAGGGTAAGCGGTGAAACCTAACCATACTGGTTTTCTTTCCAAAACCCCTAAAATCTACTCTGTCAGGATGCTGCAGTGTCCTTTGGGTTAGAGCTGTGCTTTAGCAGTGACTATGCCTCATCCTCCAGGCAAGATAAGTCTTGTGGGTGCAGATAATATCTTTTATTAGATCTCTTATTTTGGCCTAATAAAAAATCTCGCCTCTCCCCACATCTGGTTCATGTCCTGAGGGCACTGTGGGTACCACACCACCTAACCCACCCTGACTGGGATCACAAAGCACAGACCCCACATCAACCCTCCTTGGCAGCCAGCTCAATGTGGTCTCTCTTAATTCCCTTGATCTCCCTAATTCCCTCAAGAAAAGGGTGCCAGGGAGCTGATGAGTTGATCTAGGTAAATAATGGTGTTTCATGTTCCAAGAATGATAAATAAATTGCTTCACGTCAAACCAAAACAAATTATTTGCATTTTCTTGGCAAACTGGGAAAAAATAAAAGGCAAGATTCCTGTAGGGTCAAGACCAAATAGTTTCTTCAGTCCAAACCCAAAATGTTTTATTGTATTTATTAACCTTTTCATTTAACTTTGTTTTCTTTTGATTTATATTAGTTTATAAAACAAAAACACTGTTTTGAGACACGAATGTGAAAATGTTGAAATGAAACATTTTGGTATTTCAGAAAAAACCCAACCCATTTTGTTTAGAAGATGTTGAAACAATGTGTTTTGAAATTTTTTCAGAATTCCCCTCCCACTCTTTTCTCTTGCTTTCCTTCTATTATTTCCCCCCTCTGGCTGAAACCATTAGCTCAGATCACCCTGAATTTGCAAGGAAATTAATCTTCCAAAATCTTTAATTCCTAGCTTACTTGCTTAGTGCAAAAAAAACCCCAAACCACAAAAAAGCCCCCAAACCAACACAGATAAAAACAAATACTGCAGTACCTGTGAGAACCAGTTCTGGATGCTGCTGTGATGTAATGGGAGAGGAAAGAGCGCCTGGGTACCTCTGAAATGGGCTTTGTACTGGCCCAGGACATGGGCAGTACATGGCTCTGCCTTTAGAACTTCTGCTACAACCATTAGATCAATATGGATGGTTTTTCTCCCTCTCTGAGGGATGTGAGTACCTCCTTGTCCCCCTCTTCAGCACTCCAGGCCTCCAGCAAACCTGGGAAGGTGACATTCTTGCTAGACTAAAGCAAGGCAACCCCAGGGAGGTGGTGCAGTTGGTAAGATTATTGCTCTGTATCACTGAGAAATTCTTGGAGAGCAGCAACTCTAGCCAGTCTGTGGGTGCAATGCATTTACACATTGAGTTTTGTTGGCCTTTTTTAGAAGACAGTCATTCCAGCAGAACCAGCTGCTGCGTGGCTGACAGTGCCACTTGGTTTGCAACTTGGCACAACATGCACTTCACCAACATCAACCATGGCCCCAGACACAGGTAGGAGGCATTTTGGGCTCAATATAAATTGCAAGAAGCCTATTGCTGGTGGCAGATGGAGGGCAAGTGAGGCTGTGAGCATAGAATCATAGAATGGCTTGTGTTGGAAGGGATCTTAAAGATCATCTAGTTCCAACTGCCCTGCCATGGGCCAGGACACTTTCCACTAGATGAAGTTGCTCAGAGCCCCATCCAACCTGGCCATGATCATTGTGTTTAACCCATTTCCACAAGCCTTGTGGCACTCAGAACCTAATAGCTATCTATCTGATGCTGATCCTGGCTGTTTGGCCTCTCTGTGCACCCAAATGCATCTTTTGGGTAAAAGGTGCTGGGATGTCACCACCTTGGAAAACGCAGTTCAGCATGCTCTGAGAACCACTGCAAGCTTCACCATGTGTTATGCCCTGAGGTGTCCAACCCTGGGTTTTGTGCCTCTAAACAGGGCAGACACTCCCAGCAACACCCAAAATGAAGAGAGAAAAAAGGAGGGGGTGAAGGAACAGGAGCATGACCCTCAGTGAAATCACCGTCTCATATCATATGGACTATGAGAGACAAAAGCCAGCTTTGAAGATTACTGCTTTCACTCATATCCAGCTGCTGCTCAGACCTTTCTCACTTCTCCTCTGTGCTGGTATTGCCCCCACTCTGTTCTTACCCACAAGAATAATGACATGAAATGTTGAGAGCGAGAATAATTAAAAAAAAAAAAAAAGTATTTGTTTTTCCTTTGAATAAAGCAACAAAGTAGCCAACAAATTGGTTCTTTGAAACTGATGGGGTGGAAGGAGTCAACTGGAAATAATTTTTGCTATATAGCCTTAAGACCTTTTCTCTGGCAAGCAAGTCATATATTTTCTTTTGCATTTATAAACACCAGGTTGCCTTTTTATTTCAGTGCATTTGGGCAAGTAAGAACAGATTGGTTTGCGGGGCAAAGGGTGGTGGCAGTGGTGAAGGGTATAAGCCTAGTTGAGTTTTTTTCACTGTGGTGTGAGAGAGAGCTCAGTGAATGCAAGGAGGGGTGTGATGAGATTGTGTTGTGTGTGATGGTGCTGCATGCTCCTCACACACACGGAACAATGGAACAATCCATGGTCCTTGCTGGCATGCAGGGAGACTTCAACTGTCTGCAGCTCCCCCAGGGAATATTTGAGGCTGCATCCTTGTTGATGCCAGATTTTTGCTTATTGTCTCTATATTCACAGACCACAGTACCATTTGACACGGTAACAAAAAAGTTCAGCCACAAAGTCTGGTGCACCCCTGTTGCAGGAGTGTTTGATGGCTGTAGGCACACAGCATTACTGTGAGGACAGGCAATGGTATTTTGTCCTTGAGAGCACAGTTCCACAGAGTTCCACAGAGGCATTTAAGGAGCAGCAAGAGGACACACACAGCCATGGCACCAGTGCTTCACCATTTGCCAGCCTCCTGCATCCCACCTTCACCAGTGAGTTGGACCTCTGAACCTCTGCCACAGCTCTGTCATTCCACGTTCTGCCAAAATTAAGTGACCCGACCAAGATCATGCAGGAAATTTGAGGTAAGGGGGTGATCCCAGAACCTCACTCCTTCCCTTTCCCTCCTTTCCTAGCCACAGTACTAGTCCTTTTCCTTTAATTTGCTGATCCACACACAGCAAGTGATGCACACGTGCCTTCAAGGAGTGTAGAAGAGGACTGAAGGAGGACAAAAGGAAGACATTTGGGTTTGGTAGCATTTTACATCCGCTTCGCACCACTTGGAATAACTGTATGCAGGGCAGAGCAGTGGAGAAATAGGCTCCCTTACTATGGGACTATTATATTACATATCCCATAAAACAAGCCCTTCATTTTGCTCATTAAAATCAGGCATGCTTGTTTGTTGGAGTTCAGCTGTACAGTATTTCTTCTATTTGTGGGTTTAGCTATAAAACCAAAAGAAAACTTTTCTTACGGTTAATTTTCCTTTTAATTGCTCGTAGTAGAGCCCTTCTGACTCCAGACTATTTCTATAATTGTGGGACCACATTCCTCCCCCCTGTACCTCCTTTATAGGGTAGGAGCACTCTTTGCCTCCCCTGTATCCAGAATCCTTGTTGACATGAAGCTGTAGAAATGTAATCACAAATTAAGGCTCTCATCTCTCATACTTGTATGTTTGCTATTCCTGTTGCCAGGTTGAAAATGGCATTTTCCTTTTTTCTTCAGAAATAAAAGGAAATATTAAAAAAATCTAGTAAAGACACCTTTCTTGCAGTCTGGGTCTGCAGTTGGGTGTACTCTGGTTGTAGTGAGAGGATGGAGACTCTGAAGCAGTGTGTGAGTTCTGCTTTGGCCACCAAGTTGCTGCGTGGCCCATGGCTCTTCACAGCAGGCAGGGCTTCGTGTCAGAGCAAAGCGATGCTCAGCACACCAGCGTTCCCAGGCTCCCTGTCCCAGCAGAGCTGATCCTCTGTCCTGCTCCAGGCCATAAACCCTGGCTGCATTGTCAAACCATCTGGGCAGCGTTTCACAGCTCTTTGTAGTTCAATAACACCAAGCTGGTTTTCAGGGGTAGTTGGAGGAGATGTTTGCCCTTTGAGGCAGGCAAAGGACCTCATAGGAAGGCAGTATTTTAGATGCTTTTAGCCTGCACTCCCATTGCAGAAGGAAAGCAGCATCCCTGCTCCAATCCCAACTAGTTGTGTATCTGACTCTCATCAGCTTCCTCCTCCTCCTCCCTTTTTTGGGGAGGTTGTTCATGTCTCAAGTAATTTTTCCCACTCCCCATGTGCCAGAGACTGATCTCTGCTAACAGCTCTGCTCACTACAGCTATGTGCATTATAGGAAAAAATTGAATTTCACTCTCTACCTGGTGCGTTGATGTTTACAAATGTGTTCTCAAGGAATGGCCTCCAGATTGGAGAAAAACAACCCACAAGACTTGCACCTTAATTTTCAGCAGTCCAAACTGCACTGCATCAAATTCCCTTTAGTCTGGCTGAAGTTCAGTTACTGCTGACAACAAGGTTGCAGAGGATGCCCCAGGGCTGAGGAACTCCTGCCACGGCTTAGCTCAGCCTTGAGCAAGTATGATGAGCAAGTAATTTGGGTGAAATGAGTTGATGACCTCATATCAGCTCCCATCTCTAAACTGATCTGTCCCTATAACTAGCATGTTTACCCCAATGGCACAGCAGGTAGGACAATGAGGACAGACTCTCTCTTAGCTCTGGAGGAACTGTGAACAACATATTTCCAAGAAAGCACAGTGAGCTTCCATGGGCATCTTACCACAGAGAGACAGAAGATGAGGCAGGAACTAAATGCTTCACATGGTTTGCCCCAACCAGAAGCAGGCTCACGGTGACTGGTCCTGGTGCAAAGGATGTACTGGCCATGCTGGTTGGGTTGGAGGTAGGTGTCTCTGGCCATCCTGCAGTGGGACCCACATGCCTGTTCAGGGACACTGCCCAGGCTGCACTTCAGAGTCCTTGGGCAGCAGTGGTTGCAAAACCCATCTCATACCCAGCCAGGGAGGGGATGCAACTCCCCAAGGGGTGTGAGAGTCAGAGAGGACTCCAATGGTTCCCATTTTTCACCTTGGCTGGCTGCACATCTGGTCTCAGCTGTGGATCTCGAGCCTCACTGCTTGTGCTTTTGCCATATGTCTCTGAGCTTGTGACAGCTTGGTTCGTGCTCCAGGGTAATGCTTATTTACTGGCAGTAGGTTCAGTAGTTGCCAGAGTAGGCAAGTTATTTACAGAGTTTCTGTTTCCTAATAGTCTTATAATGCAGCCCACTGTTGATAGTTTGTTTGAAAAGTCACTTTTCATATATAAACATGTTCCAGTCAGTTATTATTTGCTTTTCTAACTCCTGTTATCAATAGAATTTATTATTAACACCCCTCCCCACTTCATTAGAAAATGTTGTTCTGGAATATTTGTGTGTCTGCAAATGATAAATATTGAGATTTCTGCTTTTTACATTTGTGAAAGGGCAATTCATTTATTCAAGTACTCAACTTTTGACCCGATCTTTGGAGTAGTCACTTCTGCTGGTTGAATTATTCATTGTGAATAAATTATCCCATGGATTTATCCCCCCCTGTTTGTGAAGCGTATGCTGAGTAATCCTGATTTCTGAGAACAGAACCATCATTTGCGAGAATTCGCTGAATAGTTGCATAGCCAATGCTTTCTGCGGCAGCCACAGTCTGCTCGCCTCCTTCCCCGTCTGTTTTCCTGGAGACAGCCAGGAGACCTGCAATGGGGGGAGGAAGATCAAACCCAAGACCCTCTTTTGGGGGGAAATTAGACACCCCTACCTCGGTCAGCTTGAAGAGGCTGGGATTGAAACCCATAGCCAGTGGAACACATTGCTCATCCCACCACCATCTCCTTTGCCTGCAGCTTGTCTACCTCTGCATTTGGCCCAACATATATAATTTAAGTCCTAGGGATTGGGGGGAAAAATAAAAAAAAAAGAAAAAGAGCACAAAACCCAAATATAAATTGGTTCTGCAGACAGTCATGCTTTCAAGTGAGGTCTTAAGGAATGTTTTTCGTCACTCCCAGTGAAACTCTAGGGCTTTCATCTCTAAAGGCTTGCAGAGCTGCAGATGAAAAGCGCCTGACTGGAAGCACTTGGAGCCCAGCTTTTGATCTTTATGTTGCTTGCATGCTCAGCTGAGGAGTGCTGCTGCAGCCGTGTCCCTCTTCCAAAAGGCAACAAGTGGTTTTTTTTCCCCTCTCCCTATTTAATATTATCCCAGTTTACCCAAGGGATGGACAGTCCTACTTTCTGAGGGTCAGATATCCAACAGCTTTGGATATCAATGTTCTTGCAGTACCTCCAGCAGTTGTCTTCCAAATAACTTCACTAGTCCTTTTTAAGGAATAAACTGACACTGGATAATTCAGCTTTGATTCTTGCTGGGTTTTGGGAAGGATTTTTCTGCAAAGGATGGGGATAGGAGCTTTATTTATTTTTTTAGAGGAAAAGTCTGGCTGTTGTGAGATGGCTCTTAAGTGAAACACAGAGCATTGCCAATCTCTGTGGGAGACAAAGAGCCTCAGAGATGCAGAGGTATCATTTACTGTTAGAATTTTGCAGGCCAAGGATTGAAGAAGTGAAGTAGCAAGGATTTTCAAGGAAAATCGTATGTGTGTGTATATGAGATTCGCTGCTGGGAATGGTCTGGCAACTGAGGGCTGTTCACCATCTTAAGAGGTCTCACAGGTAAAATTAGGGAGGGAGGAGCTGATTTTCCACTGTTGTATACAGTCTCCTTTACTGCTACAGAAATTGAATATAAACCTTTGCCATGCCAGAAATCTCTGCTCAGAAGTCGGTG
Source organism: Scytalopus superciliaris (assembly GCA_013400415.1). Lineage (NCBI taxonomy): Eukaryota > Metazoa > Chordata > Aves > Passeriformes > Rhinocryptidae > Scytalopus > Scytalopus superciliaris. The sequence goes on from VXBX01000547.1 coordinate 24,140, forward strand.
TTGATTTACACCTACTTAGCACTCAATTTGTGCTGGTTTAAACGTCTGTGTAAGGCAGTGGCAAATCAGGATAATTTTGTGGTAGTCCTGAATCAAGTAATAGTGTAATCAAGAGTAATGACCATGGAGAACTGGCTTTTTTTCGCACATGCACTTGCTCTTCCTCCTCAGTGGAAAGGGAGTTATTGCAAGGAAGGACCAGTGGGTGCTCAGCCCATCTCCCCAGCACAGCGATGGCTGAACAGATTCATCATCCTGTGTTCTGGTACATGTTAAAACCCTCCATAAAACAACCCTCTGCCTGTAAAAACTGTGACTCCGAAATAACTTGATGCAGAAAGCTGGTTTAAATTAGAAGGAAAACTGTATTTTAAAAGCATTTCAGCTAATGCATCCTAAAGCCTCCCATAGGGGGGACAAGTTATATTTCCACACCTGCTGTGTTACTGAGGGGAACTCCCAGGGATTGCTCTGATTGGCTGATGTTAATGCACAATTTTTATGTGTCTTAATTAGGACTTTTGGCAATTTTCACTATTTGTTATATGCATTTTTAAGCCCTGTTTAGTCAGACCCTACGAAAGGGAATAAACTGGTTATAGGTGAACTAGGACATGTGAGACAACATTAAAGTGCCATGACATGACAATCAGGATACATTTTGCAAAGTGGTTAAAGAAAAAAGGGGTAACTTGTCTTGCATTAGTTGTGCCGCTTCTGAGATAGTTCTGGGAGCACATCTGCTCACTCTTATAGGGCTCCTACGTTTCCCTCACTCCTGGACAAGACACAGGTTGTATCTGCCCCTCTCAGCCTCTCTAGCTTTTCTCTTTATTCTCACACTGGGACCTCTCCGAGACTTCCCTGAAACCCCTTGAAAGGTATGGGAGGTTCACCCATATCAGAAGAGTCAATACCAGAGTCAGCACCCAGTGAATGGGAAAGGCTGTGCTCACCCCATGTCTCTCATCTCACACTGAACCCAAATACAGTTTCCCTCTTTGCTGAGGGATTCTGAGCTCAGGTTTGAGCAGCCGAGTTCTTCTTCCCTCTGTTTTGTGAGTACAACAGCACTGTGCCTCCCTTGGGGGCTCTGAGGATACCCCAGGAGCACTCAGATGCTGCTGTGATGTCACCTATGTAATTCTTTGCACTCTCTGTGCACTGAAGGCCTGGGATAATTTTGCAGAGACAAAATCTCACTCCAAAATTTAATTGCATCAACTGCTGTGGAGTTTTGCTTAAACTCCTCTTTCAGATTTATAAGCCTGACAAATACATTTTTTTTTCCCCCAGCTTGCTGGCCATCTGCTGATCTTCTATAAATATAGCTGATTTAGTGCTTTGTCTTAAAAAGGGAGAAGACACACATTTACATACACAACCTGTAAGGGTCTGATGCCAATGAAAGGTTTTCAGGATTATCATAGCTGGCCCAGGACCCATGAATCACATAGAAGAGCAGCACAGCTAAATGTGCCTGTGTGAACGATTCACTCTTCTAAGGGCTGAAAAGGCTTCCAAAACAGACTGAGTCACCCAGTAAAGGCCATATTGGTGACATTTCTTAGATGGCTCTCCTGGTAGGATTTAACATCCTGGTGAGTGATTTCAACCAACCCAGCTTTCACCTTTCCTGAGAGGTGCCATATGGCTTGAGGATTGCACCCCAAGTTAAAAAAAAAAGGAGAAAGGAGGAAAAGGAAGGAAGGAAGGAAGGAAGGAAGGAAGGAAGGAAGGAAGGAAGGGAGGAAGGAAGGAAGGAAGGAAGGAAGGAAGGAAGGAAGGAAGGAAGGAAGAAAGGAAGGAAGAAAGGAAGGAAGGAAGGGCAAACCCAGCACACTCAAAGCACATGTCAGTGAACAGAATTGTGTTTGGATTTTAATTCCCAGCCACAGGTGCTCCAGAATTTCAAGTGGGTTTTTTTGACTCTTGGGAAAATACTAAGCACAAGCAAGACAGGGCAGGATGTGATGCCAAGGGAGGAAGAGCTGGGACAAAGCCATGAAGATGGAAACAGCAAATCCCCTGCCATCCTTCCTGTTGAAAGATGCAGAGATGAACATTCAAACTTGTTTGGTTATAAAATGATGCATCAGCTGGGAAGCAGCCCCATGCCTATGCAGATACCCTCACACTCCTGCTCCCCCTCACTCCTGGGCAGTATGTGAGCCCCTGGCATAGATGTGTGTTCCTTTTACATGGCCCAGAACTAGAAGCTGCCATTTTTGGCTATAAACATTTCCTCCTCTGCTTCTGGCTCTTGGAGCTTTGAATGGTTTTTGCAATAAAGGGACTTCTTGGCAATTTATTTTCCCTCCCTGCCTCGTGAATTGACTTGTTGGCTTATGGCGAGTCCCTGTGGGCAGTCACAGGCAATCGAGGGACACAGCATCTACCCAGAGCATAAAGACATGGCCTTGCCTGGTTTTGTAGCCTGAAAACTCATGGCCAGAGCCTGCCAGAGGATGGGAAGAACAGAGGATGGGTTCTTTGCCAGGGAGCTGAGGCTGTGAACACAGTATGACAGCACTGGGCTGTGGCACTTTGAGGCAGCTTCTCTCCCCAGGACTTGCCTGAGCCAAGCGGGATGAGTGACAGGTTTCTCCTTTGAGACCAGAACAGAATAAATCTTCCATTGCTGCAAAGCAGCCTCAGGAGAGCATCTCCGTGAGTGATCCTCCATCCTGGGACCAAGAGCCTGTTTAGCTCTTTCATGCCTCTCTGTGAAGGTCAATGCCGGTGTCCCAGGCTGGGGAGGGAGGATCCCTCTCCCCTGCCCTGCCCTCTCCCCTCGCCTGCCCTCCCTGCACAAGCCCCTGAAGTGTGTGAGTGGCTGGGCAGATGTCCATGGCTCCTCTATCTCTCCACAGCATCCTGAAACCCCGCAGGCAGGGCCCAATGTGCCCATGGAGGGGGAGACACGGCCCATTGTGCATTGACAAGGACTGGAAGACAGTAAACAAATAAATCAAAAATAATTGAAATGACACCATGGGAAATAACTCCCTGGGGCTTGCAAGCAGACAACTTCTTCCCAAGGAAAGTTACTGGGGATGCTGCCTTGGAGATGGCAATGTAATGACAACAAAAACAAAACCCACCCCAAACCAGGGAGCGTTTTACTTTAACTAACGGGTCCCTTTTAAGTGTAGGATATTGACATTGTGTTTGAATGGGGGCACCGTAGGAGCCCAAACTTGCCATACATGTATTTCCAAACCTTCCACCTTCTGTAGAAACATCAAGGGAATACATTTGAATGGAAATAAATTCAGCTAACGCCTATTGATGCAAATGGGTAATTTCAAGTGCATTAAAGAATGTGGCCAGAGACGCTTCAGCAAACAATCCAGATCATGTTTTAATTAAGGTATTTTCTTTCTTCTTCTTTCTTTCTTCCTTTTTTTGTCCCCTCCATTTGTAGGCACAATAGCAAAGAATCCTCTTGGTCCCTGAGAAGACAAAAATTACACCTAAAAACCAAAGCTGTCTAAAAACATGTGCTTTGATAAACATATATGGACATGAATTTAATTGTGCCCGTGTGCTTTCACTCTGCAAAGGTGACAGCTGAGCCAATCAGCTAACTAATTAACATACACTGCAAACGAGAGTCCTCTTTTCTCAGGACCGGGACAGATGGCCTATGCCACTCAGCCAGCTTCCTGCACCTAATCCCTTGCTCCTATTTGCTCCAGTGGCTGCAGATATTTGCATTCACTCAACAATAACCCATTGAAACAAATCACTCCCTTTTTTCTTGCCACCTCCAAGAAAGCACTACACACCACTGCCAATGTGGAAACGCTGCCACAAAAGAACCAATTATTATTTACGGAAAAATATCAGAAAAAGGAAAAAAACCAGATTTGCTGCTAAAAATAAAACAAAGCCCTTAAAAAAACAAAATAGAGGGAGCTAGTTGGGGGGCAAGAAATAAAACAATGTCTCTGAAAGGGTCTAGTTCATAAGGGGTGCATTCAGAGTGCCCGGAGCAGGTTTTCATAATTTTTTTGCCTGCTCCTGTTGCCATTGAATCCAATAGTGTGCTTTGCTTGTTAACAAGCTTTATGCTTTATTTTGGACAATCATTTTCTGCCTTGGTCAACAATACAGATTCAGATTTGTTTTCTAACAGTCCCTTTTCCAATGGCCCACCCATTGCCAAGAATAAAAATGGTTGTAAAGCAAGATTTATTCTGAACAATTATCTTTTATCTAGACACATCCCTAGATGCTCCATGGAGAAATCCAGGGTGCGCCTGGGTAGCCTAAGGCTGCATTTTGTGTGTTGGAAAATGCTGATGCTGCAACATCCCCAGCTGATTTCCACCAACTGTTGCTGTTCCCAGGGGGTCCAGGGTGGACTCTCAGGAGTGATTTGTGAAGGATGAGCAGATCTTAGAGTGGGTAATAAAGCTGCCTTTGGTTATGCTGCTGTTTTGGGCACCCCACTCCAATCTGTCCCACAGTCCAGGGTTGTAGAGGTCTTCCCAGGTTTCTCAGATATCAGGCTGTGATGGGTTTTTCTTGAATCTCATGCAAAGAGAGGTTTCAAAAATATGGCACAGCATGTATTGTGATGCTCTGCAATGTGTTTGCCAGGATGTAGAGGCTTTGCCAGGGCTGTGAGAAAAGTACACACCTAAGCACTGGAAGGAGGCAGCTCCCAGTGCAAGGAGTAGGCAGTGTTGGGGAAATAAAAACAAAAAAGTAAAACCAATGACACATTTGGGAGATGAAAGAGAAAATAATTTGGGAAAATCCTTCAAACTTCACTGATACAGTCTAGGGATAACATGCATCCAGAAGGGCTTCTTAAGTCAATCATTACTGCCTGGGTCCAAAACAAGATCACAGTAAATGGATGTAAGACTGGTAGGTCCCAATAACACATCCATAACATGTCTCAGTGTTGGTGACAAACATTACCAACTGCTTGGATCAGGTATGAAATGACTGCTTTAGATTTTTTCTTTTCAAATACAGATGAAATTTAAAATATATGACACTTAAAATTCTTCTCTGTGGTATTTTTTGAACGACGTTAATCAGTTCCATCACATTTATGCTGTACTTTATTTCAGCTGACTGAGATGATCCCAGCCATTGATTCAAGTGCTGACTAATGTGACCAATTAACTGTGTCTTCTTTCCTGGGTTGGGAGAAGAGGATAAATACACAAATGTCTTCTCTTAGAGATGGCACAGTTGGTTGCATAGCTTCATGTTTGGCTATTGGTGTCTTGGGTGAGCCCTTCTAGGAAAAGAGATGGCTTTCTGACAACCCTCTGCCCTGTTACAGTGGTTAACATAGTGGGGGTCTAAATCCATGATGGGTTAATAACAGCATTAAAATAGTAAATATTAATCATACACAAGAAGGAGCATGCAGTGACAAACTGAATAGCTTCCTTTCCCTCTTGCTATCCCAGTTCAGTAGAAACACTTGCACTGGTTCTGGGGGATCACAAGCCTCAAAATTTCAATAAAATTCCATAGGAATATCCACTGAAAAGTTTAAGATGCAATTCCAGACCAAAGACTGGCAGGGAAACTCCTCAGCAGATATCTCCAGGTCCATCAAAGGAATTGAATGCATGAAAGTTTGCCTCAAGTTTGAGAAAAGCACATGCTTTGTGTCCAGACGCTCAAGTGTTTTGTTGGTGAAATGAGGATTTTCACAGATATGCACAGCCTGTCCCTATGGACAGGTAAGTCTAAAGACCAGGGCCATCTTGCTGCGTTGAAGGTGCACAAAGAGTACATTTGTAACACAAAACAGAGCTCCCCAGTGATCTCAAACCACAGCTACTTTTACTTGTTTTCACAAAGACCAAAGCAGAATAGGAGAGACTCTTCTCCATATATCTCCAGTTCAACCAGAGTGATGACAAGCAACCAAATAACATCTGAGCAGGCTGTGATGAAACTTCCTGCTTGGCTGTGCAGTCTTTCTCCTTTCACATCCACAGCCACACTACAGGGTCCTCATTTGACCTGCAGCTCCTCAACCTCAAACCTCAAAGGTTGGGTGGCCTAAATAAAACCAAGAGAAAATGAGAATGCAATTTTGCACACTGCATCTCAGTGCAGTTGGTTTGATAATACCTGTCACCTTTTTCACACTCCTAATACCTTTTCCACATCTATCCCGCATGTGAATGGTTACAAGAACATAGCTAAGAAGCCCATTTCAGGGATGATGGGCCCACTTGCTATTCCTCCTTATCTTTCCAACAGATCCAGTCCCTTCACAGGGGCAGGAATCCATCCCTGCTATTTTCTCCCTGAAGCAGTCTCCTCCTCTAGTCATCGAAATGAATATGCAAGGTGGAAAGATTGCAGCCTGGTGAAAAGCTGTGCTCTCCTTTGCATCCTAAATAACCACTGATGTCTCTGTAAAAATAACTTCTCAGAGGAGCGCACGAATACACTGGCTGGTTTGCATGCAATTAAAAGAAACCCAACAACAACAAGAAAATCCCCTACATTTTTAAGACAAAGTTTTTTTTCGTAGCAGAGCTTTAAAAGTCCTTATAAATGTGAGATGCCAGTGGTTTCTCATGCAAACAAAAGATCCCGAGGCTTAGCTTTCTGCTGAGAGGGGAGGAAGCGCCAGGGTAGGAGTGAGAGAACATTGAATCGGGCTGCTCTGACAGCTTTATAGCCCAGATACAATGGGCAGAGCCTCGATACTGATGAGTCTCATTCCGGCAGCCCCGGCATCGCCCCCCGCTGCTCCGCGCACATTCGCGCCCCGCGGCTCCGCCGATTCTTCTCCGCGGCCCGACCCGACACAGGCGTCCCGGTCCCGGCCCCGCACCGGGGCCCCGCACACCTTTGTGATACCCCCGGCAGAAAAAAGCGGCTGTTTAGCAAAACAAAAGGACTCCCATAATCTACTTATTGTGCCTCATTAGGATTGCGGGCGCCCTCTTCTAATGGGAAAGTTATAGGATCAAGCCGGCGGCGCGCTGCGGGGTTACCGCGCCGGGTAATAAAGACATTTTTTTCCCCGTTCATGTCCAAGCATGACAAGACACAGCGGCTCGCTCCCGAGAAGCCACTTGACATCTTCATTGTTCTACCTTCGCCGCTAAACACTTTTTCCACCGTTTCTTGGGGTGAGCATCGCGAATACAAGAGTGGCTTTTTCCAGGGAGAGGGGGTGTGCTCAGGATTTTTGTCTGCTCCCGGCTGCAGAAGCGAGCCCGCTCGGGCAGGATCTCTGCTCGTTTTCAAAGCAGAGTCCTGGGCAGATGTTATCAGGGATAGTTTATATAAATCCGAGCCTGGGTTAATTCAGAAAATATGTCGCTTCTGCAACAGCTGTGAACCACACAATGTTATCGTGCTCCTGATATGCGGGCACTTAGATAACATGACAGTCCCTAGGTGATAGGGTCATATCAACCTTTGATGCTGAAACACATGCAAATTCCCCTTAGAGTTGGAAATGCAGTGCTTCTGGGGGCTGTTTAAAGAAGACATTGTTCAGATAGTGTTTCTCACTGAAACTGCAGTTTCTTGTTTCCAAAGAAGAGGAGCCAGCTCTGTTGGATATTACAGAAGTCCCTTAGAAACACTTGAGAGAGAGCTTAAAATTAACCATTATAGCTCAATTTAAATGGATTTATGGAACATAAAATAAAACAAAATCTTGGCTTGTCTAAGAAACTGTAGAGTCAAAGATCTGGTTGCTTGGTAAATACAGCAGCCAGAGTCGTGCTGCAGAAAACATTTGTGAAACACTAAGCATTTGACTTTTGCTTCGTATGTAATTTAACTCTAATGGACCATATTGTGTCATCAGTTTTGAAGTGAGAGTCCTTGATGAAGTCTTCAAGGGAAGGGCTTAGAAAAACAGTGACACGGTAAGGACACAAGGATTTCAAAGCCCTTCAGCAACCTAAAAAGGCCTCAGTCCCAAGCACTTTATTTAGGCAAAACACAGGCGTTTTCAGCATCAGAACTCAGACTAACCATACAGACTGTTTCAAAAAAACATTTAAAAGTAGATCGCTCTTGTAGGAAGCACATCTATTGATGGTTCATGAGAACGCTGCATTTCAATTTGTTGAAACACATTTGAATCGGTGTTGAGGACCATCACACCCAGGGGAAACTGGGGAGGGAATTTCGGGAGTTGCAAGGTCATTCCATGCTTTGCCTGAGATAAACCTCTCCCTTCCAAACTGCTCTAATCTTTCCCTGATACCCCAGTGCTTACAGAAAATCAGTATGGCCTCTTAAAGACAATGAATGGTCAACATTTGCTCTACTCAGAGATAAAGTCAGTTTATAACCTCATCTGAAGAGCAGCTATCTCCATTGGTGGTAAAATAAAATAAAGTTTTAGAGCATGATATTCATATTAGACTGTTGTTATATTGCCAGTGTGTTAATATCAAGGTGAATTTATCTTTTTTTTTTTTTTTCTTCTTTTCCATATCTCTCTGAAGAACCCCTTGTACACACAGTCACTGAAAGTAGGTGTGTTAGGGTTTCTGTGAGGAATTATGGTATTGAAATCTTTGGTGTGAGTGACGAAGAGCCCAGGTCTCTGAGCCGCGGCAGTCCTGGTGCCAGGTGACACATAATGCAGTTCTTCTAACTGCATGCAAATGTTTGCTCTCCAGTCAGTGCAATTTCAAGCTCAGTCAGTGCTTACACGCATGAAGTGTACCAAGCCTTCGAGCAAAACGCTGCAGCCAGCAGATACGGCCTTCCCAGGAATGCAAGGAGGAATGAAGAGCAGACACCGCTTTTTGGAAGCATTTACTGAAACAGCCCAGCTGCGAGAGCAATAGCCAGCAAAGAACTGCCAGTGAGTGCAACCTGGGAAGATGCTGCCCTTTTAGGCAGAGCAGATGTATTTTGCAAAGCTCTAGGCAGTGACAAGTTTTGGAAAGCCGTCGGTAATGTTTCACCGAGTAGCCGGCAAGAAGACCAAATCTCTTGGAAGTAAAACATTTTTCATGGGTGTCTCATAAACAAATTTTTCTGGCCACATCTCCCGATCTGTCTCTTTCCAGAAGAGCAAATACACAACGAAGCCCAATCAAAAATGATGCCAAGCTACCCTGGCACTGAAAGAGTGATGCTTGGGCTGAACCTGGAGTTATGCCATTTTCCTTAATCTGTCTGTAAGGAGGTAACAAATATCCAGTTTCTCTTGTGTATCAGCAGCTTTGAGGCCTCTTTGTAAGCAGAGCTAAAGTCAAGTGCATCAGTAATGCCTGTTATTGTGGCAGACACCACAGAGAGAGCATTAGGAGCTCCCTCCTCACCCAGGGAACACAAACCAGGGTGTGTTTATAGCCCAATAATTGCTTGTTTGTATAAAGTAATGATGTCCCTGTTTGGCTTTTAGGCCAATTAGTAGAATAAAGGTGGTAAAAACACCAACATAATTAGTCTAATGACTATAAAACACTGACACTAAGTGTAAAATCTCTAGCCTTTTTGACACCCCGGTTTTATAGTGCAATATAAGGAGGGCAGTAACGTTAGGATATGGAGGAGTTCCTCTGCTTTTGTAGCTGACTTTGAATGCCCCTGCACGGTCAGATGTGTTTCAATCGCCTGGGGTGGCTGACTGCAGTCTTGTATTAAAGGAAGGTTGCCTCTGCTAATTATTTCTTCCACTGCTTTTTCCCCTTGCTAATTAAGAGTGGCAGAGAGATTTGATTATTATTTTTTCCTGGTAGTTAAAAAAGACCAGTCCATCCCAGATCCCCAGGCTGAAGAAGACTCTTCTTGTGTTCAGGGTTTCATTATTTTACCAATACGTTACCAGCTGAGATTGCTGGGGACTTGCTATGAGCAGTTGGAGGCATCAAAAATCAGTCTTTCAGGGGCAGCCACAATGCCAGGGCTGTGTTTGGTGGGTGAACAGAAGGAGAGTTATCTGCATGTGCAGCTCCCCCTGAACAGCTTCTCTGTGGTAAAAAGGGACCATGAAGATTGGGAAGGCCCAGATTCAACTAAGATAATTATTCACCCAGAAGCTTTCTTTTAAAAGCAATGCAATTCCTTTGGAGGGTCTCTCCTGCTAGTGTGAAAGCCTCCTTGATTCTTTCAGTGCCAGAGCCAGCCTGTGCTGTGCTACACCGTCCATTTGTGTTGCATTTATGGCAGTAAAACTACTATTGCTAAATCCATTCTTCTGTAATGAGTTGATTTCAGCTGGAAAAATCTACTTTTCAGTGCACAAAACCAGCACAACTGAGACACTTTGCAGAGTCACCCGATGGCACTAAGTGCTCAGAACAATGAGGTTGTCCCATGTACCTGTCACAGTGGTGGAAATTTCATCACAGTGCACATTTCACAGCATAGCAGAGATTTTCTGATGTGTTATTTAGTGTGACAGCTGACCACAGGCTGGGACAGTTTTTTCTCACAGATGTGGGGGATGCAGAGGCTTTGCAACCCAAGCCTATCATTTTCAGAGTCCCCAAATTTGCCCCTAATATGCTGGACATGATTACCCTTACGACCTGTGCTTTTGCACTACTTCTATACCTCAACACTTGCCCTGTGAATTCCTGGCACAGTTCTCTGAAGAAGGGGGCTCTTTAGTATGTTTAATGCCATGGAGGAAAACTAGCTAGGAAAAATTCCATTTCAGGACTATGTGAGTAAAGCAATGGCTCGTCTCAAACTGTTAAATTTTAAGTCTGTCCCCTGAAGGGACTCGAAGGGCATGGGGACACCTGCAAACAGCAGAGAGCTTAAAAGCCAGCCTTTACTCCCATTGTTGGTTACTGCATCCACTGCTGGTTGTGCTGTCCCACAAACCTGCCAGCAAGGTTTCTCCTGATCCATCAGGGAATGTGCTCTGTGGCTGCCTTTGCAGAGGAGCAAACTAACGAGTACTCACACTGTTCCTACCCTTCAGCTCAAGGGAGTCAGGGCTGCGCTGCAGGGACAGGGAGCCAGTGAAATGGGCAGGAGAGTCCCTCATCCTGTCCTTCATTGTGCCCCCCGAGAAACATTAGAAACCATACAGACAGGTCAACAGGGACCTTTCATGTGGCAAATGATGTAGTGATGCTTTAAAGGTAATTTTTTTCCTAAGGACACAGCTAATAAAAAGGAATTAGGGGGTGGCATCTTTATAACCTTAAGTTTGAACTCTCAAGGCTCAGGACTTCCAGAATTCAGGCTAGTTTTGCTGAGGGTTTTTAGAATATTTTTAATGGTTTCAACAGATGTAAAAACATAACACTGAATAGTAATAGAGAAGCTATCTCTTGACCAGGAAGCTCAGCTTTGGGGTATTGAAGCATTTATCTTTTAGCAAGAGGCACATCTTTTTTCCAGACTCTGCTGAAGCTCAGTATTCATGCTCTGGACTGTCTTTCCATGGGTTATCTAAAAAAAGTTCTGCCTTCCTTCACTCTTTTCAGATCAAAGGCAACATTATCAGTTTACAAAGCATCCCCATTTCTTTCTGTCTCCCAGTACCTTTGTCTCACTAACCTCTTCTCCAGGGTCAAGGCATTGGGACCCAGGCTGCTGTGAGCCCTGTGTCCCCTGGAACAAGAGTGACTATGAAGGTCTTCTGTGCTGTGAAACAAGAAATCTTGCCTAAGTTTCCTATTCCCAGGAGAAGTTGTTTAGGCTGATGATATGAGCCACCAACCATTTCTAGTGGAAGACACTGAATGCAGGGAGTTCCCAATAGGATAAATTTGACGCCCTGTCCTTGATTTGCCGCAGTGGGGAAGGAACAAATAAAAAGCATAAAAATGTAAGTTAAAGACAGAGTGTCACCCTTTGCTTTGAATTTCCTGCCTTTTGTCTGGCTAAGTGTTTGATGCCATTTAAATGCAAGTTTTCCGTAGGAGAATCCTTCCCCAGCAAGGCTTTCAGGGAAAGTTTTGCAGTGCCCATTGCCTTCATGGCTGCAGGTTGGGGAATCATCCCAAATTGCCTGTCATCAGAGAATTAACTCCATCTCCAGTTCACACTGTAGTTGGGTGATGTTTCCTTCAGCATTGGAGCACAGAGAGAGGAGGAAGTACTTCAGCCTCTGCCTCTGGCTGGTTTTGTCCTACAGTTGTGGTACTTAAGCACTTTCTGCCTCAGTTTGCCTGTCAATTCAGTGGTCAACAACTGGTGTTGTGAGGACATAACAAATCCATAACACTTCCAAGGGCCTGAGCATCCCTTCTGGGCTACACTTACGTTGGAACAACTTCTTCAGAAACATTCTTTTGCTAATGGTACATTCTTTGTCCTTGCCAAGATGGCCAGATGGCTCTTAGTTAAAAAAATAAAATTAATACTCTTTTTTCTGCTAGACTCTCATTACAGGACGCTGCTGATAAAGCACTGGCTTCTTAAATATTTTCTCCCTTCTATCTATCCCACCCCTGTCCTGCCCCTAAACAGATTCTCAATTAATCATGAGAACAGATTCTCAATTAGGAATGGGCAAAACTCACAGGCTCATTTTTGCATATTTATATGGTTGGTCAATGTTTTTCTGTCTCAGATGATATTTCTGATTGGTTTTCAATTAAAAAAAAAGCATCTGCTCACTGGAAAAAATGTTTCAGCTTAACTGAAGCTACAAACCATTCTTGTTCTTCAGTGAAATATGTGCTACGTCTTTTTTCCTGTTGGTGGTGACCTTAAACTTTTACCCTAATTTTTCCCAGAGGTTATTAAGTCCTGAAATTTCTCACTGATTTTACTAAGGTATGAGGTAAGAAGCCTCTCTAAAAGCCAAATGTGTGAAACTGAGTATGCAGTTACTCAAGTGTAGACATGTCTGCTTCCAAATCCTGCATTGACTGGCTATACCTGGTTGCACCTGGTTTCACCTGGAGAATACACAGGTTGTTCTTCACCTTTTATGCTTTGATGGAAATCCAGAATAACTCCATCAGAGCAGTGCAGCTGTACCCAGAGAGGTCACACGATTGTATGGTTGAAATGCCTGCCTGACAAATCACTGTGATTCATGCCATGACTTGGAATTTTGTGGATGTGCTGAAGACCAGATTATTCCAGAAACACACCCAAACGTCCTCCATATCAGTCACTCATTCTAGTTGTGGCCCTGAGGACAATTCATGAAGGACTGAGAGAGACTGATTTGCCTTCACCACTGCTAGGCTCATGCAAACCCCAGGACAAAGTCAGTTTGTTAGGAAGCTCCAGGGAAGGATCTGTCTGCCCAGGTGAGACCATCCTTCCTGTCCTGTTTTCATATTTGAAAACACAGCCCTGGCCTAAACCCTAGTTTCAGGGTTTCAGGCAGCAAAACCCAAGTCACCCTTGGGGCACTATGAAGGTGGAACAGCCTGTCTCTTGGTGCTGGGATCTGCAGCTTGGTTTAAGCACCGGATTAGCCACAGAATAGCTAAGCTCCTATAAGGCTTGGGAAAACATGCTGCCCTTCCATGCTTAGTGGGTTTGCCAGGCTCTCCTGTCACTTAGAATGAATGGGGAAAGAAATCATTATTTAATTATCTGAGAAGCCCTTTAAAAGACTAATCAGCAAGGAATTTCACTCCAGTAGTAACAGCTGGCTCTCACACTATGAGTCACAAAGAGAGATATTAAAAGGCTGTTTTTCTCAGTTAGTGAACTTATTAACTGTGCTCTCCTCTTTTATAAAAATGCTGCATTGTTCTCTAACAATGGTCCCCAGCCCTTGAGAAACATGACAGCACACTGAAGGGGATGGGGAGTTGTCTTACTGTAAGCTAGGCTTTACCTACTCCAGGATCTCACACTTCAAACCCCCATTCTGTTTTCTGGGGGTTCAGGTGAAGCTCTTCCCTGCAACCAGGTGGCAGAGGGATCTGTCATGAGAGGTGTAAAACAGAGGATGCACCAGGAAGGGGTACAGCCCCTTGTGCTGTGACAGCCAGTGATTTGCTTCCCTGCTGCCCTTGCAGCCAAAAAAAAGTGCATCCTAGCCAGCTTCCCCTCGGAGAAGCAGCAGTTTGCTCAGTGTTGTCAGGATGGCAGAGAGGGCTGAGCTCAGAGTGTTGGGTTGGGCAGGATGACCTGAAATGTACCATTCTGAATGAGATCAGAACATCAAGGATAGAAAGGGAAGAGGGGTCCTTTCCAGGACAGTATCTCCCAGTGGAAGCTGCTACTCATGGCTATGAATCATCACCAAGTCAGGAAGACCTGACCCAGCTCTGCCTGAGAGCCTCTTTACACCAGTTCCCCTTGTGCCACTGCTCAACAGCAGATTCAAGAATGGTAACAGCCACGGGGCACCTATTAAACATCAGTGCAAGAAAGTGATTTTAACTTCAAGTGGCAGCTTAAGTGAAATTAAACGAGGGAAGCGATGTCTCAGGCTGTGTAATTCCAGGCTACCTGTCACTGTCTCTGGGTTTACACTTTGGGCACTAGGTTTGGTCTCCTCTGTAATCTGCAGCTGTGTAACCAGCACTTCAAAACTCAGCAGACTCCATCAGCGCCTCCAGGTCTATCAACCAGACCCTTGGCTTTATCAGAGCTCTGCAGAGGGAATAGCTGCCTTTCTTTCCTGGGCCTTTCAGCTCTCCAAGAGTTTAAACACAACTGGCCCAATAGAGCAGTCTACTTGCTGTGGGAGCATGGGGATGGGGAGCAGATCCCTTCAGCAAACAGGGGCACAACTGACTGGAGAGGTACTGGTTGTGTGGGAGAGCAGCCAGGCAGGGCCCAGGTGTGTGCTTGTCTCTAGTGGGGACCAGAGGTGTTGGGGTGTGCTTATGTGGATGAGTATCTCTGTGGGTGGGAAGGAGGGGAGGAAGGATTGAAGGGGAATGGGATTACAGTTTACTGAATACTCATTTCCCGTATACACAGTGATTTGCTGCTTTGAATTTTTCTTGAGGAATATTTTTCTCTGTGAATGTATATAAATTTCAGTCCCCCAAAAGAGACTTCCCTCCCGCCTAAGGTCAAACATTTAAATGTGCAATATATTTACAGGGTCAAATTGAATTCCTACTATTTAAACCAGTGTCTCAGCACAACACAGAGTGGAGGAATCTCTGTCCAAGTGGCACTGGGCTCTCTGCCACCAGGGAAAATGCACAATAATATTTACCTTGCACAGACAAAACCGGTACGAACACAACCATCCTCTCCTTTTCTGGGGCCCTTGCTGAAGACAGACGGCTCAGCAGTCTGGCAGTAATGGATAAATCTCAAAGGGCAATATTTCAGCTTATATAAGGGGATGGGGCTTCCTGCCAAGAGAGCTTCTACAATTTAAATCAGGGAGGATTTGGCTGGAGATAAATCAGGTAGTCATTCCCCCGGAGGAGCTGCGGTACCATCAGCACTCACCTGTCTGCTCAGCATTGGAGCCAAGCTCGTCCTCCCTCGGGCAGCTCCAGGTATGAATTGCACATTTGGATTGCTACGGGAGAGGGAGGCAGTGAGGGTGATGAGAGGCATCGGCAAACTCAGGCATGTATAAACACTGGAAAAATAGGTGTTCAACTGGAGTGCTTTTGCTCAGAGAGGAGAAGGAAGGTCTCCTGCCAGGTGGGTGAAATGCCCCAAGGGATCCATGTTCATCTCTCTGGTTTGGCTCCACCTTTTTACGCCATCACTCTCTCAATCTTGGTCTGCTGTTCGTTTGGTGTCCTTGGATGTAGGTCCAGAAGTGAGCAGGGCTTTTTGTGTTTGTCCTGTCTGTGCAAGAGGTGGGATAGAAAGGATGGTGAGCAGTGAGCAGTAGCTCTTTCTCCCCTTGCTCACATCCCCACACAGCTGCTGTTGTGGGGAACACACATCGCTATTGTGGGGCTGTTCGAGTTCACTCTTCCCTCCAGGACAAAGCTGGGAGGACTGGTGAGTCAGAGCTCTCCATACAGGAGCTTGTCCTGGGGCTGCTCTGATGGAGCTGCTGGAACCAGCATTTCCACATGAGCTCCACTGGTTTTGTGGCAGACACACATTTCCAGCTCCTGGCTGTCCACATCTGTTCAGGAGTGAGATTTGCTCCCAAGTTTTTGCCCATGTATCCACCTTCTGTTGCAATGCACAAGCTAGAAGGGCGCAAACCACAGCACTGGTGCAAACACAATCCTGTTTCTCTCTCTTTCCTTCCTTCCACTAACCACCCCCCAGCACTTTACCTGGAGTTGCTGAATGGAGTTCAAGCCTTGCTGAGCTGAGGGCAGAGCAGGTTCCACCTGATGCTCATGGGGAGGTCTTCAGCAGCCAGAGATTGAGCTTCCTGCATGCCTATCGCTTTGTTTCATAAATAAAAAGCAATTTGCTCCTTATTGTTTGTGTTTTGTTTTGATACTCAGTGGGCTCAGAGCATGCAGAGGAGGTACACACACAGGGACTTCTCCAGAATCCCCAAACTTTTAATCAGTGCACTGGGAAAGAGCTCTCCTCTAGGTTGCTTTTGGTATTTGTATTACTGAAAGACATGATGGCCACGGCTTAATAACATGCCTTGCTATAGATCCCATTCCCAGTTCTCACATGCTATTTTAAAAAACAAAGAGAAAAAGGTATTTCAAGAGCTTTGCAAACTGAAACTTGATGCATGGAGGGCTAAGGGCTCAATTCTGACCACCTTGGACTTGTTGTCTGGTGCTCTGGACAAGACTGGGACTATGTCAAACACCTGAAAGGGACTGACAGATCAAACGGAAGGGTTTGGGCCATTTGTGTCCTTCTGGAGGCCCAAGGGACTCTGAAGACTGTATCCAATGGCACTAGATGCCTCTGCATAAACAACTGAAACTGAGCCCTCTTAAATCAAGTCACTGTCAGAGGGAAAGACCAAGCCAAAATCTCCTCAACAAGGGCTTGTGCCTGTTCCTGCAAAGAGCATTCACATTACTGGATACTGTACAATATCAAAGGGCTTCTGGCCTGGGCTGCTATGAAAGCTCCTTAACAGATAAGAAAATATGTCTTTATATTTGCCATTTGATTGTGAAAGGAGACATTTTAATCAACATTTGTTCAGCCTGTCTGATATATAAATAGTATTTTATTCTATTACACTGCTCTTATCAGTGTCCTACAGCCTGTTTGCTCACAAACAAGCGATTATCTTTCCTGTAGGGAAACTGTGGCTTTCTTTTTCTTATTTGGGCAAAATACCTTCTAAAGTTAAGTTCTGTCAAAATCAATGGATCCCGGCTCAGGTAAATGTGTTCTGGGGGAAAAAAAGAAAAGAGGTGAGACACAAAAGTTTTTCAGAGCTAAATTCAGAAGCATGAAGACAGAGTGGCAGGTGTAAAGGGTCCAAGAGGAAGCCTCCTTGTAGGAGTTTCCCCAGGGACTGGATTTGGAGGATGTGAGCCTGGTCAGGTAACCCTGGTGCAGCTGTGGGTGCAAAAGCAATAAAGGTGTCAAAGATGGTATTTTTGAGATACACGGGGAAAAAGCAGCCCTGGAGAGCTTCTTTCAGCCTTTCTTCTCCCTCCATCTGCTTTTGACCTGCACGGTAAACCCACACATCTCCCTGTCCTGTCCCAGGACCTTTGCACATCTCCTCTTTGTCATGGGCCACTACAAATCCTATATCCACCAGGAGAAGTGTACTGACAGTCCTGCTGGGATGTGCAGTGGGCCGACTGATATTTTTTCCACCCTAGTTAAATAGATGTTTTGATGCAAGAAGGCACTTTGGGGGTGTGGTGACCTTGGGTATATTTTGGCTAGTACTTAGTTTGAGGCAGCTATGCCTCCTGGAGAGGGGATGTGCTCTGGCCTGTGTCCTCACCTGACTGTGTCCCAAAATAATTCTGCCAATGGGGATTCAGCCAGGATCATGGGAGTGCTTTGTCTGCCCTGTGTCCTGCAGTATGGAGGGGATGTTTGTACAGTAAGTTGCTGCACATCCTTTAACACAGATACACAAAGTCTGTAACACCTCGACTTAAAACCAGGCAAGCTCCAAGTGGCATTGTGGTTTATAGCTTTCAGATATGATAAATGGAGATTTATGATGTTCAGCTACATTGGTGCTGCCTACAAAATCCTCTTTGCTTTTGTTTCTGATATTTGCAGTGTCCAGGACTATCCCTGTGCTGCTCAGGCCGAGGATGGATATGGTTTGTGCTATGAAGTGTTGTAAGCAATGGGAACTTGCAGTTCAGTGCTTCAGCACAGAAATATAAACCTTCCCAAATGTGAGAGATTTCCAAATTTCAAGTAAGTGTCTGGTGGCCTCTGTTTCTGCAAAAACATAGCCAGACACCAAAGGCACCTGTTTAAAGCACAGAGCGCAGAGCAAACTCTAAGGCCATGGCTTGATGCTATTTCTACTCTTTTTGCAACAGCTCAGTTAAAAGGCATTTTTGCAGAAAAAAATGTGACACTTAAAAGGTAACATATTCTTTTCACCTTCTAGTTTCCAATTCAGTTTGTAACTTAGCCCCAAGAAGTGATCAGGGGCTGCTTTCTTTTCAGCTTAAAATCTCTTTTTTCATGCACTGGATGTCAGCGCTCCCGAAAAGATTAAATAAGGCAGAGGTAATGTAGATTTAAAGAATTTTCCAGATGAAGTGCCAAAGCACTTTGAACTGAAGAAGAAAGAGGTTGCTGTGTGGGGACTGGTTGGTGTGGGGGGAAGGCGCCGTGGAGCTTTGCCCTGCACAGGGCGGGTGGGTGAACGTGCCATGTCCATGGAGTCGCAGGGGCTGGAAGAGCACCATTAGCTCTGCACTGTGGAGCACAGGGAGGTGTTTACAGTGTGCTGGGAAAAAAACCTAACAGGACTGTTTGTTCAGTAATGTCCCCTGGGGAATGGTACTTTCTAAGAGGTGTGAGACCCGCTGTTGGGATCAGGAGCTGGGGTAACCTTGCTCAGCTGCCCTGGTGCTGTCACAGTAGGGATGATGGGTATGCCCCATGAGCAGCGCTGATGGGGCAGGGGGGACCTCCATTCCCCTTAGTCCTTGCCCAGAGATCCAGCTTTGTATAAAGAGCAAAACAACTCCTCTGGCATGGGAGGAAGAGCTGCGAGGCCAACATATGTCCTTCCAATGTCTATTCCATGGCTGTCTAAGCAAGGGAAGGGACATTGGATGTCACTGGAGTCAAATGCTGCCGTTGCCACCAGCAAAAGAGGCATCAAGGGCAATTTCTTCTGCTTGTCCTCCAAGGGAAAGATACCAACCTGCTACAGCATTGAGGATGTCTAGGCAGTGAGATGAGCTGCCACAAACGATAAATTACTCCTGTTATCTCCAGATGGATCAGGTCTCTGAGAGTATGATACCAGCTCTTGAGGAGGAAAGTTCCAGGGAGATTGTGGAAGCAGTCACTCTGCAAGGCTCTCAGAAGGTGCAAAGTTACCTTCTGGCCACAGGCAGTGGGTGAAGGGAGAGGTGGAGGGAGGAACAATATTTAAGAAAAATAATAATATTTAAAAAAATCACCTTTGCATTTCAGTAACAGCTCTTCCAACACTCCCAGACCAAATTAACTCATGAAAACTTCCTGGCAGGTGGGTATGAATTCCACAGATAGGTGAAAAGAGATTTGGAGGTAGATTGAATAAACAGCTTTGAGTCATACAAAACGGTACTAGAGTGGGTAGAAAAAGAACCCAGGACTCCAGCTTGATTTACTTCTCTCTGGCTGTGTTTTCCTTGTGTCATTTGACCTTCAGGAATACCTTGTGCTTTGTGAGTTTTGTATCTCTTTATTTGAAGAGCTGCAAGGCAGCATGGAGAGCCATCAGGAGACTGAAGCACTTCAGTTATCTAATGCCATTGAGCAGATACTCATCTCAGCCTGTTCAGGCTTGTTCACCCTTCAGGGTATATGTGTGGAGCAGTAGAGGATTATTTGGGAGCAGAAGACAACATCAGAAATACAAGTCTTTACAACAACTCAAGGGCTAATTTTTAGGTGCACTGCACCTGCAATCAACTTGCTTCTTTCAGTGCTTTTCATTACTCTCCCTGAGCAAAATTTCAGGGGCTGCTGACCTTTTGAGCTCTGGTGAAAACCATTTGTTTTGAAATCTGACCAGGGTTTGAATGGTGAGCACTTGGGAAGTTTGACACTTGATGCATGACCAGATCGAATACAGGACCACTGAGTGTATGAAAAGAGATGTTCATATCCTGCTTCTGTTGCCTTGTACAACACAGTTCTTGAGACACCTTGGATCATTCTCATCAGTTTTGGGTATCCTTTTTTCCCCTCTTTATTAAAGGAGTATCCTATGTTAGTGGCAGGTGTAAGATTTTGCACTGTTTGTACAGCTCCTAGCACATCAGTCCCAGTCCTTACTGGAGTATGGAGGCAGAACTGATAGTAGGCATGCTGATCTCAGTCCTTCTTCCAGTCCCAAAGTCACCACTGAATTGCTATTCCATGTGTCTACACCTCCATGGGACAAAAAGCACAGCCCTGCTTCCTGTAACAAATTGCAGACTTACAGTCAAAGTCTCAGAGCTGCACTGTAGATGCAGAATTGCTCAGGGGCATTTTCAGTCATGACATGGGAGGGAAATCTTTAAGTAAAACTCCCCCTTGACTTTACAGAAAGGCTCACAGCCCTCACTT
Source organism: Scytalopus superciliaris (assembly GCA_013400415.1). Lineage (NCBI taxonomy): Eukaryota > Metazoa > Chordata > Aves > Passeriformes > Rhinocryptidae > Scytalopus > Scytalopus superciliaris. The sequence continues at coordinate 44,672 of VXBX01000547.1, forward strand.
CAAGCAAAAGGAAAGAGCCCCACAGCTCCTGTCAGTCTGAGCTGATTTCTGAGTCCCAAATATGGTGCCAAATGTAGCCCTGAGTGTGATCCAAGACAGTGTTTAACATCTCAGTGAGAATCAGTTCCTATGTCCTTTCCCGCTTCACCTTTCCAACTCTGGTCAGCCNCAGGGACCCATGAATGTCCTTGGTTGGCAGTCAGTCAGTCCTGTGTGGACATGGACATGATACTGCCCGGTCACCCAACAGCCCTTCTCAGGCACATCAACCAATGGGGCAGTCACGGGGTTTTTATCATTTTGAAGCAGCAAGGGCTTGATTCTTAGGGTGCTGAGCATTCAGAACCCACTGAACCTCAGACCCAAATCCTTTGAGAATGACTGATGCTTCACAAGTGCAAAACTGGCAGCCTCGGGTAGTCAATGCTGATGGCAAAGCCAGGGGTCTTTTCATCTATAGCTTTAAAAATTGCAGCACAGATTGGATTTTACCACTAACATGGGGCACTGCACATGTTCTTGGGTACCCAGGACCAGACAGTCGCATCCTGCTTTTGCTGTGTCCCCTCCCTGGACCTTTCATAAACACAGATGTTCCTTCTCCTCTGACAAAAATCATTCATGAAAAATTCAATGGGACATTTCTTCCCCTTCTTTCTCCCTCTCGTTTTTGTTGTATTCTTGACAAGCTTGAACTCCATAGGGGGGAAAATAAAAGAGCAGCCCAGCCCCTGGTCCTCCCCACATCCTGCTGCAGTGCCCATTTTACATGGTACAAAGGTCATTTAGCATAGCATGGAGCCCTCAGCAAGTTGCACAAGGCAATTTCATCTGATCCGTGATGGAATTCCACTCAGCCAAAGTCCTTATTATTATGCATTTTTTACACATTAGGATTTTCCTTTTGTTGGCAGCCAGATCTCTTCATGAGGTGTTAAAAAGTGCAGAGGGGCTCTCTGCTCCACTTCGGGTAGCTAATCCTGCCTTTAAGGCTGGGATAACTGTTTCATTACTGGATGGGCTCAGCTTTAGAGCCACTGACATTTGCTGACAAGGATCTCAGAAACCAGCACAAAACCTGTGATAGAAGAAAACCCATCTCTGCTCCTTGCAGGACAGCCACAACTCAGCAAGGGCCGTGAGACTGACTGTAGTTTCTTTTCTCTTTCCCCCTTGTTTTTTCCCCCCTAAATTTCTAGCTGCTAATTTTCTAAATGTTTTCCAAGATGGCAAACATGTGATGACTCATTTGCACCTGTGAAAAGCAATCCTCCCAATTTGATGGATGATATGGCAAACTTTAAAAAATAAAGGTTAACTGGTAAAGTTAAATAAATAGATTCTCTCCCAGCACTTAAGGGAGCGAATGTCGCAGGCAGAGCAAGCATCTGCTTCATGCCAATCACAGCCGCGTGTCTCCTGGGTAGTCAGAATAGTCACTTTAGTAAGTATTGTGGTCCTCAGGTAATAATTAGATTATACCTGAACCTAAAAAAATATGTAGCTTTTGTTCATAGCCCTTATAAAATAATATCAAACATTATTAAAATACTTCTGGCTGGAAAAAAAAATAATCAAATCCAGTCCTTCAGTCACTGGCATATTTCAGTGATTTTAAACTGGTTTGACTTTATCAGAAAAGAGGGATTCAAACAGGAGCAGGTGCAGAGAAAAGGAACTAGGATGGAGGATAATCAGGGCCTGGAAAGCCTGTTTTACGAGAGAGAACTAAACAAGTTTGGCTTGTTAAGCCCAGCAAAATGAAGGGAACTTGACTGCTGTCTATAAATACAGCAGGGATGTAAATATGAAGGAGGGAAAAGAGCTATTAAAGCAAGAGACAGGGTTGGCACAAGAACAAATGGACATAAACTGGTCACTAATAAACATAGCCAGGAAATTAGAAGACGTTTTTCAGCCACCTGAGCAACTCTGCTCTGAAACAGACTTCCAGCAGCAGCAGAGGGACCAAGGGCTGCACTGAGCTTGGATGGCATTTGGGCAGTTTCTGGCAGGGATGGCGTGTGCTGAGGGCTGGGATTGAATTCAGAGCCCTGGGAGAACCCCGCTATCCCACCTTCATCTGTCAATGCAAATATTTCATAACAGCTGAGAGGGGAAGGAAAGAAGATGGAAAATTGTAACAATGCTGGCAGTTTGTTGGGAAAATATTGCTTCTGGGGTAAATAATTTCTCATGGAATAGAAATAAATAGTGAGGAAATTCCAGCCAGCAAGATAAGAACGGATAACGAAATGTGCAGTAGCAATGAAATGTTTTTTTTCTGGTTTATATAAGAAGCAGATAGCAGAACTGGGAATGACCCAAAACTTCATTTCTTGATGACAATACGACCTTTCTTCCCTGAAATACAGCAAAGCCCAGAAAAACTTTACAGGACAAGATTCTATAAGTCTGGAAAGAGACCACCTCAATTGTCAGCAATGAGCAGACAGCATTTGGTAGGTTATGGAAGGATAAACTTAATTTATCTCTTTCTTTCTCCCACCTTCCCCATTGAAAACATGAACAAGGACTTCCCTTTGACACACTGCCTAAGGAAAACGGGGAAGGGGTAAATTAGCACATTTAATTCCCTTGCTGAAAGTGTCTTTTTTTCCCCTTTTGATTTAGACAAACTGAAAAGTTTGAGCGAGTTCAGCAGTCTGGCACAGTCTCTTTGGCTGAAGCTCGTCTGCTGCATATGAAATCTTTAAACAGGTTTTGGCTCAGCAGAAACACACTGTTTTTGTTTTGTGAGTAAACCCCAAGTGTTATTTGGAATCATCCTCTCACAAACGCAGGCACAGAGCAGCATGTTTTGGTCAAACTGATTCTGTTCCTGCCTGAGCGAAAGGATTTTGATTAATGCGTTTTTAAGTGATCTGATGTTCATCTTGTGAATGATGAGAGGACCAGGGAAAAAAAAGCAAAAAAAAAAAAAAAGCTCTCTGTTTGTGTTTTAGTTACAGACCAGGAAAACCTCTTGCACTCCAGGGAGACAGAGAGAAATAACTGGGAGGAGGAGGTCTTGGTCCCATTCTCAGCAGCTCCTCTACCGAGTCAATGGTGGCTCTGTCAGAACAGTATGTTTCCCTCAAGACATTGTTCCTATCCTGTTTTTCTGGTTTCTCAGGTACCTGTCAAACTGTTTTTTTGCAATTAAGAACATACTGGTCCCCCTTCAGTAATAATAAAGGCAAAGGAAGGTAAAGCAAATAGTTACTAAATGACCAAAGCGACTAAACCGAGCGTGACGCTTCTAAACAGACAAGTATCCCCTGGTACTGTGGTTGCAGTGTATCAACGCAAGCACACATCAATACCAGTCAATACTGTGCCATGAGCCATTACCACATGTGCTTCAGCCACCCAGAAGTGTCCCAGGTGTCTGCCCTGCTTACATGATGCACTCTGCTCTTTTTTCCTATGATTCAGTTGTTAACTCAGGTAATGCCATGGAAAAATTACACAGACCTCATATTACTAACCAGGTAATAACCTATTCCTAATGGTTCAAATGCAAGATCAAAGGTGCTTAGAAAGGCATGGGCAAGGAAGCTGCTGCGTTAAAACACAGTTACAAGTGAACGACAACCCATCGCTAGGAGACATTTGCTAAGAGACGTTTGCTCAGAGGCATTTACTGCACATGTTAGCAGGGATAATGCAGAAGGGACAAAGTCATTACCTGGGTAATGATTTTACATTAGTATTTGACTGCAGTGGATTGTCTCAAGAAATAATTTTTGCCCTGTCCTTATGCACATACTATTATTTGTCCCTGGTTGCAGTTATGAGACTCAAACCTGCAGTGCAATGTGAGAAAAAGCTAGATGGAATATAGAGATGTAGCAATGGCCTTAAACTCTTGATTTGCTAGAAAGTGAGGCAAAAAAGCACATAAACACACTTACAGAGTGGGTAGCTGTAAGGACATAAAGAAGCACTGGTTTTACAGGTGTGCAAGTCAGGTAAAACCTCACTGAGGTTTTGAGGGTGAGAAGTTCACTGAAGGCGGTGCAGTAAGTGTGGTATGACAGTTGTTTCGTCCCACTGATCTCCCAAACAATGCCTTTGAGTGAAGAAATTATCCATGATAAGCACTGTAAGAGGACAATAACTTCTGGTTTGTGAGTTTCCTGTTTGAGGGATGCACGTGCCCTATGAATAAATTAATGATTAGTCTGTTGCAGGAACACTTATTGATTTGGTTTGTAAAGTGCCTTTTTGTTCTGCCCCAGAAATGCCCTTCCTGCTTTTGTTCATCCTTTAAAACAAAATTCTTTTAGAGAATGAAAACCCTCAAACTACTCGTGAACTTAGGTTGGCTGATGAACTGCATATTAATTTGAGTTTCTATGACAAGGCCATCATTTAGAAATAGGACAGGGTGTGCAATTTCATTTAGAAAGATGGAGGGAAAATGGGCAGGATGTGGGGGAAGAAGGAAGAAAGGAGGAAGCTGGAAGGAAGGAAAATATACAAGGATGGATCAAAAATGTCAAGCTCAGATCCAGTTCTGGAGCTTTAAATAGCAGATTTTTATGCTGTTAGTTGATACATATTGAAATAAGGCTTTTGGGCTGGTCACAGACCCAGAGGACCTGTGACAAATTGCAGATCAAGGCGCAAGTTTTGATTTCAAGTCTCCTCAGATCTGGGTGTGTTTAGATGTTCAGTTTGGCATCACATTCTCAAAAAAATGAGATACCTGAACAATCATTAAGCCACAGCTCTATATATCCTGTTCTGAACTCCCAGAGGATGGAGGAGAGTAATTACTTTGCTGGCCAAGGCTGTGCTTTGCAACTGCCCTATGCTGATATGGCCCTCCCTTGCTGCCTGCATGTTTTTTGTCCTATGCTGCAGAAGAAGGATCTTCCTCCCTCAGTCTTTATCCCATAGCCACTATTCTGACTTGAAGTTGGGAAGAGCCCACTGCAGAAAACCATGTGTTACTAACACCAGCCTGGCCAGGCACCCATCAGTGGATAGACAATGATCCATATATACCACAGTGCATCTAAACAGCTTTTTGGAAGTGTTACTACAGCAAAGGACTTGAGCCCTTGACTTTAAGCTGAGGATGGCAGACGTTTTGTTGACTTCAGCCCAGCTTTTTTTTTGCAGGTCACTCCCTGGTAATTTCTTGTGAGCTATTTTGCACCTTTCAGAAAAAGATTCCTGGGATGGAGGATCCTCACTGCACTGTTCTGGGTACTCCAGACATGAGGAATCACACCTTCCAAAGATCAGGGTGAGCACATCAGAGCTACAGCTTCATCCAGCTCTGTTATTAGCCTGTGGCCACCCTGCTGATATACCTGCCATGAAGGTATATGATGCTGTTTTATGGGTGGGAACCTCCACAGACTGTCCAGGCTGGAAGTCAGGTGGGGAAACAGGTAATGCTGCTCTGGGGTCTGTTCCCATGGGATGCCAGCCTTATGTGCCATAGATGTCAAGTAGCTGATGCGGTTACAGGGGTTCTTGCTTCATGCTTCTTGAAACCCCCTTTTTCAGGGGTTCTCACTGTACCCAAACTACACTACTAAAATAGGTGTCTTCTGGTTCTTATCAGACCTGAAAGCAGAACTAGACAGTATGTTCAGATCACCAGAGCTCAGAGGGTTTAATTTCCAGTTCTAAAATTTTTATTATTTATTTATTACTCGTATACACTTAATAATTTCTGTCATATGCTAAAGACCCTTTGTGTCATCTGAAGCTTAGAAAACTAACTGAAAGGTGGCTAATAAATACATATATACATACTACTGCACCATGACTGCCTGCTCCTACACGATTATTGCAGGGAGCCCCAAATTTCATGCTGGTGAAATGTATTTAAACATGAATATCAATTTGAGACTTCAGTTCTGATCATGCTAGATGACTCTTAACAACCATGACCAACCTCTCCTCAAATCATTACCATTCGTATAGCCACAAAAGGCAAACTTGATGAGAGAATGAGAAGCTAGTAGGGTCTCAGGCTAAGCATACAACAGTGGGATAGCTATAAATGAACCTTTTCAACCATAAATTACATGTGGCCAGTAATTCCCTTTTCTCCCTCTCTCCCTCCCTCCCCATCCTCCCCCTCCACTCTGAAAACCCTGGGACAAAGGCTTGCCTCTCTGAAGGATGCCTTTCTGGAGGATTAAGCAGCTTTTGTTGACAAAATACAAATTACAACTCCTTTGCTTGGTGTCCCGCCTTCTCAGCTGGGCTCCAGTCCCTGAGGGACAAGGCTCTATTACCCCTGCGTAGATGAAGAGCTCAGAATAGGCAGATGTAATTATTAACACCATTCAATGGAGTGTCTTTCTGAATTATCAATTAAAAATCTCTACTGTTTTTTCCTCACACTAAATAGAAAGCTGATGGCAGTTAATCTATTGTGCAGCAGAGCTTTATATGCATATTTAAACCGTGTGCTTCTCTGCTTTTTTATTCCAAGGGCAGTGTGGGGTGAGAGGGACTCCCATGAGGTAGCACAAAGACTCCTGTCATTTGATTGAGAGAAGAGTCTTTGGAAAAATATTGTCGCCTTCCACCCTGGCAAACAGGTCCCGTGGAGATAGTCAAACAGGCCCAAGATGCCTGATATTGTGGGAGATGACAAATGAGCGTTCCCTGCTCATGCACCAAAGTGCGTCTGAACAGCTCATTTGACGTGCTGCTATTAAAATGCAGAGTTCATGGGCAACAGACACATGAGCATGGAGTGCAAACAGAAATTAAGCAATGTGATTAAAACCAACAGCCACGCCGAGCCGGGCTGCCAAGAGCTGTCAGCTTTTGGCTGAGGGAGAAGACTGATGCACCAGGTTTTGGGGAAGGGGCTGCGAGGATGGCTCAGGAGCCACGGGTGGAGATTTGTAAACTCTCCTGCTGCCCCATAAGTATGTCTCCAGTCCTCACCAGAAAAATATTCCTTGCAAACTTCCCCAGACAGCTTGTTTCAACTCTGTTGAGAGCTTAAAAATTGCCACCGGTGGTACTGGAGTGTTGAGCTACCACTTATATTTGCCAGCTCCAAAGCCCAGCCCTAACATTTCCAAAATTTTTCCTCACAGACATTTTTCTTTTTTTTCTTTTGAGCAACTTCTCTCCAGTCATAATGTTGAGCCTATTGCTTGCACAGATCAACTCCTGATATATGGCTAAATTGTATGCATTTTTTTAGTCTTGTGTGTTCTGTACAACAATGTAGCCTTTTTTTTCATAGCTGGGGTTCCTACCAGATCCACAAGTAGAGTGAGAAAAGTTTTTAACCATTGGAAAAGTGACATTTTGCACAGCAGGAATTTCAGTTCAAGGGTTTCAATTTCCAAAGCGGTGTCAACTAAGAAATCACCCAAAGACAGAACAAGCCAAATTTGGGACTATCTCTGGGCTTGGAGAAGTAGAGTTAAAAATGCTGTATCAGACAGAAAAAATAATAGCTGCTAAGGAACTGGAAAGCATTTGGGGCTGGACATGTGCCTTCAGCAGTTTAGAAGCTTATTTTATTAGCACTTAAGTCCTAGAAGTAGCATTGAACTCTTGACATATTGGACCACTTCCATCTATTGCCTAATACAACCCTTATTCTCTTTTTCTAGCTCTTCAGAGCTGTGATTACCTAATACCACGCAATACCTGGGCTGTCAATTTCCCTCCCCCTCCCCCCTTTATTCTTTTTAAAGATTTAACTCTCCTTACCCCCAAAATCTGGCTGACCATAATGGACCCTAATGCACATGGCAAGTGTTTCCAAACTGCACTGTTTTGCTCAAAAGCCTTGCTCTAAGATGAATAGCATTTGAGCTTTGTCCAATTTTTCTTATGTGGTATGTGCCCTTTATTTACTCCATCATGTATATCTCACTCCATTTAAAATATTCACAGTTTGTTTTCAGTGCTATCTGGCTGGCCTTCAGTCTGGGTTTAACAAATGTTAGACGTTATATTCACTTGCATATATCAGTTTTTGTCATGAACCAGAAGGGGGAAAAAAAGAATTAAAAAAAAAAATTGCCTTCACCATGATTTAAATAACATGTTCAGATCCTTTATTTTTTTGTTTTAAATGCCTTCATCTCTTGGCCTTATAAGGTGCAGACCGTCTCACGCTGAACTCTAGCTGGGTGGCCTCAGTCAGCCAACAGCCCTGCAAACTCATCCCATTAAAGTCACTATGTTTACTTCTTATTTCAACAAACCAACCTGGATTTTGAGGCAGGAAAAACTGAGGGAAGAAATTCTAGGTCCATTTCAGAGTGAAAGGGTGTGAAAGTCAGTTGTCAATGGGCTGCAAAATGAAAGATTTCTGCATTTGCTGTTAAAAAATGCCTTTTTTGTTTTACACTGACAAGGGCTGTTTCTTTTTTTATGAAATCTGAGGTACCAATCAGTTCATATTTCAGTACCACCACTTAGAGCACCTCATAAGGAAAGTGTGTGCCTTCCTGATGGCACTGATAACCTCACTGAAATACTTTCACTGGCTGGGAAAACCGAGGCATGGACCCTCACTTCAGCTGATAGTTGCCAGACAAGTCAGGAAGCAGACTCAGGTGAAGAACAGTGCACTGTAGAAGGGCTCAAGGCTCATGTGCACCAACAAGTAGCACATCTCATGCTGGGAACACAACTTTGGCACACCACATGCCTGTGGTGCCTGTGCAGACATAGTGATCCTTCTCCTAGGACTCTGTAGTCCAGGAGTCAGAAGGAAAGGACAGGAACCTGAAGGCCACAGACCTTGAGGCTGCAGATGCCAATGCAAAGGAAGATGGTTGGATGGCTGTGTAAAGAGAAATGAAGTAATGAGAACAAAGAAGCATGGGGTCCTGGTAGGGTGCTCTGGTCTGGGCTCAAGGTCTTCCATCTGTCACTGAGTGGCTATGTTGTCATGTCACTTTATTTCCTCATAACATCACCTACATGCTCCCCAGGAGAGGGGTGATTTCCAGAGAGAGAGTCAGTGAAGAAAGGAGTCCTCACCAGAATGAATCCCAGGTTCTTCTGGCTTGCAAACAAGAAGCCACAAGTGAATGCTTGTGACTTGCTGGTAATTCCCCCAGAGGTGGACACAGCCCCACCTGTGACTTCCCTGGGGCTGTCACCATATGCAGGATTTCTCTCCTGTCCTCCCTGATAAACAGGACAATAAAAGAAAGACTGAGGAGTCGATTTGGTGAACTGTCCAAGTACATTCCAGAGATACCAGGCACTACAAGGGCTTTTTGAATTCAGCCAGAGAGAAGCACAACAACCAGTAAGAAGCTCAGCCTGGAAGTTAAGGGCAGTCAAATTCACTGGGGAAATAAAGCATGTAAAACCAATTAAAACAATAAGACTGATTAACCGGTAGCACAAACTATGGAGGGGAAGAAAGACATTTTCAAACAAATTTTCAAATTTTTCATTCAATCAAACTCATGTCTGGAATTCATGTTTTGATAAAAATAGAAGTGATTTTGCCCAACAGGAAACCAGGGTGCAATCCCTTAGGAAGGTGATTTCCAAAAGACTTCCCCAGCTGAGCAAATGTATCTTTTTGAGTTTAACAAGCTCCTGAACTCTTCATTGTTGAGTTTTATTTTTATAAACTCAGTCCTGTCAGTTAAGTGTCAGCACTAGCCTGGCAGTTCACAGGCGGACTTTTATCCTTTTGTGTCTCACAAATGTCTCTGTGCACAGGGAGAAAGAGTAGAAGGGAGGAGAGAGAGCTGAAGTGACTCATCCACAGAGCTGGCGAAGAGTCCCAGCAACCGTCTGGTGGAAGGGTGCACCCTGCCAATGCTTGCAGCCGGGAAGAATTGCTTAGCAAGCTCTTATGAGATGAAATGGCAAAGTAGCAAACGCAAAAGGGTGAGCTGGATAAACAAAAACATCCCCTGAAGAAAACTCTGGGAAAATGGATTCAGGCTGCTCCATCCTAAGGGCTGTAGGTTGCATTCCTCCTCAGCAGCAGGAGCTGGCCTTGCTTCTGGCTGCTAGGCCAGCTCCAGCCTGTGTTTGCAGAGGTTTTGCAGCCACTGGGAGGAATGTGCTCATGTACCAGCTCAAACACAGTGCAAGACCCAGCACTTCTGCAGCCTGGAGTGAATGTTGATGTACTGCTTGTAGCTGTATTAAGAGCCAGACCTCATGTCTCTGCCCTGTGGAGGAGCTGCCCATCATTCACCTGTCTGACACCTAAGTTAACAGATAGTTTTCTTGGGGTCCTTGCAGGCCAAGGCAGGAGCTGAGCAAAGGTCTGACACTCCATAGGCAAACTCATCCACAGCTTTCAGAAAACATGAGCTGAATTTGCTCTATCAGGAGCCTGATGCTGGACTTTCCTTTTGGTGTTGGACTACATACTCATATTACAAGGGAAAATGGCTTTAAACTGAAAGAGACTTGATTTAGATTAGACATTAGGATGAAATTCTTTCCTGTGAGAGTGGTGAGACACTGGAACAGGTTGCCTAGAGAAGTCATGGATGCCCCCTCCCTGGAAGTGTTCAAGGCCAGGTTGGATGGGATTTTAGCAACCTGGATCTAGTGGAAAGTGTCCCTGTCCATGGCAGGGGACTTGAAACTAGATGATCTTTAAGGTCCCTTCCAATCCAAACCATTTTATGATTCTATGATAAACACACAACATACAGATTAATGGATCTGTCTCTGTGACTACCACAAAATAACTAATTTTTAAGCTTTTGTTTGTAGATGGGGTGATGCCTGTTTCCTCTGTGAAGTGCCAAGAAAAGGCACCACTCCAGCTGTCCACAGGTTGCTCAGTGATATAGGGAAGCATAGCCTGAATCACAGCACTTGGAACCATACTGCATCCTACCAGTAACTGTGTAAGCATATATGCCTGTGTCATCCTGTGCTGGTGGGGGCACTGGGAACACTGGGGACACATGCTACCTGCACCATGACTCAAGGGACAGGTACTTATGGTGGAGGAAGTGAAAAACTGTGGGTTTAAACCTGGTTAGTGATTCATACAAGTCATAAAGAGAAACGAATTTCAGAGATTTTGTAGTATTCATTGTGAGTGTTTGATATATATTGCAAAATCTCAGCTTCCATGTGCCGGGATGCTGTGCCTTTGGTTTATCACTGCCACTGTGATGTGAGCTCTTCCTCTAAGACCTGGGCTCATGGCTCAGCTGTGGATGTGCATGAGTGGTGATTTTTGTATCTGTGTCTCTAGATGCTATGAAAGCACCAGAACTTGGTTTCCTACAGTAACTCTCCAAACAGCAAGGCTCAAAGGTGTATAGCTTTGATCCTCCTACAAGAGCAAGATGGCTCGGGGGGTGACACAATGAACTGGAAAACATTTTACTGGGGAGGACCAGTTTGAATCCAGACTGCTTTATTTGGGATTGAATCCCACCTGCTGCGGCTTGGGGACCCTTCCCTTTTGCAGGAAGGGGAGTTTGTGACAGCCTCAGTCCTGCTGGGAACTTGCTCTGTGTGCTGGAAGCTTTAAGATTCAGATTTCACCATTGCTTGAGATGAATCCAGGCTGTGCATTCCTTGATTGCAGCTGTTTTGCATCCCAGGTTTGCAAACCGGGACCATCATTGGATGACACCATTACAGCAGTCTCAGTTCTCCCAGAACTAGCTGCTGTTAATGCACAGGTGTTTTTACATTATGCACAGACTCCTCTGTTTTTATACACTTGTTCCTGTAACAGAGGCACAAGTATAAACTAATGTCCTCCTGCTTGTGTAACTAACTTCAGCTCTGATTTTCCCCAGATCAGTTCAGAATTTTGGAGTACCACTAAGATCCCAACAGCATGGTCTAACCTTCAGATCCAAGGAAATGTTGGAAGTGTTGGAAATGTTGACATCTCACTGTAAAAGTCATGCCTTTGAGATCTGAATCACCACCTGAGCATATTCACACATACAAATATTTATCTGTAATGTTAATGCCTAGAAGTTCCCTTTTTTCCTAACTGAAAGCTGAATTTTCATACACATCTCTTTATTCCATCTGATGGACCTTTAGCAAAACCACAGAATGTTGTGAGACTTGTAGAAGGACCATGACCTTTTTGTCTGCACGTGTCTGGGTAAACATCTGACTGAACCAAAATGTCTCTATGAACTTTTTATAACTGTTTTCCTATGGGCAACTACACAAGAATTCACCTTTTAATGAAAACAAAAACAAAACAAAAAACCCCCAAAAAACTGTGGTAATTGTAAAGAAGAGGCCAAGAATATGGGCCATGATGGTTTAATGCTTAGAATTCAAATTAGTAAGAGTTTGTTGCCTATTTTTCAAACATCTTGTGATTTTTAAAGATGATCTCAGGATTTTGTAAAGCTTTATCTATGATTTATCTAGTATGGAGAGGGCAACCTGTGAACCCTGAAAATACACGTTACGAGAGCACTTCAAACACGTTTTCTTCCTATTGTGTTCAGTGGTTTTCTTTGCGTACACACATTTTGTTTTTCAAAATTAAACTATTTGTGTCGAAGAGATTGAAGACAGAAAACAACTTTCAGCATGGGTGATGGAAAAATGACTATTCTAACACTGCCAGCATTTGACAGTTCTGTTTCCAAGTGACTGAGACTTTCCAGAGACAGAGTACCCTCTCGCTGCAGAGAAACAGCTTTTTTATCCAGGCAGCTTATGCAGTAACGTGAAAAGAATAGCGACATTGCCTAGAAGGATGCAGATCAAGTGACACAAGCCTTGACAGTGCTGCTCCTCTCCCATCTGCTCTCTCATCCAGGACCTGAAAGGACTTTATCCTCACAAGTGGTTTGCTATTTCACCAGCAATAATATGTGTACAACTGAACACAGGCAAGCTTGTAATTTGGAAATTCCTCTTGTACTCCTCCATCAGCTTGGCTTTTAATTTAGAAGGCGAGCTGTTTTGTTTATGATTTATCCTAGACAATTTCCAAAGTCTTCAGTGTCCTGAACTCTTTCTAGGAGGTACTTTGAATGATATTTACTGAGGCAGATTGGCCAAGATCAGCTAAACATTGTTAGTGTAGCTGCATAAGCATATTTATCATTAGAAAAGACAAAATATCTGTTTTCTTTTTCTATCATTAAGTCTCACATGATTACAAGTTGGTAATCTGTTGGCTGTAGGGGTGTTTGTTATGTGTCATTTCGTGCTGGTTTTTAACAGTTTGGGCAATATGACACAGCAAACTTTTGTTTGTCCTGTAATGGCAGAGTGGGACAAGAAAGCATTGGTTCAGCCTCTGTGACTCTTCTAAACTGTCTTGGCAATGCAAAGGGTGCAGGGCCTTTCAAAATTCAGGGCTGTAGAAGTGAAGCCATGTGGTTTCAACAGAGCTTTCATCCATCTGGTGTCTGTGGGTTGGGTTAAGGTTACACTACAGAAGTCAAGCTGCATGTAGGAGAGTAGATTGGGATGCCCTTAGTTTGGACTCACACTGGGTATCACAATTGGAAAAGCAGCAGTCTTTGCAGCCAGGCTTGTCCTTCCAGCAGAAAACTGAATCAGGTGATACATGTTTGGAGTAAATTGTAGTAGCAGAGAAGACCCCACAGCAAGAACTTTGGTGACAACTCTCCTGGAACTGTGCTTTTTACTGACAGTGCCACTGCTAAATCCAGCACCACTGTATCATCAGGGCTGTTGTTAACATCCTGCATACACTGTGCTGCTATGGCCATAGTCACACCTTTTGCTGAGTCAACAGCCCCAGATTAATTTCCTTTGTGGGTAAGACTGAAAGAATAGTTTATAAACACACATGGATCAGTGCTCCACCTAAAAGTAGAAACATCCTTTTTCCTGAAAGTAATACAACCTCATCACTCACACAGCTTTACAGTTATTGTAGCATAGAATAAATGATGTATCATAAGAGCTGAAGAACATAAGAATGGTTGCATAAAGACACTGGAACCCCACTGTCCTGTTTCCAAGGTTTGGCCAGTTGCAGGTGCCAATAAAGGGCATAGGAAAAGGGTAAGTGTGAACAGAACACAACAATTTCTACTTCAGGGTCTTTCTCATCCTGGTAACATCTTTGCAAATATGTAATGCTGGAATAGTCACAAATGGATGGTTGGGGAGAAATGTACTTCAATTGCTAAAAACATAAGAAGTTATATGACCCTGGCAAGTCATAAGATGAAGAAATCAGGTATAAAGTCAAGGAAAACAAAGGTGGGTTGTGGGTGTAGCTGAGGATTGGCAGTGGAGGCAGGACTTTAACTGCACTGCTGGGAAAGGGAGATGGAAGCAAGGGATGAGCTGCAGCCAGCAGGACATCCCCTGCAGCCTTGGGAGACAGCTCTGCAAGGGAGTAAGGGCTAAGTGAACCACTATGAAAATTACGTTGCATTTAATAGGAATTTTGACAGCTCTCCTCCTTCTCAGATCACTGCAAGACTTGATGATCTTTCACATTAAGATTTTCAGCTTTAAACTCAAGCATGTTGGCCCATTGTTTAAATTCCATCTGTTGGGGCCAGGCCTCCAGTCCTTGTCTCTAAACAACAAGAGCTGGCAAAAAGCATTGATCCTCCCTGGTTGTCTGTACCTCTAGCCATATACAATCAGATGAGCCAAAATAAACACAAACCGGGCAACTATTCCAAGAACGAAAACACCTCATTTGTTGAACCTCCAGGTCTCAAAGACACTTTGTCCGTTTTTACTTCAAACTTTCCAGAAAGAAAAACCCGTTCTACCACAAGATCATGGATGTAGAATTCCAGATTGATTGTTGCAAACTTTAAAAATTAGGGGAAAAAAAACTGTCTGAGACTGGGAAACTACTGTAACAAGAATACTATTTTGGACTAATGTCTCTCCTCAAAATACTCCCCAATATAGCAGGATTGGACAATATGATGTATTTGGTAGCTTGAACAAACTGGCAAAGTGCTGGTATTTTCAGGATTTAAACGATACAAATTGCATTTCAGTGCACTAGAAACACTGAGTGCATTATGGTACATTTAAGTAAAACATTTTACTGAGTATTAAATGAGGAAGCATTCAGCTGGTTTTGGCTGGAGACTCATGCATTTAGAAAACCTGAGCTTTTTTACACACTGTAATATTAGTTATTTGGCAAGAGACTCTCTAAACCCTCATTAGTAAGATTGCTGATTTGGCAGCAGTGAAATGCGTCTGTTTATGAGTAAATCCCCACATTATCTTTCCCCGCTCTCCTATTTTGCCCTTTTCCATTAAGTATTTCTCTCTGGAGCCATTCCACCTCTGCTTTCACCTGATAGCCTTTCGGCCCTTCTAAATGCAGGACTTCCTGAAGGTGACAAATGGCTCCTTCCAAAGCTCATCAGCTACACAAAGCTTTGAAACCAGCCATGCTGAAGTTCCCATCTCCTTCCCCTTTTTAGTGGTTTAGCATTTCAGGCAACAGTCAAGCTAAGACTAGCATCTGACACTTGTGTGTGGGAGGAGGCTTTCCCCAGGGGTGATGCATAAAATTTGCTGGTTTATTTTTTTTTTTAGGTCTTTAACAGTCCCTATTCCTCACTGTGAAGAATGTTTCTGATGAAGTTTGAACTTTCTCAGGCCTATAAAATGAGATTATTTGATTTGTCCACCTATGAGAGTCCTGCATCAGGAAACTCACCCACGCATGAGATCTGGAACTTTTTGATAGTAGCTTGCTATGGGTTGTCTTTTCTCTGCTTCCCTTCACTCTGATGGAAAGCTGATAGAGTTGAAATGTGTCCATAAAAAAGTGTTTGAGAGGGATATTCTCCCTTTTAGAGCCACACTCCAAGATTCAAATATGGGCAGTTTAGGAGCACTGTTTATTCTTCCACACTGTGTGAAAACTATAAGGCCGTAAGAATAATTGATCTAGAAACTAAATCTAATGTGAATTAGCAGTCACTAATTATGAATGTGGGAGGGGGGAAAAACAAAGGTCATTTTGACCCATTCTGCACCAAAAACTTGGAGTCTGTTCAGAAAAACTCCTGCCTACCAAGACCCACTAAAAACAGTGCTTTGATCTCTGTACAATGCACTCAATTAGAGGGAGGGAATTTTCAAACAAAAGCTTTTGTAAATTTCCTTTAGAATGAATAATTTTGAGGGTGGTGGAGGATGGCAGCAACAATTGAAGGAAATAATCGCTCACTATTTGCCCAGACATTTTGCTATAACATGAAAAGCCATGAGGAAGCACCTTTTGGGGGGTGGGTGCAGGTAAAAAATTGTGCAGAGCCTGCTGGGGTCTGTGTGGGCTCAGAAGATGATATTTAGCCATACACACATGGCTTTGTGTGACCCTTTCTCAAAGTATTTCACCCTATGGGCCTCACTTTCTCCAGCAAATTTAAGGCCCACAAGACCTTGTTTAGAAACCAGAGTGGTTCTTTCTCAAATTGCATTCATCTACTAAATGTCTCTCTTTAGCTACAAAGAGAGGCAAAGCCAGATATACAGATCACCCGACTGCCTATGGCATCATTGGGAGAGCAGAGCAGCTCATCTGATGCTCTCCTAACGCTGTGAGGAACTTTGCCTCACAGCCTGAACTGTGGGACTCTTAGCAGACCTGAGTTATCCTCACAGATCATCCTAATTTTTCTTAATTCCTACATATATGCTGCCTCACTGTGACTCCTTCTAATGTCAACTCTGCCAGTTTCAACACTCAGTTGACCACAGCCCTGTGGAAGTAAGATTTTCCATTCTCTTCTTCCTGTCTTTTGAAATTATCCAGCACTTTTTACAGCCATAGATTAAGTTAAACATGAACCATGAGATTGCTGCCTGTCCAGTGCTGTCAGATGCTGTAGGTAGAGTAACAGTAAAACACAGCTCTCCTGATCTGGCAGCATTTCACAGTAGGATAAAGACTGGAACAGTGGTGGTGATGGCAAAATGTGTCCATATGGGTTTAGCAGTATTTTCCATACAGGAGATTAAAATCAACATGTTGAAAGGGACTGGGAAGCTCTTCAGAACCAGCACACAGAGTTCAGATTAAGGTTTTGGCTGAAGAGGCATGCGTGTAAGTGAAGTGATGTTATTTGTAGCAGATTACTGGATTCAAGCTCAGGACAGGAGGAAGCCTGTGGAGATACGTGCCATCCATGTCAAGTCTTTTCAGAGAGTGAGTTACAGAGAGGCCTGTGGAAAATGTTGTTTATAAGTAATGAAAAGGCTTCCATGGAAATTTATGTCTTAGAAATCCACCTACAGCTCATGCAAGGCATTGGGTTTCTGTGAGAAAATAGGGGTGTGAGGAGCAGAATGGTGATGGTGTTAATGGGGAACAGCACGACAGCTCTCCTTCCACCCAGCAGCTCGGAAAGGGAAAGACATGATCTGGCGCTTGCTGTAATTCAGGACACGAGAAGGCTGTGAACACAAACCTCAGCTGGTATTACTTGTTGAGCTCTTTAAAACCAAATGTGAATGCAATCTGTATTTGTGTTTACTGTATGTAAGTCCTGCCACCTTTTGAAAGGTTCCTGCTCTCAGAGTGCAGTTAGACATGGTGTTTTCACTAAGTTAGTACAAGGACCAGAAGAGGCATGCAGATGGACTGTAGGTAGGGGTGGTTGTAAGTAAATTCATGAAGGAGGTGCCTTGATTCCTTCTGACTCAAGACATTTGGCACTGGAAACCTTGACTTTCCCTCCAGAGAAAGCGTGGCACTCCCATGGTCATGGCTGGGATATCTCAGTTGGCCTCTGGAGGTATCTCCTTGGGTCAGCTTGCTGAGATGCTTGAAGTTGGCTGAGATGCATATGAGCCTTTGCTGCTGGGAGGAGTGGTCCTAAGGGCACAGGTCCTCTAGCTGGAGGGGCCTGTGTAAGCAGTTGTTGTGTCAGGTGAGAAAGGGGATAAATACCAGAAAACGTGGCAGAAATAAGTTGCTGGGAGACACCCTGAGGTGTTTCTCTAAACTCACAGTACAAAAGCACTGTGGCTTTCAGAGGAACTGGCATCAATATAAAAGGAAACACCATCTTCTGGTACCACACCTGAAGGCATGAGGCACTCACTGCTGCAGGGAGAGGCTTAGCCATATTCAAAAAAGTATGTTCCTAGTAATACAGAGCATACCTGGGTGTAAGTTACACGTCCTAAGAGTTTGTATATTAGGAGGGGGTAGTACAACTTCTAGTGAAGAGATTAAGTCATTCCTTAACTATTTCAATGCGGAATGGGTATTCTGAGAGAGAAGATTATTTAAAATTTGCCTGCAGTCATGATTTAATGCAGTTATCTGAAGTATTTGCCACTGGCTACTGTCAGAGTCAAGATGTGGGATTAGATCAGCTTTGAGTCTTCTTTAAAATGTCAGCTTCTGTATTCTGAGGATGGGGGAAGACAATCTGTAGATCTGTAGATGAGATATGCAGAAGATAAATACAATTTTCATGTCTTTCCCATATGCCTTACTGACTTCTCTAATGTGGCATGAATAACAAAGAATATCCAAGCCTAGATGCAGCGTTTCAAAGTCCAGATGCCTGTGCTGTCTAAGAGGGGCTAAAGTAATCTGTAACTAGTGTTTGGATCTTGTTCTACTGTTGAGAAATGATTTTACCAAAACAATGCATTTCAGACACTGTCTTAATTCAGGTGGAATTTCATCCATCCCACAAAGGTGTGCTCTGACCTCCCCAGGCCCTCCCATCACCTGTATCACAGCCATATCACCTGTATTACCCAGGCCAGTGGGAATCTGATACCTTCTACAAAGCCCCAGTAGAGACACAACATTTTTCCCTAGGACTTTGGTCCCTTAAGGTTTGCTGATCCATGAAAGGGCCCCAAATCACTGACTTCTACTTATATCCTTGAAAAGATCCCTGCCACTCAAAGAGAGATGAATGAAGCTTCCTAGCTACATAGAGATTACAGTCCCTGTTTTAATGATTTTTTTAGGCTTTGGCTAATGAGCACAGTCAGCATCAAAATAAGAAGTTAGAGAAACAAATGCTAACAGGTTAAAACAACAACAATCCACAGGAACACAAACAAAACCTGACTCTTTTTTTTTTTTTTTTTTAAACGCAAGAGACTCCAATAATTTATAATGGATGGAGTTCTTTTGATCTCTGTACTATCCACTTAAGCTTTTCCGTACAGTTACTCAACCATGCAGGGCATAAGGTTAAAGGAAGAAGATTTCCATGGTCAGATGGAGCAACAAGTTATTTTTCTTTGAGCCTTAATTCTTTTTACATGAATGTGATGACAGCAAGTTATACAAAAATGCACCAACTCATGCATTTCCCTCTCCAATCTTTGATAGATGACATATGTGCATATATCCCAGCTGTTACTTAAATAAAGCTGCATGTATACAATATGTCAGAGACAACACAGGCCAAACTATGATACAAATACTTAAGATACATAGGCTAAAATCTATATTTTGTCTCCAAAAAAATCCTAAAACAAATTAAGCTGACCCAACTCAAACCACACAGCAGCCTTCTTCCAAATCACAAGATCAAGGTTCAAAGTGACACTTCTGGTATTTATGGGACATCTGTTCCCCCAGTCCAGTCCCAGTATGTTTTAGCCCCCTAACTGAAAATTACCAACGAAATATTCTCTTACCAGGAGAGAATGAGTAAGCCAGTGATGGACACACAGCTCATGTACCTAACAAGACATATATACACCTTAAATCACAAACTGATTTATTTGTGGCTAAGATATGTGACTGTGACCTGGGTTCTTAGAAGACTCATTACTGTGTTGTCTGATCTTAGACAACTCACTGTCTTTCCACTAATTCCAACATCCTCCCTTAGTCCAAAAGAATAAAATGTTACGCTGCCTTGCTGTTTAACACACAAGGTTTTCTGGGCTCTATCTTTCTATTTGCAAACCAGCCACCTGTGTTTACATCAGGCTTTCAGTGACCATCATTGTGGTATCTACATTAAATCAAGATGCCCTCTCTTCCACAGATACCAGCAGCTCCACTCCATTAATCAATTAACCTGGGAGACCCAGGAATGTGGCTGCATAGACAGCATGAAGATCCTGGCCTTTTACAGATGAAAGACTTACTGAAGAACAACAACATTTTTGAACATACCAAGCCATGATAAATGGATGTAGGCAAACACAGGTCTTGACACTCTCTGTCAGCGCACAAAAAGGGCCTTGCAGTATTTTCTGATTCACAGACCTGTCTAATCTGCCACTCCATGCTGACTTTGAGTACATGAAAATCCTCACTCACCCATCTGCTGTGAGAACATGTGTGTTGAGGGTTAGATAGGTGAAACATCTCGTATCTGTCAGCAATGCCTGCAAAGTGAGCAGGGAGGACTTTGTGAGTGATTCGCAGTTTCTGGCTCAAGTAGTGTTAAGCTTCAAATGTCTGCAAGCAAGTCTCTGCTGCTGTAAAAGAGTGCCGAAGCAGGTAAGGAGAGAGAGCAAGAAACACACATGGAACAGATCCTGAGTTTTGTCATGTCAAAACAAGAGCTGACATAATCCAGCAATAAGCACTGTCAATCTGATAATGAGTCACCTGTAAGTGGAGCATCTCCCTTTCACAGCGTGCAGACTTCTGCAAAATGAGACTGCCCCAATGCTGGACATAGATGAACAAAAAACAACAGAAGAGTCCTTTGCCAGCAATTTCAAATGCAGCCCCAATCAAATCCTCTCAGGGAGGAGTTTTCCACATTCATCATCTGGCTTATCAACGCTGTCTTAAGCAGAACCTAGATGCAGGCTTTGTTAGTGCCAGAGCACATGAACAATGGTTGAAGCAGGGAGGGCGATGATAAGAAGAGAGTGCAAAGCACATGTTTCAAGTTCTACCTTTTCAAGCAAGTGTTGGGGCCGGGGAAGCTGAGCTTGGGCTGAGTGCCAGCATTCCCTGCAATTTAATCCTAGCCCTTGGAGGAACAAGCTGTTATCCTTGCTCCATGCCAGTGTCTCCCCCTTATCTCACATTCGAAATTCTTTAACCACTTCAAAACAAAATATCTCCAAGGAACACTTCAGAAAATGTGTTTTCTTTTGTCTCTTGAAAACACCGATGAGAAGAAAAGCTCTTTTGTGTTTTGTGTAAGAAGCCTTTCAACGTCTGGACTCTAAGTGCTCTCTTCTGTTCATTCACTTTCTCTGAAGTCTTACCCTGTTGTAAGACTAATAGTCTTTTCCACATGGAAGGCTGAAAATCTGAGACATTGAAGAGGGGGAAGCATAGGCAATGGGCAGAGTATTAGGCACATAGAAAAAACATTAAAGCAACACCAAGGGGCTAAGGAAGGCTCGCAGATGTGCCTGAGTGGAGCCAGGACACACCTCGACACCACTTTCTTAAGACTTGCAACCTGCAGCTTGGGTGCTGAGATGGCTGCTGGCTTTCCAGGGTGTTGATGCAGCCTTTCCAGCTGTTATGAGGACATTCATCTCGTCTAGCTAGCAGTGCAAAGGGAACCTGCTGACCTAAAACTGGGGAGTGATAAAGAAGGTTTGTGTGCAGGAGCACTCAGAAAACCTCAAGGAGAAGAGTGATGAGGGACTTGGAAAGCCTCAGAGGCTTATGGAGTAAAGGGTGAATGAGAAAAGTGGGGTTTGGCTTGAAGAGTCCTCAGGAGAGAGACAGAATCCAACTTCAGGAGGGGTTCAGGTCTGCCTCCCAGTTATTTTCATAGGTTTTCTCGAAGAAACAGTGGGGAATTTGCTCCACAGCATCAGTGCAAGCTTTTTCTTGGCCTGCGGGGTGGGAATATGTGAACACACAAACAACTCTGCAATCAGCCTACTGCAAGTACAGCCTTTAGAAGGATGATATGAGCAAAGAGAGGGTTAACCCACTGCTGCAAACTTATTACATGCCATACAGATGACATAAGACCCAAAACTGATAAAGCAAATAACGCCAGTGATAGCAGATAGCCATAACACAACCTGGCCAGCTCTCTTTGGACAAGGAACAGTCTGCTGCAAGAAGACCTTGCTTTGGCTGCCTGCACTCTAAGACAGCCATGCCCAAACTGCCAGAACTTTGCTCTAACCAAGGGGCTGTAGATACAAAAGAGAGTGGTTTGTGACCCTCCTAGGTGGTTTGGAGCTCTGTGGTTTGTCTGCCTTCAGTACCCTCATGAGTGCTCTTACCCTGACTAACATGTTCTTCTGGTGTCCAACTCTGTCTGGTTGGGGACAACGAGGATGACCAACAGTGAATTCTTGTCTGTCCAATTTCTCAGCAAAATTTTTTTAACCAAGCTTTCTTTCCAGATGTTTGAAAATAACAACTCACCTGAATTCTGGTCCTTTGTAACCATATGATCCCCTGTGCCTTCAATCAGCACACCTGTGGGCTACTTGGCTTCCTGGTTTCTCTCTCCTTACCTGATTTTTCCTACCTGTGTCAATAATTTGGGTTCCTAGCCAGAGACACCAGTGGAAAATCTTAAAAATTCTGCTATCTTTAAGGTAATCATAGATGTGCTTAAAAAGCTTGTATCATTCAAATAAAAGAGACGGACTGTGTTTTGGGTTTTTGGGGTTTTTTGGTTGGTTGGTTTGTTTGTTTTTTTTTTTTTGTGTGTGTGTGTGTGTGTTTGTTTTTGTTTGTTTGTTTATTTGTTCGTTTTCCCCTCAGAAATTATTGGGTGAGGGTGTCCTGCTCGTGCTTCTTGTTGAAGCTTGGAACAGATTTACCCAATCATCCTGAATGAGACTCATTCTTAGTGCATTATGGAAGACTGCATCTGGTTCGTATGATTGGAAAAGGGTGGTTCAGAGAACAATCTGCAGGCTGAGACTGCACAGATACCAGAATGGCTTTGGGAAAAAAAAAAACAAAAACAAAACCAAAAACAAACCACCTCAAAATTCTGTCCTATGGTACAATTTTATGTCTGATTTATAAAAACCCTACAAGAGTCAAGGGCTGACAAAGTCATAATTCAGCATACAAGGTCTTTGTCTGGGACGGTAAAGTCATTGGAGTTTAATAACACCTTTTGAGACACAATTCTTTGC
>VXBX01000547.1:67710-113638 GCA_013400415.1 Scytalopus superciliaris
CCCCACTTTTTCCCCCTCTAATGATTTTAAAGGCATGGATTCACACCCTGTGAGCAGCCCCTATTGTGCTCTGGCAGAGGAGGGCTTATCTCTCCGAAGTAGGCGTCACGGTGACTGTTTACGAACAAACCACACAAAACTTGGCTGAATCTTAATGGGCCTATTTACGCAGTATCAAGGGTGAAGTAGACTTGGACCCCACAGCACGTTCAAATTACATGGCTTTAAGTGAATTTAGAGCTTGTCAAAGGAGCTGGTTTGACAGCCCAGGAGACTAAAATCCTCTGTTTACCTCCCGAACAGATATCACATGGACCACTCACAAGTCCCCCTCTGTGCTAATCCGCAGAGGATAGGAGCTGTTACAGCTCCCAGCTACCCAGCCTGGCTCTGAACCTCAGCCTGCAACAACCTGGGCTTTTAGCTCTGGAGGCACCCAGTTCAATCCCAGTGTGTCAGCCAAGACAGGGGCCATAATAAACTTCCCTAACGTGTTCCAGTCCTACCCCAGAGAGCTCCTTCTGAGGGTTGAACAACACTACTCTGTACCCAGCGAGTCAGATACTTCTATGGCAGTAGTACGGAGAGGAAGCATGAAAAAACCCAGCAGCTCAGGGGTGAGATCACAATGGGCAGAAGGAAACAGAAAAGGGAATGAAAGAAAGAGAGAAAAATTGAAATTAATAGCAGGAAATGTTGGCCTGCCTTACACTTTCCAAAGCAAAGTCAAGAAGGTAGCTGCATTCAGGAGAGCTTTCCACTTATTGGATCTGGGAGACATCTGCAACTTCATTTTCATTCACAGCAAAAAAAGACTAAACTTTCAAGATCCCTTCAGTGATGGAATAGCCCCCCCCACACTTCTTTTACGAAGGGTTTGGCTCTTCTGGAAAGGAACTAACTAGTTCTGTGTCGGCTGTGAAAGGTAGAAAATTACTGGCCATGTCTTCTGCTCAGAGACAGAGGGTATTTTTTTGGCAATTCAGGCTAGAACCAGGGTGACTTAGGGAAAATGTTTGCTTGAGTGGAGATAAGGCAGAGGGGTATGCAGGGAGGTGACAGCCTTTTGGTGTAGTATGTATCCAGCTAGCCACAAAACAGACAGCACCCAGACAGCAGCCCTACATTTTGCCACATTATTGCTGATGTTCAGGTTCAGCTGAGCTGTTGTTAGATGAATGGAAGGATGCCTGAAGGTTTCTGCAGGGTTTGGGATAGATACATAGGGAAACCTGATGCATCATATGGTTTCCAAGCTGTCATTGCATGTGCAAGTCCAGATGTAGCTCTTTATTGGCTGTTGAATGGTGGGGTGTGACCTTCCCAAGTTCTGTGTGCAGCTCCCTTATGTTGAATGGTTGGTGTTGCACTCCCTAATGAGATGTGGCTAGAAGCTGTCTCACATGGGGGGAAGTGTTTCTTTGTTTTGGCACTTCATTTCAGTTCACAAGCAGCCAATGGAATTTTCCTCTGGCTTTTCAGAAGATCCAAACTCACCTTTGGTCAGACATGGAAGGTGGAAAATTTCAGCTAGGGTAGTTGAATTTTTTTGGAAATTTCAAGCATATTAAAGAGCAAAAACGTGTGGAGATGGTTGGTAAATCAGAGCATGCAAATGCAGGAGGGGGAAACGTGCTTTGCCTCCACTGATTTGAGGAGACAGATTCATAGTGAAAAAAGTGCAGGGTTCTTCACTGTTACCATAAGGGTGATGATCACTTTGTGCAGGTCTGAGAGAGCAGATCATTCAGTGGTTCCAGTTTGTAAAAGCTGGACTGAGATAACTTCTGTCCACTCTGAACATCAGCCAGTTTCTATCTGCTCACTGTAGTGATGATTTCACAGCTGTCAGTGGAGCTTCACCAACATCAGGAGAAGCAAACACAACATGCTGTGACAGAACTGTGCACTGAACCAAGCCCTATTTATTCCTATGGCAAGAATAAACATGAAGTCTGGAATATTTTCACTTCCTGCTCCCCAACCTAGTTGAGTTTAGTTTTTGGGACTTTTTTTGTTCTCCTTCTATTTGAACTGCAAATAGGAAGAGAAAAAATGCACGTACAGGAAAGCAATGCAAAGGAAAGAAAAAGCACCTCTAACGTCTTTCATTGCACAGGTGTGATTCTGATCTCACAGAGTAAATCTGGAGTAACTCTACTCAAGTGAATGGATTCATTCTGGAAAGTCAGAAAGTCCAGTCTTGTATGTTTTGTTTTGCTGGGAAGCAGTAGTAGGGCTTTGGAGCAAGCATTACACTCATTTGTTTAATGAAAACCCTCTTTCTTACACGGCAATCATGGGCACCTCACACTTCTAATTGCTTTTAAAATGCAGAGTATTGCTGGGCTGCAGCAGTAATTTTATATCTTGGCTCCATTTGGCCTTGATTGCATCAGTAGCAGTTACGAAGTGAGGGCTGAATAGCGTTTCACTGTTTGGTAAAATAATTACTGCTCTGGCTCAGCATTTCAATTAATCCTTTCAGTGCTGCTGGAAAATGCTTGTGCCTGTGAGTCCTATCCACATATTCAGTGGAAGGGTCCTTCCCATTCACTCTCAGATGGTTTTGCATAGAGTCCCTCATGCAGCTGAGATATAGAATAAGTAAAGAAATGAAGAAGAGATAAAGAGTTATCTGGTAAGTATGGGAAAGAGAGAAAAAGACATGTTTGGAAGTGTGTCCTAAAAGTGGGGAATAGAAGCTACTTTACATAGCATGGCAGGGAGAAGGGCCGGTAAAACTGTCCTTTTAAAGACCTGGAAGTTCCCCAGCTGGGCTCAGGCTTGGATTTCACAGGCTTGCCGTTGATCTTGAAACTCCCACAAAACTACTTTGATTTCCTCACCCTGGGGCTCCTCAATGGTCACAGCCTGGTGGGACAGGGAGTGAGGTGTGAAGACAGGCTTTGAATGTGAAGGCTGTTCAGCCTGGAGAAGAGAAGGAACTGTAGTAATAGGACAAGGAATAGTGGATGCAAATTGAAAGTGGGGAAATATAGATTACATATTAGGAAGAAATTCTTTACTGTGAGGGTGGTGAGGGACTGGCACATGTTGCCCAAAGAAGTAGTGGATGCCCCATCCCTGGAAGTGTTTAAGGCCAAGTTGGATGGGGCTCTGAGCAACCTGGTCTAGTGAAAATTGTCCCTGCAACAAAATCCAAAGACTAATTACTACTTTTTTTTTTTTTTTTTTTTGAGTGTCATATTTTTAACCCAATAACTTTTAGTCTTGGCTCACTCTTCTGTTCTGAGGGTCAGTCATATTGCATAAATTAACTTATCCAATAATAATTAGCTCAATTCAAGATAATTAACACAGTGGAGCATGGGAACTAAACTGTTTCAGTGAAATTAGCAGCAGTGATGCAGCACCGAGCCCCATGTCTGCTTGAAATGAAGGGAAAGTATTGGAAATAATATTGGAACTTTATTATGTCTCTGATTGTGACCTTTTGGAGAATACTTGCTCTGGAGAAGCAGGAACATATGAAAGTTCACAGAGACAGTTGAGTAATTAGTTTTTTGAAACTCATCTGAAATTAATTTGAGAAGAAATTAGAAAAAAAAAAAGTAGGCTGTAAATTATAGGACTTTGATCATAAACAGAAGTTTTAATACAATATTACTTCAACTTCTTTCCTCCACAACTGTGCAGGTGTGTAAGAGAGTTGCTCTGTAGTTTTTGGAAACAGCCCCTTGCCCAGGGACAGCTGATCCCTTCTCAGATAGGAGACATGAGGCCAGGAGGGAGTGTCTATGTGGACACTCAATTTTCTTGCTCATCAGTGAAGAAAGATAAGATTTTTGCCAGAAGTACTTGTGTCTCTGACATTATGGTGCTCGCTGCAACACAGCAAGACCAGTTTGGCCACAGAATCCCTGTGTGACTTGTTACTAAGAGTCTGACACCATTAACCTTGGATAGCCATGGATAAGGTGGAGGAAGAGAGTCCTCCTCTTCCCAAAGCTGCTGCAAGGATCAGTTCATTGCCCCAAAGATACAAATAGACAACAGCCATGCATACGGGTCACCCTATGGACTGAGTCTCACACCTTAAAGAATGAATATTTGTAACAAACAGACTATGAGCCACCCTTGGGCTGAAACATGTTCTCCTGAAACCTTTGCTGGTTTTCAAAAGAGAACAAAGTCAAAACAGCAGAGCCTTCGCAGTTGATTTTGTTTATTTTTATTTTAATATTGGAGAACCATCCTTCTAAATTTTCTGAGTCAATTATTTGCTGTGTACTGTTCGCTCAGCTAATCCCAGGACAAGGCAACTTTCATATTGCGCTCACAAGAGCGCCAGCCTTGTTCGGAGCCTGTCAGCACAAGGGATTTCTGTTTGTGAACAAAAGTCTTTACACATTCTGGCTCCGAACGTGTGTGCCGTCCTTTCAAAGCCAAAAAGACTCTCTCCCCGTGCCAGTTTGTGTTTCCAAAGTTGCTCTGTGTCCTCTCGTCATCAGCCAAGCTGTGCTGTGCTACTGAACTACGTTTTTGGAATTACAAGGAGAGCTCGTCTAGAGGGGGATTGAGGACAAACTCCACAAGCTCTGGGCCAAATATGTCCCAGGCGGTACATGCCCATGTCCACAAGGAAGGTGCTGCTGGGAGCAGATGCAGAAGCACCCCAGCTCTGTGGGGTTTGAGGTGCTGATGTGCTTCTCTGCTTCTGTCACACAGTTTTGGGTTTATTTTGGTGGAAATGAGAGCAGGAATTAGCTTGGCTGCTGCCCAGAAACCTTCCTTAACTCTCTGTGGATGCTTCTCCCTGGGAAGTCACAGCTCTGTTTCCAAAGGAGCTGGGCACTCTGGCACGTAATTTCTCAGAGGCACAGAGACGTGAAGTCGCCTGTGGTTAGAGACACGATCGAGGCCCCACATGTTTGATGCATCGATGAGGTGACAGCATCCACTGACTTCTGGATGAGGCTCACCAAGGCAGAGGAGCAGGAGACCTCACACTGGCACTGGCCACACTGGTGCCCATTTGGGAGATATCTTTGGTGATCTGTATGAGTGTTGAACTGACTAATAATTCAGTATTTCACAGAAAGAGAGATGTGTTGGTATAAAACATCTCACTGGTAGGATGAACACTACCTATCACTGTGTTTTTTCATGGAAGGAATGCTGCAGTTTTCCAGCACCAGTCAACTTAAATTCTTCTATTCCTGACTGATCACCTTTGAAATGTCTCTCCTGAGTATTATTTCTTACAAGGGATATAGACGCCAATTTGTTTCACAAGCCAGTATCCTTAAAACTTCTTCCATCTCTGGGGGTCTGAGCATAGGGGAAGCTTGTGGGGCATAGTATATGAGACTGAAATAGGAAAATACCAGAAACAGGTCTAAAAGTACTTGGTACCAAGAAGCCTTAGCAAAACTGTTCATACACAAAAGGGTAGTATAACACATACTTTTTTTCACTAGCAACCTTTTAGCAGATAATTAACAAAGACTTGACCAGTGTTACTGCTGTTCTGTCCTTCACCTCACCTATATGCCCACAATCTATGGGTGTTATCCTCAGACTGAAATTGCCACAAGCAGTGACGTGAAGATAAAACAAATTACAGTTATGTGATTTGCACATACAGACATGAAGAAGATCCCTAGAATCCCTCAAAATGTTTTTCATCTCTCATGAACACTGTTTTAGAATTTACCAATGCAGTGAAGATAGAGAATTAATGAATCATCTCATTTTTCCCCCTCCGTTCTTCCTCTATTAAGTTTGAGAAACACTGGGCTTCACTGTAGAAATTGGTAGCATTTTAAAGTAAGCATAATCTCTGCAATTTAAAGCATTGTTTACACCAAAATGTTACAAGATATAAGGAGCTTCTGGATTTTCCCAGCGGAGATATTTTGGAGATGGCAAAAAGTAACCCATCACTCCTATAGCCTACTAAAGGACAGAGCAGGTCTTGCATATTTCTAAAGAGGATATTCTAGAAGAAAAAGGGATTTATATATGTACCAGCAACTTGGTGAAGAAGAAACATAGTAGATTTGCAAAAAGGCCACTTGCCTATGACTCTACCATCACAAGTGCCAATCTGGCCATGCTACTTCAAAACTCAGAGATCACTGAAAAATGGTAAAATCCCTTTTTTTCTGGCCCAGTCAGCATTTTCTGAGGGAAATATTGAGCATGGCCATAGGAAAGAAGGTAAATAGGAACACTAGCAAAGGGAAAAAATCTTGCAGAAAATATTGTACCTGACTGCTATGCTGTGAAATGTGAGACCAGGTCAGACGAAGAACCCTGTGATGTCGCCTGACTGAAATCATCTTGGTCTCTTACTGAACCGGAGAAGGAATGTGGGAAAGCTGGTTCAAGTCCCTGCTCCTCCGCAAAGTATCTATGTGGCCCTGGGCAAACCCCTGCTTTGCTCTGTGCTGTGGCTGTTCATCTATGAGTGGAATCAAAAATACACTTACAACGTCTCTGCACACAAGGGAATAACTACACTGGATGATGAGGTATTTAGGTAGAAAAGGATAATGAATTGATTTGTTTTAGACTTATACCCAAGACCAGGAAGATATTTTTTTCAGGACAACACAAACCTTATTTTTGAAACTCTTTAGCAAATTAGCTTATTAATTTCTAACAAAGTAAGAGGGTGTATTCCCTAAATCATTGTGAAATAGTAGTGATTAGAATCATTGTTCATACAAAGAAAAAGGATTTTGAGCAACCTGGTCTAGTGGCAGGTGCCCTTGCCTATGGCAGGGGGCTTGGAATTAGATGGTGTTTAAGGTCCCTTCCAACCCATACCATTCAAGGGTGCTATGATTCTTTGAAATCCTGTCATTGTTTGATATGAAGCTGGTGTGAGACTGGTGGTTCTGCCCCCTCAGTGCCCATTCCTGCTGGGAGACTGGAGCTTACTGTGTGTGGGGCATCAGAAGGCACTCAGCAAGAGGAAAGTCCTCTGAGATAGGATGCCAGCCCCAGTTTACAAAACCTTTGCTAGTGCTGGTGTGTTTCTTCCTGCACTGTAAGAAACATAAGCAAGAAAGAAACTTTCCCATCTTGGCTGTCTGGGTTGTGATTCAAGTAGCAGTTCAAGTTCTTTTTTTCAGCTCAAGTCTTCCCGTCTCCACTGACTTCTCTCCCATGGAATGGGAAAATATTTCAGCCTCCTCCCATGAAGCTGGAAAGTTAAGAAGTTTTCTTCTGATTCTTCATGATCTGGGGAAAAAAATAAAACCAAAAATTCCATACCAGTTGCCCTTCACACTCTTGCAACATTGTCCTGTTTCTTGCACACACTGTCAAGAGAAGTTTTGAGGATATCTTATAATGGCAGCTCAAAATTCTCCTCCCAAAGAAACCATTTCCTTCCTGAGCATGAAAAGTGGGGAAAAGCAGCCAGAATGATATCAGAAACAACTGTGAAAATAATATCAGTCTGTTGGATTCTGTGAATTGTAATGATAAAGTGTTAATCTGTGAGATGTAGAAAGTTTGCCCACCCTGTTATCAGGGCTGTGTATTTAATGCTGAGGATGCAAACATCCAGGCTTTCCTGCTGGGTTTCCTTTTGGAGCCTCTGATTACAGGACTGCCCCAGCCCATTCAGGACCCATGCACGTGTGTCTGTTAGATGAGTAAAGGACCACTTCAGTGGGCAACAACCAGATGGCCATCCTGGTTGGGATTGATATCCCACACAGGCCATAGCCTTCCTGATGATGCCCATCCTTACTCTGCTCCCAAAGGAGCTATGCAGCATTGCAAGTATGAAGGCCATCAAAGTGCCAGTGTCCATTGGTGGAGTCAGTTCTGATCCAAAAGCTTTTGATGCAGAAACAGTCCCAAAGACAAAAGGGGACCTTTAGCAGTTCTCTAATGACAGAGATTTTTACCCTTTAAAAAAAAAAAAAAAAAAAAGGAAGCAAAAAATAAGAGCTGGGAAAAAAAATCTTAGAAAACCCTATAATACGTCTGGTTATAAGTAGAGAGACCAGAGGTGGAAAAGTCTTTCAGAAAAGTGAGGAAGAGAATAAAAGTTTGGAAAATGAAAAAGTGCTGTGCTGAAGTGTGACATTTCAACATTAATGCCACTGCCACAAATGAGTTTTGTCATCTCTAAGAATTCAGCAAGAGGTTAGAGATGGCCACATGAATTTTAATAATGCAGCTACATGCAAGTAGTTGTTTTTTTATTATATATTCACCTGAATTTAATTTTCTTCTCTTCCACAATCATCCAGTAGACTGGTCTCTAGGGGAATATTTACATTTTGCCTTTGAATGTACAGGAATTTGGTGGAGGTCTTTTTTATTGTTAATTTAAAGTGAATAAAAAACCCCAAAACATTTAATGATGAAACACCAGATTTCCTATGTTCTTCAGCCACTGTGAAGTCTACAGTCATTCTGGAGTGATAATGATCTCCAGGGACATTATAAACAGTTGTACTTTTCAAAATAACCTCTTTTTCTTGTACCAGATTTTTCTTTGAAGACCAAGCTGTTAATTCAGGAGTTTATTCCCCAGAAATCACATGTATAAAGAAGTCTGTGCATTTCTATCACTTACGAAGTAAGGGCTCTTAAACTGAGGTGCAGGAAAATGAAAACCAAGTTAGGTGTATGGATGAACCAATGCAACAAGGGATTCTACATTTTGTATTCTGTAGCAAATGTCCTCTTAATCCTGAACTGCTGACTCTCATCCAGTGCTTGGAATTCACTCATGTTTGCTGAAGATGAAACATAACAGTAAAGGAAGGTGTCCCCCCAGCAGCAGTACTCACATTCTGGAGAGCTAGATTCAGCTACGTGAACTGCCTTAAAATCACTTTGATAGGAGAATGTGAACCAGCCCACCACAATGTTTAAGGTTTTTAAATTCTCTGTTTCAAATCTCTGGTGTGGTCAGAGGTCTGTGATCTCATGTGTCATCACTGCAGGCTGCTTCCAGATATATGTCTTAACTCCCATTTTTCTCAGGAAAATGGAAATAGCAGACACTCCCTTCTAGGCAATAAAAAAAATCCATCTTGACAAGCTGAGTAAATAGTGATATCCATAGTTAGTGATAGCTAATCTCATTCTGTAAATCCAAAAATGCAGCCTATAGTGCTAATTACCAAGACCCTGTGAGAAAGGAAACAAGGTGATGGGAAATGGAAATCTGACATTCTCAAATTCGTCTCCTAGCAGTTGCATAGAAATCAATCTTTGTGGCTCTCAGACAAGCAAGTGGATACCATTCTTGATGCTGCAATGTAAAATAACATCTCAGACACTTCCACAACAGCCCCATTCCTCAGATCCAGCTGTTGGCAGTTTTAATCTCATGAGTTTTAAGTCTCACAATATTCTGGTGAGGAAATAAAATAGGGTAGATACCTCCAACTGAAGAGCAAAAAGACCAGAGACCCGACTTCACCAGAGGAAGTTAAAGCTTACGTGCTGTCCAGGTGTCCCTGAAGGAGCCTTTGCACAAAATTCAGATTCCTGCCAGTTGTCTCTTGCCTGTCCTAGAAGTGACTTTGAACATCTCAATTTATCTTTTAGCATGCAGGAAAAAATTTTTGCAGAGATCTAATCCAAAGGTGACTTTTGTCTTACTATTAATTAAATGCCTCTTATTAGACTTACTAGTCTATTGCTAAATTTTTTTAGACTTCTTCCTTACATGTCCTGAGAAAATGGCTTTCACTTTGGGTTTGCAGAACATGAGCATTTGTAGAATATTTATATTAGAGACTGTGAAACCAGTTAGCAGGAGAGGATATTCTATTTGCCTGAAATTTGCACTTAATGGCAATGACATGTTACAGATCAAGTTATTTAGTTACAAGTGAAACAATTTTTCTGATAAATTGCTAGAATTTAACTGGAATATAAATCACTTATTATTTTCCTTCTGATAAGATAATAATTGGAATCCTTTCTACATATCACATGGCAGCTTTTATGAGCCATAAGAGGAACAATTTATTTCACTTAATATCTTGCAAATAGTTCACATTTTTTGAAATAGCTTAGTGACTTCTTTATTGACATTGTACAGAATTTTTGGAATCTATTAATGTGTTGTTTGGATCTTTTCTCATTTTCACTGTTGTATACTGAAGCTGAACTGAGAGCTAAGTGTTCATTTAGGTTGGAAATGAAGCAAAGCAAGTTTCTCCAGATATATGAATGACTTCTTTTCTCCCAGAGGAAAAAATAGCAGAAAAACTGAGTACTCTGTGGTACTCTTCCCTTATTTGTGGAACTAAACCAGTACTAGAGTGATTTCTGAGACTCCCACTTTGTCCTAGATTCCAGGAATTAGTTGTTCTAGCACCATTTCTAATCTCTTTGGAAGGCAGATGAAAGCCTCAATAGAGCAAACTCAAGACTTTGGGAAGGGCTTGTACATTTATTCAGGAATTTGCTACCTGACCCAAGACTAAAATATGAAAGCAGTGAGTGCTCTTCTCATTGAGACAAGTCAGTTAAACTTGAGTACAGCTCTGAAATTCCAGGTTCAATCATTGATTTTCCTAATAACTTCGTTTTTGTTATTCTTTATGTCTTGCCAGAACCACAGCAGATGAAGAAAGTAAAATTTCATCATCCTAGCAGTTCAGTGAATACAATTTCTGCATTTATCAAGTACCAGATAACTGACACCAAGGCAAACAAACAGGCAAATATGAGTGTGTTGCTTTATCTTTCAGCTCCCTCCTTACACATCTCCCCAGGGTATAAAACTTATGAAAGCTGAAGTGTTCTCACAAGGTTTTCTTTTTAGCTCGATTAATAGCTCTTTAGAGGTCTCCTTCACCGCAGGCTCCTTCGGACACCAATGTTTTGTTGAACTTGTACACCCTTCCTCTGAAACGGAGGTTACTCGATAACCATTCACAACACTCAGTGCATTGATGTACAAGAGTGCAGAACGCTGGCCACAGATTTTTGGAAGTGTGTCCTCAGCCAAATCATGAACAAAGCCCTGATCCAGCAGCCTTTCTTTCTTATAAGCTTCACTTAAAAATCATCCAAGATTGTGAAATGCTGCACCAAAGCTCATGGTTCTGGGTGAACCTGGAGCCCTTGCGGTGTTGGACTGTGTCTCAGCTAAGGCTTGTTTTTCACTCAGCCAGTCTACCTTGGAGCAGAAATGACAGACGTGGACTGAGGGTGGCTACCTTGAGTTTCAACATCAATAGAAATGTTGATGATGCACAGATTGTATGACACGTCCTCTGGGCAGCAGTTTCAGCTTGAGATATGAAGTGCTTTTTGTGTTCAAAGGTGCAGCTTTGAAGCCTTTCTTCTTAGGCCCTTTTTCTTAGAAGTGTTTCTCTCTTATGACTCATTTCCACCTCTCCCAGATGAAATTTGTTCTTCTACAGAAGTATCTGCTTAGTATTTGGGGAGGGGTTGAGGGATGGTTGTCTTGTTGAAATCTCCTATGTTTAAAAACAGTGTCCTTAAAAAGATCAAGAGTGAAGTTACTTCTAAATCACAGACTGTACTAACAAGTGTAAAACAAGAGCCAAAAGGATGAGCAGAGGTGGCATATGAGTGAGCTTTAATGATTTATTTTTTGTCAGCCTCATTATTTTCATTACTAGAGACCCTCACAGAAACTTTTAGCTTTGTTTCAGTGTGCAGAAATTAAGGTAGCAATCCTGGGGGGCCAAACCCTGGCAGCAGCACTGAAGCTGGAAATCCACTGAACTGGACGGGAAAGTTTCTCCAGAAATAAGCAGGCTGCTTACACAGAAAGGTGGGGAATTATTTTCTGTTTGTGTCCATGCCTGATAGAAAAATGATGGGCTTAAAGTGCAGAGATCAAGGTTTAACTGTCTTTTCCTTAGCCTTGTGAAGCCAGTCACCAACAAGGAAAGGTGATCCCATTGCTTGAGCACCAAATTATTGCTGTCATCATCCCCCTCATTGCAGCTATCTCCTTCTAGAGCAGTAAAGTGAAGTGTTTCAGTACCAACAAGGCAGCTAAAAGGCTCCTTTAGGCAGGACTTGAGAGAATACTGAGTTTAAAGGGCTATTGCCTGTTTTGCTGATGTCTGAAGGAAGACCAATGAATTCACAGCTACAGACTTGCACCAAGTTGTGCCAAGCTTGTTCTGCCACTTTCAAGAAATTCCTGGCCTTTTTTTCTCATCCTCATTCTTCCATATTTGCCTTGCTCCATTTCAATCTCTGGCAGCTCCTCCCCATTTTTTCTCACTCACCTATCTCTTACTGCCTGTAATGTTAACTCTTGAACTGACCACTCAACCATACCCTTCTTAGATCAGCCCTACCATTATTACAAGTAAGTTACCTGCAGACTTTGCCTTCACAGCAGTTTGTACCTCACCCCTTAAAGAGAACAGCAAACACAAAAATACAGCATAGTCCTCAGGGGAAATAAAATGGAAAAAAAACGCAGGCTCTTTTAGTCTCCTTTGGAGAAAACTTCAACTGAACAGGCACTTACAGTTGGAGGTGCTCTCTAGCAAAGTGGTGCACTCTCACAGCACTTCAGGTCCCTGAACCAAGACTTGGGAATGGGGTCTCTGGATTGGGAACCCACAGGAGATGGCAATACCTGGCTTACCCTACTGCCACTGAGCTGGAGAGCCTTGAGGACCATGAGAGCACAGGAATAGGTCTCTGTTTTGGCAATCATTGGTTGCATTGGCTCCTTGAGGCAGCTGGTAGTTAAGGTGTAAGGAGAGAACAGCTTGTCACATGGCAGTACCAGAGCTGGGAAGTAAAAACACTCCACAGAGGATTAAAGTCTCCTTTGACTACCTTCCTACTTTTTTTTTTTTTTTCCTGGAGAAAATTGCTCCCTGGCACAGGAAAGCTAATGGCAGCAGACCCTGACATGGCATCTGGGCCAATCCCTTAAACACCCCTCAGACCTTCTTCTTGCCTTCCATTCAGAGAAAAGAAACTTCTCTAGACTTACAATGGAGGTCATAAATGCATAGAAACATTAAAAGAGCTTCTTTAAAAGATGCCAACTGCTTTCAATAATTCAATAAATAGCTGCAGTAGTACTATCTCTGCATAAAAGATTTTTTTTTTAATGTTAGTAATGGCAAATGCAAGGAATTAATGCAGATACTAAAGTAGGTTTGTTTAGAGAAGTAAAACAGCCAATTCTAAAATGAGTGCTGCTATATAGATTGTAAAAAAAGTCTGTTGTGAGAAGGAAGCACAAAATTGCATCCTGAAAATGAGAAGCTCTCTGAAGGAGAAATTTGTGGTAATGTAAACTGGAACTTCTCTTCAGCGAATCACTTAAAAT
Source organism: Scytalopus superciliaris (assembly GCA_013400415.1). Lineage (NCBI taxonomy): Eukaryota > Metazoa > Chordata > Aves > Passeriformes > Rhinocryptidae > Scytalopus > Scytalopus superciliaris. The sequence continues at coordinate 81,005 of VXBX01000547.1, forward strand.
GAAACTGCTCCCTTCTCCTTATTCTTCCCAAGCTGCTGACACACATAAAAATGTGTGTTTGACCAGCAGCTTATTTGGAATGTTTCTCCTTCCACAACGAAAATGTGTTATTTCTCTAAACAATATGCCACTTAATACCAACAGAAGTCTCCTTAGCAGATAGGACAGAGGTGCAAGGCTTCAACCTGTGCCAGGGTTTGGATCTAGGAAGAAAACCCTGCTAGACTGAAGTATTTACTTATTTAGTGATTCTTTCCAAGGTCATATTTTTAAGCTGTAGGGGAAACCATCCTGAAGAGTAAACTGAGTGACTGGGAAGTTGAAGTACAGAAGCTTGCTGTGACTGAGTTAGTAATGCTCTCTTTAAACAGCGGTCCCACTGAAGAATTGAACTTAAGTGCCTCAGCACAGTAAAGCCTATGTGTTGTCTTTGGGAAGCATTTTCAGCTTAATAGAGACGAAGTTTCCTTTATGCCTGATGCAGCAGCACATTTCATTTCACAAATTTCCTTTTCCACCCATTTAAGCAATTAACTTGGGATGAATGAGATGTCAGATGAATATTACTGCCTCAAGAATCAATAGCTGGTTCTAAGGTGGCTTTGGAGAAAAGAGGGGTCTATATTAGCCAGCTGTGCATTTTGATGTCTTGCCAAAGCCACACCACCTCAGCAGTTACCTCAGAAGCACTGTACCCATGACTCTGGGTGCCTCATTTCGGCAGCAATTTGTGCCCTCATATTTTCCTCCTGCTCTGGCTCAACGGAGAGGAGTGGTGACCTTTTGGGATGAGAAAGCACAACAGAGACCTTACAGGTTCTGTGCCTTGCTCCCCAGGGACGTGCAGTGTGCTCCCCAGGCATGGGCAGCTAGCATGAGTAAAGATGGTGTTAATTACTCCCAGTGCCACCATACAGTTTACAAGTCCTAGTAACAAATTCTTAGCTGATAATATGACACATGTATAGCAAGCAAGTCACTTTGCTGCTTCCCAAAGCTGTTGTGAAAAGAAAAGAGATGAAAAGTCTATTGTGAGTAGATAGAAACCTGCTGTCCCTTTGGATAACACAGGTGCACTTAGAGGTTCCTTGTTCAGCTCCCTGAATCAGCTTCTGGTTCAATGAGCTGCCCCCTCAAGAGAGGTGAACAGTGGTGCCTTCTAGTAATAGTGGTGGGAAGAACTGAATAAGGAATGATGTTTAGATGCTGACAGCTCACTAAGCATGTCTAAAACATGCTGATGAAAACAAGTGTAGAAAATTGTTGGACCTGATAAAGCAGTTCTTAAGCACAGAGCTGGAAACCCTTCTGGATTATCCTTCACCCAAAGGATATCTTCAAGGATAATTATTTTCCATTTGTGGGATATTTACTGCTGGAGATGTCTGACCTGGAAAGAAAGGATCAGATTAAACATGAGGCACTTGGAACAAGGGGCTTCACTCCAAGGCACTGTCCCCACCCAGGCAATAAGGGACAGATTGGAAGGAGAAGCTTACTCACCAGCTGAATATTTGCCAGCTGAATAGGTTAAGGACATGAGATGCTGTGACAGAACGACAAACCTCCCCATGAAACCTGTCGAGGTTATTTTCAGCACAGGTCAGCACTTTCAGGCTGAAGTTTGGAATGTGGGTTCTTAAACTGTTCTTGCAAGACATTTACTCCCCCGCCTCAGGAAGCAAGTACTTATTGCTGTGGTTATGTGGTCTGCATGAGGAAAGCCTCATACACACAGGAAAAGGTATCCTGTGCACTTCTGACAGTCCATCTTAGGCAATGGGAACAACCCCCTTGCAGGCTGAGGAATATCCCCTGTTCTTTAGAACTGGGCAGGGTTGTGAATGGGGTCAAGAGAGAGGGAAATATGCAGTGAGCCTTAGCTGGGGTGACTGCCTGCAATGGCACAGCTGCATGGTGCTTCAAAGCAGCCTGGGAGGTACAGCACTGGGCAAGGTCATGCAGATCCCCGTCCCTTTGGGAAAGAAAATGGGGATGATACCACTAGAAATGCTACCACTGCAGCGCAATTGACTGTGGCCTAAGTCATGGTGAAATAGGGGGCTTGCTGAGCCCAGGGCACTTGGATTTATAAGCTTCTATGTAATAAGTTCTTTAATCCAGGGCATAGCAATAGAAACGGGAATTGTGCACATTTCATTTTAAGCATAAATCTATTTTTGCACTGGCTTCTTATTTTGACCTCGTAGGTTTGGCCTTCTGTCAGAAGGCACCACATCCGATCCTACTAATTCCTTTCTTTAGGTCCTTCCTGTCAGAATGTTGATGTGGTCTTGCTGAATTCTTCCCAAATTCGCTTTATACTGTTTGGCCCTCTGGTGTTAACAATAATTTCCTCCTAACAGGGGAACCAACAGCATTACAAACATATGCCTTCATTTACACACAGGTATGCTGACCCCTAAAAGTCTGGACTTTGATTCCTACATGAAAACAGTTCTGGTTCTTGGAGATGTTTGGAACACAAGCTCCTATGAGAAGATTTGACTTCAGGCATAGAAGATTGAAAAAGTTGGCATATTGAACAGGAATAACATTTCACCATAGAAAGTGACAGCCCTGGAACTCCGTGGAAGTAATCTTAAAGCCCCTGTTGCTCAAAACAGCTTCCTTCATTTGGAGCTTTTCTTCTGGTACTGTCAGAAATATGCTTAGTCTGGACTGAATTCTTTTTCTTCTTGAGGCTCAGGCTTTTTTTTCTTTCCTTCCCCCCCCCCNCATTTTCTGCTGGAGGGAACTATTCCAGCACCAGAGCTGAATAAAATACAAGTGTGCCAGATTGGCTTCAGTTTTGTTTTAACAAACACTTGAGTTATGCTTAATTTTATGGTTTTTGCTTTGTCACTGTGTTTTCTCAAATGCTACAAAGCTATCTTCATTTTAAATGAGCCCTAAAGCAAAGTGATCCAACAAGGATTTACGGACGTGTTTATGACGGAAGCAATGTTGTAAAATCTGGACTGACACAACACTGAGCAGTATCTGGGCCATACTGGATGTGAAGATCCTCTCTCACTCCCTCAGCCTATAAATTATTGCCACCACATCACTTCTGAATTAATTCATCTTGCCAGATCAGCTGTTTAGAAGATGAAACGTGGGTAGCTCTTAGATCAAAGTATCCTTTGTATCAAGGTATAAAATATATGCCAACCATTTTTTTCATATCCATAAGAAACATAAATGGATGCGTTGCTGTTAAGAGTGATGGGTTTAAGAACTAAAGAACTCATCTGAGATGTACAGAACAGAAAACTCTCAGAAAGGGAAGGAAATGTCTGGCAGGAGCACCATTTCGTACCACATTGAGCAACGCTTCTATGATTTAATCCTGTTCTTCTTTTAAGTTCAACCTGTCAGTCTCCCCAAACCAACACCTGAGGTGGGAATTCACTAAAGAGACAAATAAAATTTAATGATAGAGGTTGTTAAGCAAATGACCTAACCTAGGAACTTGCAGGTTCTTGAGTCTGTTACATACCACAAGCTCTTCTTTGCAGAGGAGAATCCTTCCACCTCCAGTCTGGTGCCAAACATGCATGAGCACTGGCTTTGCTCCCAGTGATGTTTGCAGATACGAGTGCACATTTCTAGTGCATGATAAATGTTGGTTTTTTACTCTTTCTTCCCTGAAAACCACTGCTAGTTTGACCCTTTCTCAGGTATAGCCTTTCCCAGGTGACACTACTCTGCCAAGGAGGCTTGTTATAAAGTAATTATTTTCAAAAGCAGCTCTGATGCTGAAGAGGTATCATGGAGAAGAAATGCTTTAATTCATAAACAGACATAGAATTCTATTTTCATAGCATGGGGATAATCCATACATATTAAATTATTCAAATTGTGAGGCAGTGGCCTTCACTAAATATTTAAAAAATAGGAATTATTTTTTGGCACACCCAAGTACTCTGCAAGGTCTTCTAAAATCTCAGAACTGGTACTGGAAAATGGAGACACCTAAAATATCTTTCAGCATCACCCTTTTTTGAGAAATGGCTATTGGATACACTTCATTCTCAACACAAATAATTCTCTGCTTCTGGTACAAGTGATTGCTTTAGAAACATTTCATTAAATAGTAAAATATGCAGTCCATTTCTACCTATTGTGTGAAACAAAATTTGTTTTACAAATGTGTAGGTTGATTAATATCTGCACTGAAGTGTAGTAAACATATAATTTTAGTTAAGAGTGTGAAAACCAGATGTTCACATATGTATTTCCAATCCTTTCTGAAACTTATTATCTCCTAGTGGCCATCATTTTACATCTCATGGCTCCTTTGCTTCATCCAACACAACGGATCTGAATATCTTCACCCAACAGACCTAACACCTTTAGGAACCTAAACTTTCACATCAGACTTTGTGCTCCTAAAACACTTAATAAAGCTCAGCTGAAACATAAATCCAGACTTTGGACAGATGGCTGCTTCACATTAAAGTTTATTTTCCAGAATTTTGTTGTACGCTTTCCATGGATACTCAAAAGAGTAATTTCTAGATATTATTATATTAGTCCATCAATAATCTTCAGAGTTTCCACCTCACTTGCCAAACCCTATGAATCCATTTAGCCTCATATTGACCTTTTTTTTTTTTGAACATCACAAGGTGAATTTCATAACATGTCAGGGTTTTACTATCCTATGAGTTGCCAGTAGTAGTCTCTGGGTTGTCCTATTTTTAAGCTCCAAGGTTCAGTGACATTAAGAATAAACTGGGCTGAAAAACCTTTTAAGCAATTTCTTCAAAACTCCTGAGAAATGTGTCCCTCCCCAAGTCAATGGATAACCAGATTGCTAGCCAGGATGCCTTTGACAGAAACATATATTATTTTTCTTTCCATTTGAAAATGCTGATTTGTCAGATTTTAAACTTTCCAATGTAAGGTCCAGCTACGCTTTTCTGTGGGTTGGGGATAAACTTTCTGACTGAATGATGAGACCAGTTCCTGTTTTCCCATCATGTTGCAGCACTGCCAATGACAGAAAAGCAAAGACCTCACTTGCAATGACAGAGAAGCAGCCCTTCAATCTGCCTAATTCAGATCAGGGTGTTAAGCCAAGATAATCTGTGTATTGAGTGACCATCAGCCTGTCCTCCTCAATCCTTCCTGATGAAACTGACTTTCTATGGTACTGCTGAACACTCATTGACTGTAGAGATACAGATGAAGGGGCTAAGGAAAAACGCAGAAACAAATAAAATTATTTTTCACAGAAACAAACAAAATTATTTTTTTTTCACCCCCCAGATACTGCTGACTTTTGCCCCAGTGCCAACCTTGGCCCATATTGCCCTTTTCTGAATGTCTCTTTACATGGGTTTTGGAAAAAGAATGGATTCAGATATTCTGTTTATTCATATGGTGATGTGGCCTTGTGGTACTCTCTGGAGCGTGTGGGCCTGAGCAATCCTCTTGATTGACATCTCTGTGTAGGTATCTATCCAAACCTGCTGAGACCTTACCTGGATTTTAGGGGACTTGTCAGAAGCAGAGCTAAACATCAACTTAAGATTCATCAGCAATACAAGTCCTTGCAGGTAGATGAGTAACTGAAGGAACTCAAATAAAAGCGACATAAATGTGAAGATAGGCTGACAAGTTAAGAAAAGAATTACAAAAGCTGCATTGGCTGGGAGACAACTGGTGAGGGACATGCTTGCTCCAGTTTATTTGAGGCATGAAACAGCAGTTAGTAAAACGATAATTTGAAGATGAAAGAATTGTGAGGATTCTTTCTTACTGACAGCTCCGATCAAATGCATACTATCTATCAAAATGAGGTATCTAGAGACCAAAGAAATAAACAAAATATGGGAGAGCTAAGAAGCAGAATAAGGGAGGCTGTTAGAAGAAAGAAGGTGCATTAATGGAAAAGGTGAAACTGTTCAACTGAGGGAAAAAAGAAGAAAAGAATCTTCAGTAGATTAAATGTCTTTACTGTGAGGGTGCTGAGGCACTGGAACAGCTGCCTGGAGAAGCTGTGGATGCCCCATCCCTGAAAGTGTTCAAGGCCAGGTTGGTTGGTGGTCTGAGTAATCTGGTCTAGTGGAAGGTGTCTATTGGCACGGGGGCAGAATGAGATGATCTTTAAGGTCCTTCACAAACCCAACTATTCTATGATTCTGTGAAATATGCAGATGGAAACAGACAAATCTAAAAATTACCTTGGAAACACCTTAAAAAAAGGCATAAAAATTGAACAATAATAACTTACCTAAATATATTATGCATTTCTTGCAAAGATTTTTCAGACCAGTAGACAGTGAAGTTGTGAAAGTAGCAGTGAGGAAGGGCAACAGCACAAAAGAGAAATGAACTTTTGTTTTCCAATCTTGTTCACCATGAGGCCTTAATGCATACTTTGTCTGTCTCAACTCCAATAATGAAATAAGAAATACCAGGAGAAACAAATTGTCACATCACATAATGTTAATCAAAGGGTTCTAAAGAAAGGCAAGTTGGAAATATTGGATCTTCTGGCTGTGGAGTGTGATCTCTCATTCAAACCTGCCGTTTAATAAAACACACAAGTTTCAGTGCCAAGAAAGTTGGTATATGTTATAATAAAGAATGATATCTGACACATGAGTACATAGCACTTATTAATTTATGTGAGAATAATCCAATCAGCTTCTGTGACAGGAACAGAAACCCACTAGTGTTCTTTGAAGGATTCAGTGAGCACAGAGACAAGGGAGAATTGGTTGACAAAGTCCAACTGGACTTTCTAAATGCAATCAACGAAGTCCCTCTCCAAAGCCTGATAGAGAGCCTGCTGTGAGATAGGTAAGACCTTAATGTTCATACTTGGGTAGAAGATAGGAAAAAATGAGGAGGAAACAATGGTCAGTTCCTGAATGTTTGACAGTAGGCTTTCCAAGTAACCTCTGTGCTTGAGCAGCGCAGCATATACATACATATATATGTGTGCCTGTGTATGTATAAATACATAAAAATTTACTCAATGTCTAATGAAAGCACAAAACTTGCTCACCAGCCTAGACAGGACCGCTCAGGATAAAAAAGAAAGCTCACTATGAAGATATGCAGAGGCAATAAATCAACTTCACAATACTGATCAGAAAATGCCAGATGAAATTCAGCATTGATAAATCAGAGGTAATGCACCTAAGAAAAAAGCCCCCTCAATTAGCATACATAATGATATGCTCTTACCTATCACCCTTTAGGAAAGAGATCTTAGAAGGATGGCAGGCAGTTCTATAAAAAGCGACTTGATGTTCAGGAACAGTCAAAAAAAATCACCTTTGTCTGAATTTAAAAGCTACTTCGAGAGGAATAGAGAACAAAAAAATCCTTATGCTACTTTGTAAATCTGTGCTCAAACACATCTTGAATAGTGTACACTGTTTCAGACTCTCCACCTTAAAAAATGCATGGTAAAACTTCTACTGTAGTTGCAAGTGGATGTGGACAAACAAGACCTATAAATGGACATTTCTTATTAGACCAGCTAGCACATAAAAAAAGCCAACCCATAATCACACTATTGAGTGCACAAACCCTCTCCAGATCTAAAATCTAAAAAGCAGCAAAGAAGTGTTGTTATCCAAAATCTTGTGTAGTATTTCTGGCTGTGGAGTTAAGTCTGTCACAAAATATTAATTACAGCTACCTAAAAACCTTGTATTTCCTAAAGCAGGCCTATAAAGGTATAAAGAAGTTTTGAAGTCATAGTATGGCACCAATACAAGGGTGGAATAAGCAGCTCTGATAGAGAGATGTGGAGAAGGCAATTAGGAAATGACAACTTGCTGTCTTTTCTAGTACAAAATTTATAGAAGTCAACCTTGAAACTAGTAGGTGGCAGGTTTGAAATCCAGAGGAAGAGGTATTTCCTCATACAACACTGAATTAAGCTGTGAATTTCTTTGCCACAGGATGTTGTGGAGGCAAAAGGTCCACAAAACATCAAGAAAAAGATCATAGAGGAAAAAACAACCAAGTATTAACTGAAAGAGCAGCAGTCAGTGGCTTAGGAAACCCATAAGCCACCAAGTCTTAGAGCTCTAGGAATTTGCAGGGAAACACAAGGATATTTTTATTTGGTCTTTATATGATTCCCCAGACATCCATTTTTAGCCATTAGTCGCACAGTGTGCAAGGAAGATCATTGCCCTTACCCAGCACTGCTTTTTGTGTGTTCTCAGACACCTGGGCTAGGCAGAATGCATCAGGATTAAGCTCAGGGAAGAGGCCTGACTTCAAAGATGAAGCAAAAAGATGATCCAGCTCATCCCCTTTGGCAATTATGGCATGGAAAGGAATGGAGATGGGAGGCAGTGGCCTGGCATGTTGTGTTCACCTTTATCCTGGTCTGAGCTCAGAGACAGCTCCTGCTGTAAGGTGAGGTGTGAAGTTTGGTTTGGGAAATGATGGTGATCATCTTGAAGAGCTTGAAGGGGTTGTAACACCTGGTTAGGGGTCATTGTGCCATTGTTTGGTAAGCCAGGTCAGACACTTGATGGCTCTCCCATGTCTGGAGTACAGCAAATGGTGCAGTTTATGGATGGTGAAAGGAACTCCATGCTGCTGTCCCTGCTAATAAAACCTGTGGTTTTGAAGGGCAAAACACCAACTCCACTGCCAGAGCTCTCTCTTGGTAGGGAATTTATTTTTATTCAAGCACTGGTATAAAGCACGAGTGCTCTGGCTTTAGGAGGATTTCCTGATTCTCCTAATGACATATATATGTTTTCTCAGAGAGCATTGTTCTTGAATGGAGTTCATTAAAATGAATCTGCAGGTAAGTGTTCCATTCAACTTTTTGATAAATGGCTCTAACTCCATGTTTAACTCCAAAGGGGCCAGGAAATGAAAATATAGCCTCATTCCCCAATAATTATTAATTTCCTGTCACTGTTTTCCTTACTTGAAGAGTTTGGAAAGTTCTAAAAATCTTGTAAGGTTGATTAAAGAGTAACTTGTTAGTGGGATGGGGGAGAGAGCTGAAGAAAAGGGACAGAAGACTATTTCTGAACACCAAAAATAGTTTCAAGTTCCCGCCAAGAAATGACAAATTGTTATATACACAGTCAGACAGGGAGATGTATATTTTGTTTTAAATTCCAATTTCAAAATGTACTGCATAAAGTGAAACCACAAATTGAAACTTCATGTGCTCATGCTGGCAGCAACACCACACTTAGGGTTTTCTTCTAAATATAACACCCCCAAACCCTACCTAAACCTTCCTGCATCTCCTGTCCCTTCTTTAATAAATAAGAACATAGGGTGTTTTGGCTTCTTGGTGACTTTTTCCTTTCCTTTGAATCACTAGGTTGGAGGACCAACCACTCACAACCTTACATAGGTAACCTTTCCGTGGGTTTCAATGGGAGATTTGCCTGTGAAAAGTCTGCAGTAGTTTTCTTGGTATTTATATGACATTAAGGAATGTGACAGGAATGAGGAACAGTCTTGGTGGGAGAACGAGAAGCAAACACCATTTTGTAAAGGGATGGAGAGTAGGGGAGGAAGATAATGATGTTAGGAACACTATGTAAAACTTCACCCTTCTACCATCTCTGTAATTTCTCCCTTTTAAACAGAAAGGCCTTTGAATTTGAGTCAAATATCTAAAGAAGATGAATTTGGAGGACTCAGTCCGGGTCATAGGAAGCAAGCCACATCGAAATCCTTCAAATAAATCACCTCTAATTTAAGCAAAACTGTACCAGAGACTAAAGACAAACCAGTTCTTTCAGCTTCAGAAGAGAAGTCAACATCAAAGGAGGAACCTGAAGTAGAAGCCTAGAAATGTAAATCTGTTGGTCTTTTCACACTCAAATTCTCACGCTTCTTCCATTTCCTTTTACAGAAAAAGAATGTGGTCAGACTTTGGGGAATGACTTAACAGCTTTTATTAAAGGGTGGCATAGTTCTCCCATGGATATCTGGAGAATCATTATAAAGAGAATTTAGAAGAGATGATCTGCCCCAGTTTGAATTCTGTGCCTTGGAAGTTTTGACCCATGAGATGTTAAGTTCTCTGTCTAATTACATGAAAATGTATAAATATGAATGCTGATGCGGAAGAGAAGTATCCTGCTGAAAGATGAGTGGTGCTGAGTTTCCTTCACTTCTATGAGGAATAAAGGAGAAAGTCTCCTACTATGTTAAGTGATATTGCACATGTTAGAAAGTGTCCCGTATATGCAAAAGAGAGCTACCACTTCCATTTTACTAAGTGTTGAGAAGTTAAATGACTTTGCTGTGAGGTCTTTGTGTGAGGATGGATTTGGTGTCCATTTGGCCCATCCGATGAAAGCAGCGACACTGAGGACACTCAATTCTGACTGTTAAGTACCAAAAGTTGGGTGGTGAAAGTGACACCATGTTTGTGTGTAAAGAAGCCATGTCCATGTTCAAATGGCCAATGTGGATGCCTTGGGGCTTGTACAGACTCTAATCAAAGCAAGACATGAATCATACTATGTTATAGGCAATTAAGAGTAATTTCTCTGAAGGAAACAAGGTACTTCCTGTTATTGTTCTCAAAAATCATCAGAGAAACATTAATTATTTGCAACAATAACATTAAGGAAACCCCCCGAACCTCTGGAACAATACAATGCAGAACAATGTGAGTTAATTGCTAAATTTAGTACATCCATGAAAAACCCTCTACTGACAGCTCTGAATCACTCTGCCTGGAAAACACCTGAGCACTGCTCTAGATTGCACTGTTTCTAGACATCTGTCACCACTGTTATTATCTAACAACAAGCATAACATGAAAATAATAATTCTGTTTAGGCAGGAACACTAACTAATTGACTGACATGAAATTACATCAATATCATTATCTCCTGTTTACTTTTTGATAATCTGTTCATGAACAGTTTGTGTTTTCCAGGGTGGAAAATTCTACTTGTTTCCTACCAGGAACCCTGCAGCAAGAAGTTTTCTTTAATGACTATGTAATTTTGCAAATTTAAGTTATAAGGACTTCCAAGTGCTGTTGGTATTCCATTATATCTGGGGAGGGGGGGTTGGGGGGGAAGGCTTATGTGTTTGTTGCTTGTTTGTTTTTATTTGGTTGTTTTTTCAGGCTTCAATCTTCTGCAGAATGCAGACTGGTATATTTGTTATTGGTAGCAGAATAACAGCCTTTCCAGCCTAATTTTGAAAGTGTAGCTATTACAGGTATTCAGGCATCTGAAAGGTGGAAATAGGTGCTTCTTAGGTATCTAATTTACACGGAAACTAATGGGAATTGGCTATCTTTCATGGACTTCTTAAACATGTAGGACTGTGATAGCTACAGAAGTTACAAAATAACTCTGAAGTTCTTACTGTCTCTAATGTAAAGCAGTCTTTCCATAACCAGTCATATTTATAATGTTTTTCCCAAATGTTCATTTTTGTGTGAGCCTTAGTACTGCCATTCTAGCTGAAAAACCTCCTCTTACAAAGTGTGTTAATGCCTCACACATTGCTCTTCTGTGTTTGTGGTTTATGGTCAAATACCACTTCATGCACCTTAGAAACTTTCCAGTGTGATCAGAAGTTTGACATACTCTAATGCCAGGGCACAGTCTTGGAGGTTTTCTTGCCTTACTATCCCGATTTTCAAAAAACACCAAGTTGCTGCTGAATATCACATCTTTTTAAGGACTTCAAAATACCATCCAAGCACTTTTGAAAAAAAAGAAATCTTCAGGAACATGAGGGTGTGTGTGAATATTTTCAAAGTTGTAGTTTGACTAAGCCAGCCGCTGCTTAGATCATCAAACAGGCATGCGTTTGGGACACAGAGGCAGCAATGTCCTGGCGTATTCAGCCTAGAATCCTCATGGTTGTGTGAATAATTATCCCTTCATACCGGCCTAGAAATCTTGGACAGAATTAGCAATCACAGCAAGGGTGCTAAGAAATAATTTGTACCGTACATCTGTTAATGTCCCTTAGCCCAGCTGGAACCTACATGCTTTCCTCCCTATCTCGGGTTTCTCAAGTTGGGTTGTGTATTTAAGCTGCAGGAACATTCGAGGCAGTCAGGCAGGGGGGAAACACGAACTTCCCTAGTATTTTGATTCCAAACTGTGATTTCTCTTATCAGGATGGGCAAGGAAGAAAAGTGTCAAGTGTCATTTGGTCTCCTGTTCTCAGCTTGTCTGGCTAATTCAAGGAGGTGCTTGTGAGGGCAAGGCCATCACAAGAGGAGAAGACCTAGAAGACCACTCAGACAAACATCCTCCAAGAGGTGTTCCCTGAGAGCACCTCGCTGAATATCCCAACTGGATATGACTGACACTGATCTTTTGAACCTTGTCAGCCAAAAGAATAGTTTCATACTTTACTTCACCTTGTTTTTGAGAAGGAGAAATAAAGTCCCGAAGTATTTTTGATTGTTGATGCTTCCTGCTCTTTGCTTTTCCAGCCATAGGGGCAGGGGACCTGTCAGGAAAGTGTCATTCAAAGACATAAGTAATAAAGATACAAGAAGGGGAGAGTAGGACAAAGTGGCTCTGCTTTTATCAATAGGTTGAACTAGAGACCTCTGGATGTCTCTTTCAACCTACGATAACCAATTATCCTGAACTTTCAAGATATTCTGTTCTGGAAGGAATAGTTTTCTTTTTCGGATGCAGTGCTTTTTGTTTAGCCTCTTACTTGACATATGATCACATTATATTGATGCTTAACATGGTTTCTTTCATTCACTCTTCCCACTCCTCTCCTTTACTCAAATGCCACAAACTCTTCCCACCCCATATATTTTTGTTTTACACCAGAATTATGCAATTCATCTGGGATTTGCTTTGGACTGCTTCCAAATACACCCACACAACTGCTCTAAAAGTGATGAGTTTTATCTGAAGATGGACTTGGCAGGTCTGCTTCAAAGGGAAATACTTCAGGAAGAAACTTTAAAACACACAACTATCCCCACAAGGTAATAAAATACAAAGTTGAGAACAGTTTCTGTATTTAAATGTTCAGAGAAGTTGAAGCTGGTAGCTGAAACACTTTGTCTGAAAATGGCTACTTCTCCTCCAGGGAACAAATATCAGCCAGTTTGAAGACAACTAGCTGGGTACTCACAGGCTGTAACTATTCAGGGTTCCATGATGTTGAAGACCTGCCATGTTTTTTCTTCACAACAACAGTGGAGTTTGGTTCAACAAGGTTACAGGCGGTCAGAGGAATCTTTAACACGCTGTTGACTAATTTTGTTCCATCTGCAGATGTGTAAAACATCCTTTGCAGAGGCCCTGTTGCCTATGGGTAAGGCTCTGAATCCAGACACCCAGCTTTGACCTTGAGTCTCCTCTTGGACTCCTCCACAGCCTTGACTGAATTGCCTTTCTCCTTTATGCCATAGTATATACACTCTTAGAAAGTGAGGGTCCACAGTATAGCCCTCCATTGCAGAAACAAAGAGCTACTGATGAGAACTCCAATGTAATGACTAGGATTCTATTTCTGCCAGTGCACTAATTCCAAAACCCACACCCAAAATCATGTTATTACCTTTTAAATGACGAGACAGAATCATTCTTTTTATTCTCTTTTTTTTTTTTTTTCCTATTTTTTTTTCATGATGTTCCCTGCATTTGGGTCCCCTGGGTGGCAACAGTGGAAAATGTTGGCAAGGAGAGCAGACAGTAGACAAGGTCCTATTTGCCCAAGACTGAGGGCTTTGCCTGTGTCAGTGATGTAAGGATACCAGTCTTCTTCAAGAGGTGTGGTTTATCAGTGGAGCTTTTGCAGTGCCTCAGACGTCAGGCTAATGGTCTCACATACAGATTCTGTAAGATGCCTTTCATTCATCCTGCCAAACAGGAGCTGTGCTTGTGATGCTTTCCCAAACTGAAGGGCATTGCTCCATGAATGCAAGCAATGTTAAAGCCTGAATAATGCACACAGTCTTCCATTTGCAGATCACTTCCACCTCTCCCTTTGCCCTCCCCACCATGTGGTTTAGCTTTTGGCTCTGCAATAGATACTCTGAATCAATGTTAGCTTTCTGAGAGACTAACACTGAACACTGAAAGTCTGAGTCAAATCCAGCCATGTTACAAGTCCATTGTTTGATTGTTGGTTGTTTTATTTTCCCCTGGAGTTTTATCACAGATGAACTGGGCCTTTTGGCAGCATACACAACACATCTATTTTTTCACTTGGTGCCCTGAAGACATCCATGTACTAATCAATCCAAATGGGAAGCCAGAATCTTTATAAGGGAAGAGCATATTGTTCCATGTAAAAGTTTGACTCAGCTTTAGCCCACCAAACAGAAAGTACTTAGAAATGGAAAGACGGAGGACATAAAGAATAGTCAGATCATGCAGCTTGAAGAGGTACATGCAGTGTAACAACAGCAGTGTCCTGATCTGATTCAGTTTTCAGCTTAGTACAGTCCTGGATTCTGCACAAGCAAAAACTTGTCCTTTTTACCAGCCTGTAATAAAATATTTGTGGTGCAAATATTTGTGGGTTTTTATGGTGCAAGTCACCGTCTGCTTAATACAAGCTGAAGGACATTACCCTCATTTCTCCTGAGACAGACCACAACACATCTCCACACTAAGCTCCCAGAGCTCAAAACTGGTGCCAAACTGTCCACAAAGACCCCCAAGGCCGTGTTTGTTTGCTGAGAATGACCCAGTGGCATGACATGGTCTGGAAACCACTTTACACTATGCTCTGTTCACCGAGACCATCCAGGCGCTTGGGAGTTTGACCAAGACAGAAGGAGAAATGCAGCTGTCAGGGTGGCTGTGTGATAGCCTGGCTCCCCTCAGCCAGTGTCTGTGTGCACACATCTGTGGAACAGCAACATCCAAATCCTGAAACCCACTGACCCTCAAGGACCAACCTGAGTCAAAACTGAAATACACCAGGCAGTATTGGGAAGTTTCAATCAATAGGATTTTCAGGATGGACAGGGATTTGTTCTGGCATCAGAGCTGCTGAAGGCCGTAAGTACCTTAAAACCCTCTTTTCCTCAATATTGCACTTCCAGTTGAAGAAATCAGTTCAAATCCATTATACTAGCTGGAAATTGTGAGGTGCTGGGAAACTCGCTTTGTTTTCCCTTTAAATACTTGTTTTGATAATATGACTAGAGAGCTGCATTCTTGGACATCTCAAATTTCCTTGTTTTTCCTCATTTTATCGTTCAAGGTTTCTGTGGATCACCTTTATGACCAATCAGCTTCAAAGACTCCCTCAAACCTCCTAATCCCTCTTCAGTCCATCTATGTGTTCCTAACTTTTACTCCTATGTATTTCTGTGATACCTTGGAAGTTTCTTTTAAACCTCTCTTCTTACACAGTCACTTTATCCTTTGCTCCATCCATCCATCCATCCATCCATCCATCCTTCCATCCATCCATCCTTCCATCCATTCATCCATCCATCCTCCAGAGTATCAACTCCAGCAGGACCTGAGCAAACCTGAGGGGAAAGCAGAAGGAAATGCTTTCTGTAGGTATAAAAGACTGTCATAAGACAGGACATTGGCCTAGGGGCAACTGGTATGTGTTTATTCCATGAAGTGCCATGCAGAAATACCTGAGCTAGCTGGGAAACATGCTAGTTCAGGTTGCAGAAGCAAAGTGTACACACATTAGCAGAAATACTGGAATTACTTGGGTGTGGCTTTCGGGGATTATCCTGTTCCACCCAAACAGAAAAGTACTGTGAAGCTTATGCAGCCAAAAAAGTGATCATTTCCTTACACTATTAAAGCCCAAAAGATTTTTGAAAGTTTTACAATTTTTTTTCCCCTCAAAGAATCATTCATTGTGGATAGTACATTTTGTACAGATGAAACTTGTGGAGCAGCTGTGAAGATGCCACTGCTATTCCACTGTCAGTGGACAGTCTGAGTTGAATATTTCTGCTTACCTGGTTGCCAGGATAAGTGTCTGGTGCAATTGAACAGAGGGGAATTAGGAAAAATAGTCTGCTGCTTCAAGTAGGCTACTGAGAATCAGATCTCATTGCAGGGCCTTACCACTGTAAACCACGGGAGCCCACTTCTCTCTCACACTTCTGCATCAGCAGAGTTCCTCTCAATCTACATTCATATAAAGATGAAGATGATGAACTTAAGCTCTTCATGCACAATGATCTGGATCTCTCTGGGACATTCTTACGTAGCCCCATTATCTTAGCTTTTTGCATGAGTATTTTGCTTATCATCTCAAAAGGCAAATTTGATGGGATTTCCACATTCATTTTGGAAATGGTAGAAGTTGGAGGTTTTGCTGTTTGTCCAAGGAAGTCTGTGAAAGGAATTAAACCAAGGTCTCTCAAATCTCAGATTAGCACTTTAACCTCTATATGATTCTCCTTCTCTACCTCAGTTTCCCCTGGACAGAGGAAATTGCCTCAGTAGAGGTCCAACTACAGACTGAATTACAATAAATTCATGAACCAGTCACTGAAATAAGCACCTTTATTCTCAGACAACACATTAGTCCAGGATGCTGCTCAGGAAGCACCACAGAGCACAAGCTTTTTGCTCAATGTGTTAGAGATTTCCTTCAGTGGTTGAGACCTGCTCAGTGCCTGCACGAGAGCTTGGTGGTGGCCCATTGGCATGGAGGTGCTGCATTTTCCTCTTAAAAACATAAAGAAACAAGGGATACATCTGGATTATGCTGAGATGGGGAAACTACCTAAACAGGAAGAGGTTAATTTGGGTGGTGAGCCAAGGTCACAAAGGTGGATGCAGAACGAAGCTGTCAGTGGTGTGGGCTCAATACCTTGGGATGCAGAGCATCCACAGATGGCAGCTCCTCATCCCTGTGCTGGGCTCACCTCCCTCCCACAGCAGTTTGCACTTCACTAGCAACATCAATGTTAAAACTTCCTTGAGCTTCCAGAAAGAAGATAAACATGGCTTTCAATGCAGATTAAATACACACGCACTTTTGAAACATGGTCAGTCATTACTAATTCATGGCTGCTGTCCAGCGAGTGGAGAAAAACATTTCCCCTCATAGGTTTAGCAACAAAACCAAGAAAAAAAAAATCAATGACTTATACTGTACACTAAAACAGCTTAAAACACAAACATTTCCAGAGTACAATATTTCAAGCACTCTTGTAACCAGAGGAGCTATTTTTTAACTGGATTCCTACTTTTTACTACCAACAGCCTTGTCTTATTTGCAGAGGCTCTGCTAGCTGTCAGACATCCTGACTCCACTTAATAAACTCACTTAAAGCAGAACTTTCTTAAGTCACAGTGTAAGTACATAAATTAGTTGTTTCAGCATTAGACCAACACACTTCTCTTTCTTCCCTCTCTCCTGAGCACTGAGCTCTGATGAAGAAACTCAAGATTCAAAAGAACCAACAGTTCATTTAAAAATGCTGCCATAACCCAATGTGCCTAATATGCTGCAGGTCCTGTCAGCTTTGGTTGGAGCTGCAGGGATGCTTAACTATGGGTAAAACTAGGCAGAGTTTGGATCCTTAGGTTTGAGACCCTAAGTTTAAATTCCACTTTTGAAATGCTTTGTGTGCAGTGATCTCAGAGAAGGAACTGCAAAGGTGACATCAGGTCATAGGCAGATTTTTTATTAAGTGAAGTTTAATGCACCAGGAAGCTAAGAGGCTCTCCAGTGTCTCACCAGATAAGCAGGAACAGGGCATATTTCATTAGTGGGTGTATCTTAGTCTGGTTCCTTGTGAAAATGGAGCTCAAACAAACCCCATAGTCATGTCTCTGTCTCTGTCTGATCCTCCCTCATAACTCCTCCATCCATTGGTCAAATTTATCCACATTGCAAAAGTAAATAAAACTGAAGGATATGGGCTGCCAAGTGAGACAGGAATGCCAGAAGTCCTGCTGTCTGAGAGGAAGGCCACTTAACCTTTCAGCGTGTCCAAAAGGGGATGGGATTTTGGCAATGCAGGCTCGCACCTTCACAGAAAAGAATTATAAAAATGATGCAAAGCTCCAAGGCACTGGGCTCTGCTCATTCCTGAGCTTGAAAGTGGCATTTGTTGCTGTTGATGGACAGAAGTCATGGCAAGCCTGGAGGGACTCTTAGGCTCACCTAACCCAGACCCTAGCTCTGCTAGCCCCTCTCCTGAGAAGGGTGAGCATCATGGGGTCAGGTTATTCAATGGCCTCTTTACTGGGAGGGATGAAGTGATTTTCCTTCTCACCATGATGATTCCCATTTGGAGATAGGGCTGGTCTGACCTTTCAGAGCAGAGGCATGATAGTCACCCCTTCCCAAGGCTGGCCCCTTTGACACCAGAACAGGGGGAAAAGCACCTTGCACTTGTGGGAGCTGGGGACAGCATCTATTCCTGCTCTCGGGTCCTTTGCCCTGCCCTGACTGTCCCTTGGGCAAAGGCAGAGCAATGCCAGGCTGGTGACAAGCAGTAGCTGGCAAAGCTCAGTGTTGCAAACACTGTTTCTCTCGCCAGCTGCTACGTGTGGTACCTGCTATTTTTACATTAAAACTAATTTCTTGTGAATAATCTCTGTGTTACATCTTGAGAACCAGATCTAGCCCTCTGGTAATTTGATCTTAATTAAACAATTTAGTTGCCAGTCCAGTCCCTTTCTGGTAAGCTGTGTATTGCAATGTTTGGTCTTAGTCAAAGGCAACATACATTTATCAGACCTGGTGCTGTAAATATAGCTCAATTTCCAAGAGGTGCTGATAGCAAAGTTTGCCTTGCCCTGCCCTACCTCTCCCATAAGCTGAGTCATAATAACACACAGGGTTAACCCAACTCCATCTCTGGGTGTAATGCTCAGCAAGATTTGGCAGATAGGAGACTTCACTAATCTTACAAATCTCATCCTTCACACTGAAGTACTTGGCTGGGATACCTTCTTTTTTTTTTTTTTTAAACTTGTGTTTAAGTTATTGTATATTACAGTCTTCCAAGTTACATAATGGTTTCTCTCTTCACTTGGTGTCATCTGAGCCCTGCACAGGAATGCACACACATTGCCTCTGACAGTTTGTGAAGTCCTGCGGGGCCACTGCTCCCTCTCCACACAGCAGCTTAGAAAGAGCTGGTACTACATGTTCATACACACATGTGCTATCCAAGAGCCAGCTACACCTGTCTTGTATCTCATGCCATAACTTTTTGGAGAATTATGAGCAGGTTGTGCCAAATTACAATGAGATTATCAGCAGAAAGAGCTATATTTTTCTCCCTTCTGGAATAACTGGAGCTGCCAAACATATCCAGTTATGCTCTCAGATGAAAAAGCCACATTCACTGCAGGAATCAACCTCTCAGCCATGGGGAGCCCAGGGGTTGTGGTCCACTCCAAGCTTCAGTTTTTTGACTCAAGGCAAAATCTTCAGTTTACGGAAAAAATGTGCCCCTGCAGACAACAGGGAGCAGATGGGAGGCAGATGCTTCCTTCACTGGGATGGTTCATCCTGAATAAGGGCTGGGTGTAGTGGCATCTGGAAACTTTCTGATGGTTTGTTGGTCACCACAGTCTAGCCATTTTTTCCAGATCCTAGGCGGGTCATTGCTAAGCCCTAGTTGGACTCCAAGCAGACAGTGCCCAGGTGCCAGATGCAGATCTGGCATGGCAGGGGCTGCTCATGGGGCACAGATCATCCTGGTTTCACCAGTTCACCTCCAAATGAAACTCCAGCCTGCCCAACAGCAGGTGCCAGGAGTGTCTCTTCAAAAACATAACAATTACTCCTCCCAAATAATTTTCCAGAGACAGAGCTACAAATTCTGTGGAGGATTGTGAGTGGACTCAGTTCTATCTCAATTATTTTGGGTTTTTGCCTCTATTTATTTTTCATTCTTTGCTGCAGTATTTCACTACTTTTTTTCCCCCAGTGGGTATTTTTGCTCCTCCGCTGCCTGCTTTGCCTCTCACAGCCTCTCCTAACCCAGTGGCATTTGTGTTCAAACGTTCAAACCTACCCTGCTCAAGAGGGTTAGGAGCAGGGTAAACAAGTTTGCCTGTGTGTTTAGCATGCAGCTCAATTGTACATTTACAGTAGATATTCTGCTTTAATTTGCTTTTAAACAGCCCCTTCAAACAGCTCAGAACTCTGGACATTGTTCTTTTAGGTGCATTACAAAACCATAATTAATTAGCTGGGCTCCCCTGTGGATTTTCTCAGATTTTACCCAATCTTCCCGCCAATTTTAATGACCTTCCCAGTTAGGGGCTCTACATCTGTAAATGCTGAGTGCCATTCAGCTCTTAGTAAACAAGGGGTATCTGAGCAAAATAGGCAGAGCTTGAAATCAAAGAGTTTACTTGTTTGTACTACAGGAGACACTGGCGGTCTGGGTGGCTCTTAGCACCTGCCGTGCTGTTTGATGACTGAATTTTGGCTTTCTGTCCCATATTAAGAGAGCTCAAGATTGATCTGTGTTACCCTTCCATAAAGTTGTGATTGTGGGGAAATCTGCACTGCAGAGCCCTGCAATCCCACCCACTCTTCTTTGCTTTTTGAAAGCAAGAAACAGCACTTTTTGTTCATTGTCTTTGCAAAACTTGCCGAGAGCTCTCCAAAGAGAAAGTCAGCCAAGCAACTTTCAGCTGCTCCCTCTTCCTGCTGGCTTTAGGCCAGCATTCCCTAGCAGGTGTCGTGTACCAGCAGATAAGAAGGAAGAAAGAGGAAAGAACGAAAAAGGAGCAATAGGAAAAGATGTGATGGTCTGTCACATGAACACGGACCATCTACCCTTTCATGGTTCTCAGTGGCTCTTCAGATTTTAACACACATGGTGTGAAAGTAACATGGACATTCACACTACCTTGTAAGCCCACCTCGTGCAGGCTATTGCTGCAAGGCAGGGACTGTTGCCCATGCCAGGGAAGGCATCTCTATCTGGAAAGCAGCAGCCAGTTTGTGGCTGCACAGGAGGGATGGAAATACTGGTTTTGTTCTGGTCAAAGCTGGATTTTAGGTAGCTCTTCTTCAGTCAGAAGGGTGGCTCAGTGTGTTGTGTACATGTCTGGAATAGAGCATATCAGGATCCAACTGGACTTTTTTGATGGATGTGGTACATGAGCATAGGATTAGCACAGTTGCTTGGGTCCAAGTTTGGCATGAGCTGCATGAGAAATAAGTAGGCTCAAGAATCAGAACTGGACTCTAGCTTCACAGGAATACAAAGCCACGTCATGGGAATGTAAACAGAAGATATGATTTTCCCAGTGATGTCAAAGTTATGTGCCACAACATGGCAAGCAGGCTTTCTATGCATTCTGAAAGTTTTCAGAAAGTATGAAACTGTAGTAAGAAGTTCCCTGTCTGGGAAACAGAGAGTGCACAACCAAAGGAAATTCTTTTGAGTACTAATTAGAGAAGCCAGAGTATGAAATAAAATTACCTCCCTGAGGTGTACAACCTGTTCTCACCAATATGAATTACAATTGAATAAAGTGAACCAGTGTCTGGTTTTAAATGTTCCAGTTTTAGATGAGTGTACAGTTCCTGCATGTGCAGGGTCTTTAGTCATACCTACATTAGTACAGCAAGAACTGTAGTGCTGCAACCAGCCAAACCTCTTGGTCTGCTTGTTCTGTGGCAACTCGACAGCCTTCATGAGCCTTCAGGTAAGAGCAGCTGTTCAAAGGGCTGAGCGCTGAGTAAGACGTAACAGGCATTGCCGGAGGTAAGCTCACTAATAAAAGAAAAGTGATTAGGCAACAGTGCTCTGTCTGTGCCCTGGCTCTCCCTCTGTAAAACAAGGATGATGGTATCACCCTTATCTTGCAGGGGAGTTGTGAAGATAGATCATATTAAAGATGATTTAAAAGGTGCTCAGAGACTGGTGAGTAGAGGAGCAATGTAATTGCCTCAAAGAGTGAGATTTCCTTGCTGCAGTCTTTAACTTTCAGATGGATCAGGGCAAGAGCTCATACAAACTGCTCCTTCAGGACTTTCCAATGGGAGCAGCTTAGGGCCCCTTTGCTCCTTCTGGGACTGGTATTAATCTGATTGTTTGGGTTTGAAGAGACTGGAGAATCTCCTGGGGGATGTCATGTAGCCCAGGTGATTGGGCAGAATGGCAGCAGATAAAAGGCTCTGCTGGAACAGACAAGGCTACGATCTACTGGCTGAAAATGGGTGAGGAGCCAGGATAAGATGTTCATGTGTGCAGGGGGGACAGACTGTTCTCCTAAAGCACAAAAGCAATGCTGTGGGCTTGGTCAGCTGGTGTCCTCTGCCTCAAGTCCAGTGTAGCCATGAGTGCTTTGGTTCTCAGAGTCTGAGTAATCCCAGGAAAACATGAGGGTCAAAGACTGGGTTTTGTGGATTTGAGTCCATTCAGGGGCTTCAGTACGGATATCGGACACCATATCAAAACTGCTGAAAATGTTAATTTGTAAAACATATATGCCCAATCCTCTGAAGCAAAGACTAAAAGGAAGGGGAGTACAAATTCCTGCTTTCTGCTTCCATGCAAACCTGATGAAGTTCAAATGAGACACAGTGCAAAATCAGTGTCTTTTAGATCATCTGAGAAGATACAGTGGAGTAAAAATCCAGAGGGTAGTAGATTGTTTTGCCCACTTCTATTCTCTTTATCCAAGGTAAAATTATTTTGACTAAGTAATCTGAATTATTGATTTTGAATTATTAAGATATGATAAAAGATGAATATCAGGCTGGTTTTAGGCAGTTATTTTCTTAATCAGTTGATATAGTGATTAAAACTCATGGGCTGCCAGAGGATTGCTGTCTGAGGTCAGTCCATTCACAGTCTGTAAGTAATGAAGACCCATTAAAGACACTTTCAAACAGCTCTCAAATGCCAGAGCACCAAGAGTCTCTCCTGTGGGATTACCTTTCTGACAGTGACTTTTCCCAGCCAGTCTGAGTGGCGGCCCCTTCACAGCAAGATGAGTGTATTTCCCTCAACCATATTTGTTACTTTACCTTAGGACTGAGAAGAAGCAAAATCTGCAGATGTTTTAGATAACTGAAAACCTTTGTTGGGTTAGCATTTCAGGAACAGGTAAGAGCTGTCTGGTGAGGAGCACAGTTAGGTGCCGGGCCAGCCCATGGTGCTGCAGCAATGCCAACCAAGGGCCATGCTGGTGTACCAGCACTCACCATGTCTGTATTATGCTAAACCCCATGAGTTCTATGATGCAAAGGGCTGGGTTGAGCTGTCTGTATACAACCACATTAACCCTGCCAATGCCAGAGAAATCAGCCCAGACCTTGGCGTAGCAATTGGCCTATGCCAGTGCCAGCCTGATCAGAATTTGGACCAAGAAGAGCAAGAGCATCCACATAACGTGCAGAAGTGAACCAAGATGTTTCCAGGGTGGGATTTTTAAGACAAAGACATAGTGGGTTTTTAAGTTTTATAAAGCCATTTCAGAGTGGTAAGGGTGTGACCAAAGAAGGACCAGAGGATGGAACGAGTTTGCAGATCAGGAAGATAGGGAGCCCTTCATGCCTGCTGTGAGCCAGCTTCTGCCTGATAAACTCATCTCAGCCTTGATGCTTCTGGCATACCTGTTGGGTGCCCATTTCCACAGCCTTGGCAGGTCTAACTGTGGCTGTGTCAGCCTGGTTGTGTGGAGACTCATTTTTCCCTTGATATACATTCACGTGTGGGGTCCTGCATTAGGAGGATTTGGCACATCATTACCACTGGTTCAGAAAGCAGCTGCCACTCATGAAAGTTTGCTAAGAATGCAACTAATCCCTTTGGAGAGAGCCAATAGCAGGCCTCTGCGCCATTTAAGTCCCCTTCAGATGCGAAATTTTGCCTTGCAACTCTATCTAATGGACACATGGAGACTATTTTTAATTCCAAATACCCCCACTTTGGAGTTGTTGCTTTTTCCTCTATTTCCTTTCATCACAGCAAGGCGCTTATTAAGAACTTGCTTCTGCAGCAGAGCAGACCCGTACAATTTAGATTTTATTTGTTGAAGAATAACCATCTGTCAGCTACTGAGAAGGAGGAAAAGGAACTATCCCTGAAGATTTGGAGATCTGCGAGTCTTTAACTAACTCTCGGAACATACTGTATCTCAGAACAGGAACTGAAGTACCCTGGGAAATCAAACAGGAAAATCGAGTAATAAAATGTTCAGAGAGGCAGCGTGCAAATGTGCAAATGTGCAATTGTGAGGGTGGAAACACTTGCCCATAGAAAGAAAGGGGCTCAGGTTAATAATCAAAATGACCTCACACTAATAAATTAGGCAAGAAAAGTGAAGGACGGAAAGGAAACTGCTCCTTAAATGCTCATTGTCAGAGAGCTGTTTAGCAGCTCTCGGTGCAATCAGCAAGTGCTCCCTTGTGCAGGTCTCTGGTTACCTGTTACGTGTGTAGCAAACTTGCTGAAGGGTGTGCTGCAGAAACCTTCAGGAAGGTCACAGTCTGTGCACACATGGCATGGTGGATATGTGAACTGCTCTGCATAATTACTCACCTTTTTTAATAAACTCCCCAGTCTCTGCTGAGACTTCCAGTGGCAGCACAAGAGCGACCTGCATCAATGTACACAAGGAACAGTGGCTGCTTTTACAGGCGCAGAAGGCCCCTTCACCGATGTGTAACAAAGCTGTGGAGCCAAACATGCATTTCCACTGCTCGTTGGGCTCGAGCCAGTCCCACAGGCTGTCACCATCCACCCCTACTGTTCACAAAATTAGTCCTGTCCCACACAGGGCTGAGAGGTGACAAGTGGTGGTAGGATGCAGGTTTAAACACTGCTCCGTGTTTTCCCCAGACTGTATGGCACTGGTCTGCAGATCCTGTATGCCTGTGGTCAGGTGGAGCTGTAGACATTTTTGGGAAGCTCTTTGGTACCTGGGTGATGTCAGTTTTCCAGCTGTTGATGAAAACTCCCTTAGAAGTACTTGCCTGTCCACAGGGACTCCTGAGTCAGGGGCATTTGTTTGGCTTCCTATTGCAACAACAGCACCTAAATATGAACAAAAAAAAGAGAAAATAACAAAAAGTGTAAAAACCAAAATAACATCACCATGGAGAAATGACAATGTTCCCCTTGTCCAGACGAAAGCCCATTGCTAGGCTAAAGCTGGAAGAGTTAGACATCTCCACACCTGATGTGCACTCTTCATCCTGATGTGTCCTGGGTCTTATCCACAACCTTTGGTACACACATGTGCTCTGTTCTGTGTTACTGTTTCATTCATATCCCAGTCAAGGCAACCCAAATGTGCCCGTTTCTTCTGCTGTGGGCACCATGTGCTTTCTCGTGAGCCAAATTCTTGGCCCTGGTGCTTGGAGTACCTCAAGCTGTTTCAAGGGAAATTTTCAAGAACACACAGTTGAAGGGTCAGCATCTGCTGCAGGGGAACATCTGCTCTGGTTTCCAGAGTACCTGGTCACTCTTCTCCAGCCACTGCCCTATTTCCCTCTGGGAGGGCCTTTTCCTTCCCCGTCTCCCAGTGTATCTGGGAAACCAGCTCACCATACTGTGGGTACAACCATCTGGAGGAGAAGGCAATGCCAGATGGTTTAATGCATTATCTACAGACCTTTCTGAATCTCACTCAGTGTCATGCTAGCCCTGAGCACCATCCTTACTCACAGCTTCTTACAAACCCACCCCAACTTGGACCCTGCTTGGTCACAAAATCTGTTCCCACCGTGCTTGGACCTTGAGGCAAGACCAGAGATCAACTCAGACTGATGCCATGTACACTCATGCAGGAAGCCTGAAACCTCTGAAGGAAACACATCTCCTCAGAGGCTGTTGAAATCTTGATGTTCTGCTGTTCTTTGTGGAAAGCCAAGCTCTCTTTGCCCTTGGGTCTCTTACCAGGAGACTAGCAAAGAACTTGTCTCACCTGTTTCAGACTCTGCCACAAAGGAGTTTAACCGTTTGTGGAAGGTCAGAACTGGGCAGGCTTACCCTCTTCTCCCAATGCAATTAATACATGCCTATCTGATTATTTGCCAAGCCTGGCAGAGGTCATTCCCTTGTAACATAAATGGTATGAACAAAAAGGGATTGCAGTCTGGGGGAACAACTAATGAACCCAAGTCTGAGTAAATGACAACTACAGGCTTGTAAGAAGTGAGAAAATGTCATGCAGTGCTAAACAGAGTCCTAGAACCTGGGAGAAAGGAGACGTCAGTATAGGCTTATCTCCCTCCCACTTCTTTCTCCATATGACTGTCCCATGTGGTTACAGGGCCACACGGACCTTTGTTGGTTCTTATGTTCTACCAACTGTGTTGGTGCCCCTGAAGAGTGAAATATTCTCCTTTAGACTAAATGCCAGTAATGACATTCACCTTCCTACTGAAAGCCAATGCATGCTGCAAAAACAAGATTTCTCAGAGAAAGAGAGGAGACAACATCCTAGGCCATGTGATTTGCAGTGGCTATATGATTTCTTTTTTAATTTCCTCCTTTCCATCCCATCTGAATTGTTGTCTCCACAGCAAGCCTAAGGAGGCTCAGCAAAACCTGAACTTGGAAAATGAGGGAGATTAAGTGGATCAGGCAACAGGCTCATAAGTGGTAGAGAGGCCTTGTGATGGGAGAGAAGGAGCCACTAGGGAAAGTTTCATAAGGAACAGGATTAAATTACATCAGTTTGCATAGCTTGAGATGTGTCAGAACCTTGTCCTGTGTAACACACAGTGGACTACAGACAAATGCAGAGTCGCTACGTCACCTCTCTTTTCTTCTTCCCACAGCAAGTCCCACCTGTCAATCACCATAAATTGCCAGGTTAGACATTTACTGTCTGTTGGGGTTAAATGTGTTGCTGGAAGCTCATAATTACCTCACACCTTCTTATCAGACACCAGCTCCGTTTTCCTGTTGTTCTTACTTTTATAGCTGTTTTGCCCGCTGTAAATCTGCCTCCACTGGGAATGCCTCATTTGCATCCATTTATTGCAAGAAGTAAATTAACATTAATTGACTCCAGTTCTGAGAAGTTTGATCCACCATTTCCCATGGGCCAAAGGGCAAGAGAGTTTCTAACCATTTAGGTGCATGAACTTTAAAGACGCTGGGCTAAATTCTGTCCTTTGGTAAGGCCATGTCCACCCAGAGTTATTTTTGTACTTTAAAGTGCAATTGCTTCAGTGTAAATTAGGGCAGGATCTACTCTACCCCTAAGTTTTTCCAACATCTAATTAGAAAGCTACATGCTAAAACAATTCCCTCCTGCTAGGAAACTTTGGATCCATTTGAAGTTTGGAAAATATCTTGCTTTTATGTCTGGAGTCTCTCTGACTGTTAACATGTCTTGGGGCTGCTGAAATGACTTTTCAATTCCATACAATTGCACTGGTGGAGTTAAATTGCAATTTTCTGCCTTATTTTCCATTTTCATGTTGCTTGCTCAATTTCTCACCATCCCTGCTGCTTTATATTCTGAAAATGTTGAAGCATAGTGGAGAGCAGGGCAAGGTTCATTACTTGGATAACTGAGGTCTAGTCTCAAGTTATCTGCAAAAGAGATGCTTGGCAGTTTGTTTTTTTCCTTCATTATTATATTTCAGCTTTTCAAACAGGCTGTCAAGGGAACAGATTTTAGCTAATGTGTTTGTGCATCTCATTACCTGCAAGAGTATTGGGCAGAGGGATGCTTGAGGAGTCACAAGCGACAATGTCTGACTCCTCTCTCAAGCTACAGAGAGGCACACTGCATCTTGCCAAGCACGCTTACTCATGTCTCTGGGCTGCATTTTCCAGTGCTCTTGCCATCCTCATTTGAAGCCATTTGTTGTCACCTCATGGCTGGGCTTCGCGAACGAAGATTTGAGAAGGGCTCTACCCACGTTTGCTACAAGCGCGCTGGTGGCTAAAAAGGCCAATGCGCGATAGGCAAGTCCGGTTGCAAAAGGCACAGTGGAAAGTCTCCACAGGCTGTATTGGCGAGGCACGGCTCTTTCTGTGCTGTCTTTTTTCTTCCAGACTGATCCTGCATGCGCTCTCAAAGGAAGCAGCAGCGTTATAGATGGTGTGTCTCCATGCCTCCCGATTGGAGGCCAGAGCGGACCATTGATGTCACCAACTGTTTAACAAACCTCAGCATGGGCTTTGTTCTAGTAGATCTTGCAGGAGCCACCAGCCCACTGGGAAAGTCTCTCTTCAGGTTCAGATAGCACCAAGACTGCACCAAACCCCACAGCACCCAAAGGTCATATTTCTAGGGGAGCCTGCAAGATCTGAATCTTGCCATATCCTTTTCAGTGCTCTGTTTCCAGCTTGGTAAAGGGGCTGATGGTGCCAGATGCTCTGAGCACCTGCATGAGTTGGCCATGGCACTAACTACTTAAGGAAGAGCCTGACAGACTGCTGGGTTCACAGAGAGCAGCAGCATGGCCAGATCCTTCTTGTTTTGAAGCCCATGAATACTTTGACACAAGGTTATTTTCCAACCCACTCCAGTTTTATTTTAACCAGGGAGTTTCTTATCTAGGAAATAGCCTTCAGAGCCTGGATCTTTATGAGTCTTCTCCAAAGTCTTTCAATGAATGATTGTGATCATGAGTATTTTGTTGAGCAGGAAGATCCTGGCAACAGATTATGTATTGCAGATAGTGTTTTTAGAATAAATATGTCCTCTGGTTTTGGGGGAGTTTGCTATGAAGAGTAGACAGCTGACAGATCATGCTCTGAATACATCCTAAGCTTTTAAGTCAAGATATTGCTCAATAACAGGTACAGAAGGAACCAGTACCATGCTCACCCAAAGACACAATCTAACCAAAGGCCCACCAACCTTCCACTGGGAAAAACTCTTCTCCAGAAAGATGGTGCTTCAGTAATATTTTTTCATGGAGGAAAAAAAAAACAACCAACAACCAAAACCCAGACAATTATTCACTTTTATGTAGAGAGCTGGAATTTGAGTACTGGAGCAGTTTGGGTGCTCTTGCTGGGACAGGAGCCTCTTTGTAGACCTTGGCACATTTTTGTCTAAATTAATCAGCTGGTATCTCTTCACTTAAGGCAGACAAATTGCTTGGAATTCATTTTCCTTCATTTTTTGTCAAAGATATATTTAATTGGGAATTTTCATATGTCCCATTTCTGACAAAATATATGCAGGGCAATAAACAATGTTTCTTTATATTTTTCTGTAAGTTATCCATATTTTGCAAAGTTTTTCAACTTTGGAAAGATTGCAGACTATCAATAGGAAGGAAGAAGACAGAAAAAAAAGCTCAACACTGCTTACACTGCAGTGAGCCATTCGAAACTGAAAAAACCCCCAAGATATCTTTATTTTCATTTCAAAGCATTTTGTTGGGATTCCATCGTACAGATTTTATTTTACAGAACTATTTATTAATTCTTTCACCATCTTCCTGCCTAGTCCATCTATAAGGGAACTGCTTTTAACTGTCTAGTTCCTATTGCTTTTTTTCAATTAATGTTTTAAAGACTTTAAAAAATTATTAAGAGCCTTCCAAAGTCCATCTCAAAAGTAAATGGCCACTAATTTTACCTTTCTGAATTTCAGAACTTTTTGTTAGTCTCCTGAAGTTGTTTCAGTGCACAGCTATAAAAACCCACATCACTATAAAAGGTAAAAAAAAGTCTTGGCTACATTTAGAATCCTCAAAAAGCAGCTTTTGGAGCGAGTCAACACCAACCAATTAGGGTTTTTTTACATTCAAGCTTGCTAGACCTCGCTCAGCCAAGCCAGAGTAGGTACAATTCCTCGGGATAGACCCTCTGTAGGGCTTGCAGTGGTTTAAGTGTTAGAGTTGGGAAGCACCCAACAGGGATAAACAAGTTAAATAAGTTCCCCACACTCTGTGTCTGGCACATCTACTTACACCATAAAATCTCCAGCAATGTTCATGTCTTGCAGGATCTAGCAGAACTGGGTTAGATCCTTCAAACATTACCAGAAATGGAAATCTCAAATCGCTGTTATATCTGGGGATATGTACGGATATGTACAGTGTGTACTGCTGTCCATCAGAAAGGAAAAACCTGGATTTAGCAGGACACAGACAACATAAGGACCTGATGTATATGAAGTCATTGGAGGTTCATCCACACAAATGCATTGCTGGGATACAATCTGCAGATCCTCTGCCTTTTCCTTGGTATGGCCAGACAGAAATCATCCCTGGATTTGAAGTGGCGTTTCTGGGAGTGGAGCGTGCTCCCAAATTTCAAACACAAGCATTCCCAACTCAAATCCTTAATAGTAAGCTGATTCCCTTAACACCAGAGGAAATACATTTTGACCTCTCAAAAGGAAGAAGAGGAGTTGGCTTTCCAGTTACAAGTATTTTGGACACTTGTTAACTATTCTCCCCAAAGAACTGATGCCAAGAATTTGAATTTTTTTTTTTTCATTTTTTATTTTTGGGGATGAGGAAGGGGATAACAGCAGCTTTTTACACTCTTATGAACAGCTGTACAAAAATATAATTAACTGTTCCCTGAGCTGATGACAGCTGGCAGCACCACTTCATGGTGAAATATCAAAACTATAATAATTCTGTCTTGTAAAGGGGAGGTAACCTGGAACAATTAGGAGCCTCTTAAAATTTTTTTCTCCTTGGAGAGAGCGAGCATACAGTTTAATTTAACTCTGCAGACTTTTCCCTGTCCTTTCCTGAAATAAGAAGGGTTACCAGCAACAACACTCCCCTACCTAAAATATTCACTACCTGCAACCCATAGTTGGATATCATGGGACAGTAGTGGATTTCACAGCCAGCAAAAAGCTGAAGGACACTTTTTATTATTAGTTAGGGAGAACATCTGTCCCAGTCCTTTGACTCTTCAGGGTAATTATTCCAATCATACAGGAAAAACAAACTCCCCCATTGAAAACAACTGGATAAGAAACTAAGAGGCAAAATAGAATTCTTTGTCTGCCACGTAGGATATCTGATATCCTGCTGCCTGAGAAGAGTCCCTCATGAAAAAGAAAAAAGAACAGGGGGAAAGAGTAACTTGGATTCTCCTCTCCTTTAGACTGGGTCATCTGGAAGATATTCTGTTGCAATCTTCCTCAATAACTCTTTAAATGAAAATATTTTCTACTAGATACCAAAAGCAGACAGATTTTTTTTTTTTTTTAAATTCTCAAACCAACCTCTGACACAATGAAAACATGCACTTTCCCATGTGCACACAGAAAGCACACCTTGGGATAGTCAAATCAGATGTCTGAATGTGCACTTGCCCAACTTGTGCATATGTATTCCTGCCTGATTAATGCCTCCAGATGGCTCATCCAATGGAAAATATGGCCTTTACTTCATCCATTTTATAGGTA
Source organism: Scytalopus superciliaris (assembly GCA_013400415.1). Taxonomy (NCBI): domain Eukaryota; kingdom Metazoa; phylum Chordata; class Aves; order Passeriformes; family Rhinocryptidae; genus Scytalopus; species Scytalopus superciliaris. The sequence goes on from VXBX01000547.1 coordinate 112,258, forward strand.
TGGGCAATCTCCTCTCTCAGCCTCTCTCAGTAGTGTCTGAAGACATGGCTGTGCACAACCCATCACCACCATCACCATTTCAGGTGGGATGTTCTGCTTTGTAATCCATGACAGGAACCAGAGAAAGGGAAGGGTCATTTGAGGCAAGCCTAGAAATTACCCCAAATCAGGTAAATCGAAGAAATGACTCAAGCAAGACCTTTCAATCCCTTTCTCATGACTACATCTGTTCTCTGGAAAGGAGCTGGACTCTGGACAGGAAACTACTGAGGGCTTCTTTTATCCTCCCCTTCCCCTTTACACAACTGAGGAGCTTTACAAGCAGTAAAACCTTTTACCATTATAGGTGCATTCCATTATTTCTTTTCCAAGCATGCAAAGCTTGTACATGACCATCTGCAGCTCTGTACACATACAGACAATGAGAATTTTTCTGAGAAAAGAGCGGAAACGCCAGACTGAGTCTAAAACAAGCCAAATGCTTAGGATGACATGTATTTCCTATTAGAGAGGAGATCAAGCAAGCTTATTTAGCTGGGAAGATCCAGGTCCCTCGATGATGTGTGCAAGAGTTTCCACATCTGTGCAGAGCAATAAGAGAGAGGCTGGAAAGGTCCAGAGAGGAGCCTCAGAGGATCTGGAAGACACAGACTGCGTGTCCTCCTCTGTCATGGGCTGCCTTCGCTCTGAGGGGCACCTGGGCTTTGCCTCTCCCCAACAGCCTCACTGTGCACTTGCTGGTGTCAAACAGATATCCACAAATGTTTGTTTCAGTGCTTTTTTCACCTTGGCTTGAGCCAAACTAGAAAAAAAAAAAAAAGAACTGCTGTTTGAAGCAGAAGGTAAATGTGCTCACAGAGTAGTTTGTCACCCTGTGCAACTTCCTTGTGTAGAGCAGCCTTTGGATACGTGTTGCCCTTCTCCTCCTTAAAGTGGGGCCAGCTAGGCTGCTTTGGCACACCAAGTAGGAATAAATCCAAAACTGATGTAAAAGTGATATATACTCAGACATCATGGCTCTGAGATGAAAATGGGGTGGAGATACCAATTTTCTCTGAACTCACAAGTTCTGTAGGGCATTAATGATAGCACTGAATCCATATACTGGTGATTGGGCCATAAAAGTACCTCAAAATATTTTCATGCTTGCCCTTTCCCTTCTTCTTCCTCCTCAGATAAATTTAATCCCTACACCCTTTAGGAGACTCTGCTGATCTCAGGCACCTTTCAGCAATTTAAAAAGTGTTGAGCCATCATGTCTTCTGCACACTACAACTTCCTCCTCGTAGATTGATGCCAGTTGCTGGTGCAATTTCCTGGTTGAGTTTTAGATCACAAAAGCAGGTATTTCTTTTTTTTTTTTTTTTTTAAATTCCCTTTA
>VXBX01000547.1:113671-249617 GCA_013400415.1 Scytalopus superciliaris
TTTTTTGAAATACCATTTAAAAACTACCTTCATACCAGGCAAGCAAAGGTTGAAATCAGGTTAGACTGTGCATAATTTCAGATTTATGTTCCTAATTGTGGTTTTGCAGTGTTTCACATTACAGTTTTTCCTTGTCTCTTAAGCCTCTTTCACTTGATAAATATACTTGTATTATGAAACTGCCCACTTTCTACATTCTTTTTCACTTTCTTCTCTCACATCAAAGCCAATATAAATAAAGAATAAATAGTTGAGCTAAATAAACTGTTAAGAGAATACACTTTTACCCCTGAAGCTGTAAAGATTTCCAATACCCTAGAAGAGCTGTCTTAGATCAGTGATTGTTAATGGAATAAAACAGTGTCAAAAGGTAAACACGATTGTTTGATAAGTCAGGTTGACTGTGCCTTTCTGGACCATGTCTCTTGCCTGTCTGCTTTTGTTTTGTTAAGATTAGCTGTTCTCAGTTCAAGGGAGTAGCCAGAAAATGAATTTTGTATACACAGCTCTGTTTGCAACTTCCAACCCCTGCACTTTTTCACTTCATCATGGTAAGCACGTATCCTGCTTCAGAGCAGCTTTCACAATGAAGCCTTGCACAATCTCTAGACCAGTTATTGTGGGTGCAACTCTGAGTGAGTCTCAAAAGATGAGCCCATGAAAGCCACACAACCAAAACATGTGAAAGGCATCAAAAATTAGCAGCTCAGCAATTCCAGCAGGTTGAACAACAGTCTGAACTTTGTCATAAAGAAAACCAGGGAGGTATAAGGCAAATTTTTATGCTATTTTCTGTAATAGTCCTTGTGATACCTATTTTCTCCCAGGAGGAATTTGTGACCCTGCAAGGGCTGAGGACTGTAATCCTGAGCCTGGTTCTCCCAGAATTAATTTCTGAGCTCCAAATAATCCAGTTGGTCCAATTTTAAACAGAGACTGGTGGCAACCAAAATTTTGTGGCAGAAGCCAGTGTCACAAAATATTAACCAGGCTGGGGACAGATGCAGAGCACAGTTTGCCTTTTTCAGTCTTAAATGGGATTGCTTACTCCGGAGAAAAGGGGGCTCAGGGAGACCTGATGCCTTTCTACAACTACTTGAAGGGAGGTTGTACCAAGGTGGGAGTCAATGACAGTACAAGACAAAATGGCCTCAAACTCCACCAGGGCAGGTTCAGGCTGGACATCAGAAAGAATTTCTTCACTGAAAGGATTGTTAAGCATTGGAACAGGGCACACTAGGAACTGTTAGAGTCACCATCCCCGGAAGTGTTCAAGAAATGACTGGACGTGGCATTTGGTTCTATGGTTTATTTGATGTGGGTGTGTTTGGTCGAACATTGGACTCAGTGATCTTGGATGCCTTTTCCAACCTTTATGATGCTAAGACAGATCTCATGAAAAGACCTGAGAGGGTGAATTTTCTTCAAGTGGAATGAATACTTTGTCAGCATAACACCTTTGCAATCCAACATCTCACACAGCCAATAGATACCTTGATGCTGAGATAAATCTAGAGTAAAACATTCGGTACACCAACAGTTAAACAGAGCTAACAGACTTTTGAACGTCTGAGTTTTGGCTCTAGGCACCTAAAATTCCTGTTGTATCCAAAGTCTTTTTCAGATTTCATGACTTTTCCACCTGTCTGATACAGCTGACAGAAGCGCAACATTTAATGGTCGGCACTAATCAGGCTGCCATCATCATGACCACTGTTGGATTGGAGGGTGGCTGGAGGGAAGTGAACAGCACCTCTGTGAGGGAAACACAGACATAGTATTGTATGTAAGGAGAAGTCAAGAAACAAACACATATTTCTTTGTTAAACAAATTCCCATTAAAGGCACACTGGTAAGCATTCAGTGGATTCATTCAGGATAAACAATATTCCTGACGCTCCAGGAAAACTCTGAAAGAATGGGATATAGTTAAGCAGGGGGAATTGCAGAGGTCAGTTTGGAAAGTTTGCTGACTATAAGATCTGTACTAAAATGTGTGCAGAGTTTGGATAAATTTAATCTCCTCTTGAATACCCCTGCGTGAATAGTTGTACAGCACTGCTAGGCTCAGGAAACTCTCTAACTCTCTTCAACCCACATGGTTAAATGTTGGTTAAGCACAAGTACTCCAAGCTAAACACAAGCTCTGAATAGGGGCCTATGTGCTTGTGTTGTAACACTGTCTGTAAAAATCCACAGTCCTGTTAGTCCATACAGAAATTCTGTAGCAGAAGTGGGATCTCTTGGAAGGAAATCCTGAAAAAAATTGGAGAGCATGCATTGAGGCTTTAGACATATGATGCTTCTGTAGTTTTAAAACATTTACCATATTATTAAAAAAAACCCCAAATATAAACCCCCCCCCACAAACAAAAAGACCCCAACATAAACAATGCTGGAAAATAAATATTGAGAGAGTTTCCAGCCAACAATATTGGACCTTGTCCCCCCAAAACTCGGTGGTCTCTATGACTACATTAATTTACTTCATTAAGGCTGGTCTGCAAATGAGCACATGGCATCATTTACAGTTCTCTTTGACTATCTTTATGTTCTGTCAGACCTTTTCCATGTTTATGAATGCATATCACTTAATCTATGCCTGATGTAACCCTCCTAACAGCACATGAAATCCATGCTTGTTCTCTGGTTTGTAGGTTCATTTTTAGGCACAGTTTTTCATCAACTTTTGAAACAGCCAGAGGCAGTGGCTGCATTTTAAAGGCATCTACTTTTCTCTCATGGTCAGAAGTTTGTCCTCTGCTACTTTCCTTTGATGGTTTGCAGGCCATTCATACATTTGCAAGAGCTACAGCATCCAGGTGTGGAGCAGAGAGTGGGATGTGAAGGCAATTCTCAGTTTGTGCAACACAAAGGAGATGATGCCTGGGTTGGGTCTTCTTGGTATTGCGGAAAGAAGCTGCCATTGTGTTCTATGAAGTCATGCCCCCGTTGGGGGAATGCATTCCAGCCCTCATTAGTGATGTTACTGTTACATTATGCTAATTGTATTTTTGAAGCTCTGTAATTCTGATTTTGCTGAATAGCTCAATAAACATGTTAATTAAACAAAGATGTTCTCTGAAAAGGGCAAGAGAGATGCCCTCTCAGGAGCTAGGGAGAGTTACAAAGGAAAAGCTTTGTCTGTACCATCTAACTGATCTTAGACATAAAGACTACTAATTAATTAATTAATGCTTCTTCAGATGGTATGAAAGCACACGAGTAGGAACTAGGCTGTGGACAACAGGAGGTAGGAGATATGAGCAAGAAGGAGCAGAATTTCCCTCTTGGCTTGACTCTCCTCAGCAATTCCCTAATTAGGAACAATTACAAGTATATACTCCCCCATATTGCTTAGAGAGCAGATTTCATGGATTTCAAGGAGGCAATGACTTGAAGCTGTTGCAAGATGTAGAAGGATGTCCAAAATAGACATGCTCTGCAAAGGCAGGGGACACTGGGAGACTTCCACTTTTGTCTTCTGGATGAAGACCCTTGGGAGAGTCCAACCTTAAGGCAGATTTCCGTGCAAGAGCAGGCAAGCCTTTAAAGCCTATTTCTAGAAGGATATTTAGTCACACAAATAAGTCCTCTGATCTAGGTTTCAATCTCTCCTGCTGTCTCAAAACTCCATAAAATGAGGCTTTTCCACCCTATTTATCTCATTGCATCTAGTTTGGCAATGATCTCTGGAGAGCAGGAATGGCCTTTCTATGCACTGACTACTGAAGTAAGCAATAATAACTCGATGGGAAAGTTAAGTAGTTACATAGAGTACACTCTTTCCATTGTAAGACTTCTGAAACCTTTCCAAGTTTTGCTTTTTTTTGTTGTTGTTGAGGTTTTTTTGTGTTGAGAAATGCTCTTCTTCCCACACATTCATTTTTGTTCTTGATCTGCAGCTCTGAGCGTGGCTATGAAGTTTGAATGGCTCTTGCTGGTCAGAGCCTATGGGGCTTCTGTCTTTCTGTCATTTCATGTGTCATGTAGACAACTGAAACTCGCAGCAATAAACCCTTCACAGTACAACAAACCCCCATGTGGCTGATGTATGCCACATGGTGTATTCTGTTTGTTACTGGTCATACTTGGAAACTATTCATTTTCTTTCTGCCACCCAGTCCCATTACATAAAGCAACTTTTCCCTGTTTGAAGTCCAGTGTGTTATTTGGGAAAAAATGAGGCATTTTGCTTGTGCGAGGTAACAAATGTCATTGGAGAGTAAAATTAGATATTGCAGAGACATTGGTCTTATCTGCATCCATGATTTCCCCCCTTTTTTTCAGGCTTTAGACCCTTAATGTTTGTGGCCATACAGACATAATGTAGATTTCACAGAACATTCTTAATTGGAAGGGACCCACAAAGATCATTGAGTCCAGCTCTTAAAATATATGGCCTTTATGGGGATCAAACCCACAACCTTGACGTTATTTGCACCATGCTCTAAACAACTGAGCTACTCGTAGGGTGACAAAGTAATCAAAACCAATCAAAATATTTGTCTTTCTTTAAGAATATTTTTAATCCATATGTTAAAATCCTGTGATGTACATACCTTTTTCATGACTTAAGGGTCCATCACATACAAAAATACTTATCACGTCTTTTGTACAAACTATCCTTCACAGAATAGCTTTTGATGCTAACAAAGGAAAACACATTTTAGAGTAAAATGTAGCTACAAGCTAACAGGTATCAGGAAATAGGACAAAATATCTTCTGTTTGTTGGATTTTTTTGTTTGTTTGTTTGTTTTTTGTTTGTTTGTTTTTTTTTTAAATTTTATTTTATTTTGACAAAAACAGCAGTTTTAGTGAGCTGAGTCCAAATGTATTCTCAGCTGGGCAGAAAAGACTGATTGATGGAGGCAAATATTAAACTGTTCAAGGCCCCCGTTTCACAGCATATAAAACCAGTCACATCAGCTCATGTTTCACTTCTTATGTCTTTTCTCTGAAAAAGAGACCAAAAAATCTGATAAGCACAGCCCAAAGCTCCACCAAGCTGCCCGTACAGTCAGACTCCTCAGCACGAAATTATCATTTATCATGAGAAAAAGACACTTTTAGATAACAGGGCTGCAAAGGGTCAGAATGCAAATTGAGTGTGAATTTGCTCTAACGGTGTGAAGCACAGCTCCTACACATTAAGGCAACGGGCGCTGTCATCTAATTGCATCGTCCTGCTTACGGCTTCTAGGGGACAATCCAATCACCAAAAATCACCAGGGGCTTTAAGCCTTATTGGCATGGACACATTTCTTGCTTACGGGTGTAGACGCATAGAGAAGTTAAGAGCAATTCAGGTGGTTGAGGAGTTGCTGAGGATTGTAATGATTCCAGTTTTAAATAACAATACTCCACGTTTTTGGCAGCTACTGCAGCTTCTTTAATCTGTGTGCTTTCTTTAATCTGTGTGCTCTCAGTTTTCCTGAGAGACAGTAGGGGTAGGTGCAGAACTCGGGCTCCAGTCTTAGCTGGGCAAGCTGGGCTCAGGAAACGGTGTGCACTGGCTGTTAGATGACATGTAGGAAGATTGGTCCTGAGGATGCATTCACAGACTCATAGAATCGCTAGAGGTGGAGAAGACCTCTAAGATCATTGAGTCCAACCATTAACCCAGCACCACCGTGTTCACCGCTAAAATATGTCCCCAGGTGTCACATCCCTGCCACAGAGGTGCTCATTGCAAACCCTGATGAGCTAAGCTCAGACATACTTATTCCTCCTTCCCTTCCCTGTCAACGCAGGTGTATTTTGTATGCTAAGACAATGAAAGTTTCCCTACTTTTGAAAAGATCCCTGTGGGAGGAGATTTTTCCCAGGCTGAAAGCCGTCACCATTTGCCTGGTTTGGGCCAGCAACGTTTCTGTGCTTGGGGCTGGATGGCCAAGCAGCAAGTGATGCCAAAGACAGTTTTGATCACTACACTTTAAAAAAGCCCTAAAGGACAATACTTCTCCACTGAGAACGATGGCCAGAGCCTGATAGCCATTACTCACAAAGCTCTTGGGCTCTGCATACCCAGAGCTTTTGGGCATTTTGCAGTTTTTCAGCAATGTCTTATTGCCCTCCAGTTATTGGGGTCATGATGAATTTAAGCCACCACAAATAAAGATGAACTCATAGCCAACTTACCAAAATACTTGCCAGCAGTGTTCCAGCCAACATGTTCCATTTACCATGTCTTGCACAACTACATGTCATGGGAGGGTAGGACTCAGGCACTGCTGTGTTAAATTGCTCCTAGATGGGAACAGTCTGGTGATTGGCTTATTGGCCATGGCTCAGTAGTCCTGTAAGGCAAGTGGAAGTGTGTGCAGCACTTCTTTTGTTGACGAGGACATTTGTAATTTGAGAGACTGAGATTAAGGCTACAAGATGCAAACACAGAGTAATGACAAGATGAAGTTCTGCAGCACATGCTGGTTGAGATGTTATGAATTACAGGGTAGAAAGGTGCTCTCAATAGCTGTAAATTGACAGTTTGCTAGACAAAGTGATGCTGAGACGTCACATATGTTTGCTAAAAAGCACTCAACTTTGTAATTTCCCTTCTAGAAGACTGATAAGGTCTCATGGCTTATTGTAGCATATTGCTGGAATTACCATAATATTATCCACAAACCAGTTTTTAAAGACACAATTCAAGATCTATAATAATAGAGCTGTTCTTATACTTGAATGATTCATGCTGCAAGTGTGAGGCTGACATAGATGGAAGAGAAAGGGCAAGGACAAAATCTCAGAGGGATCAGGGATGGTCTCTACCTTCTAGTAGCTCAACTGCAAATACAGGATATGGCAGCTCCATGAATGTTTGTGGATCCCATCTCCCAGGTAGGAGTTCCCAGGGAGGACTGCAGGACAGTAAGAGACCTCTTGGGAAAGTGTAGGTAGAGGTATTGGAAAATACAGTCCAGCCTGGAAGCTGACAGAGAAATTTAATGCCCTTTAGGTTGTAGCATCCTCACTCAAGATGGGGCATCTATTTGTAAAAGGATGCAGGTAATCACTGGCAACTGCCACCAGTTTGAGCTGACACCACTGTTTTCCCTTGGCACTAAATGAGAATTAGTTCTTTTTAGTTTTTTTGTGGGGGTTTTTGTGGGTTTCTTTTGTTTAGTTTGTTTGTTGTTTTGTCATTTGTTTTGGTTTTATTCAGGACAAAATTACTAGGTCAGATTGGAGCCAGAAATGAAACACAGTCAGTCAGATGTTCAGGCTGCCATGGCAATCCATTACAGACTGCTTTTCCTGCTCCTCAAGAAACACAGCCCTGATGCAAGGATCAAGAAAAGTTGTGTACTCCTGACATAAAAGCTTTGCTAATTATCCCTCTGTAAAGAGAAAAGCATACTACAAAGGCCACTACCCAGATTCATGTACCTTGTTCATAAACCATGTTGCTTTGAAATGGCAATGCCCAGTTTCAGAAAACATAGGAAGGAAAGAATAGAAGACAACTGGTGTTTCTAAAGCTGGGAAGCATGGCACAGTCCATGGACATGTTTGTCTGGGAGCACCCGAAGAGAGCACAATGTAGTTCTTGCAGATTAATGCTGAAGGGACTCACACCTGCTTGCTCCCTGCATGAACACAAACCTGCTTCTGTTTGTCTTGGTTAGTAAGAGAAAAATAATTTTATCTGGAACACCAGAGAACTACGATGGTATACAGACATTTCTCTCCAGGCCTTTAGGGCAGATATTAGCAAAAGTTTAAATATACTTGAAATTAGAATAAACAGGCTTGTGACATCTCCCTTTCTGGAACAGGTTGCATGTCAGGGATACAGGGAAATTTCACAGTGGTTTGTTCTTCCCTCAGTTTCTAGGATCCCATGATTTCAATACTCATTTGAGTTTTGTAATGTCGACTGAACTAGGCAACTGTTTTGAAAGTTTCCAATACAAAAATCACTTATGATTACAAAAGGACTGAGGACTAGGAGGGAGTTGCATCATCAGAGCTTGGCATGGAACCACGGCACTGAGCCCTTACCAAAAAGCCATGTTCTCCCAGCCAGCCTTAAGTGGCTTGTACTCATACCCAAATTCCCACTGACACCCCGGGCCAGAGCCTGCCCTGAAGCTTGATCACAGCAAAACAGTGGTGAGCTGGATTCTCTGACACAGAGGAGTTAAAGCACCCATGCCTTGGGATGTACATCATTCATTAACTATTCCCAAACTGTCCAGTGCAGTCTTTCTTTTCCTTTCCCCAGTGTTCAAGTCACTTTTGTTTTGCAAAACCTTCTTTGAATTGGGGCTATTCTCCCCATGGCTGGTGCCAGTGGTTGCCTTTACACCCAGAAAAGCTTTTTACTGGTCTAGACAGGACCTTTAAACTTGAGCAGGTTTCCAACTTTTGATCTGGCATAGAGGTGAGCTCCAGCTTGCTAGCTGGCTGAGAGCAGATGTTAGAAATGGTGGTGCCCTACTTTTTGAATGCAGCTTTTATGTGAGCAAATAAGGAATTTTATTTGCTGTGCCTAGTCAGTGTTTCATCTATTTGTGATTTAGACTCTCACTCAGAAAGAATCCCATCAAGGCATCCAACTCCCTGAAAAGCAACATAGGCAGGGTCCACTTAACTGTTCATATAGAACAACCCAGCTCACCCAAGTGCAAATTAAGAGGTTGCTTTCCAAGTGCTCAGCACCCACAGCTTTGACTAACATTTCAGAAATGATCTGCACCCCTTATTAGGCCTGTTTGGGCCAGGTTTTCAGCGGAGATCAGTCTCAATCAGGAGTTTGCTGGCTCTCGACCCTGGCCAGTTGTTTTGCTGCTTAGATAAGAACTGAGCAGGTCTGAAGACCTGATCTTCAGCAACACTGAAAAGTATCACATTTCAGGGGTTGCACATTGTAGGCATTGTAGTCATCTCATGCTTGCCAGACTGTAAGTAATCATGCCAGCAGCTAGCAGGCTGTCAGTTACTAGTGTAAGCTGCAAATCCATCAGGAATTGTTTATATTTCACAAGGGGATGGATAAAGAAAATATTCATTTCATATCCCTTTAAAAAGTGTGCGTATGGCAGGGGGTCAAGATAATTTTAGAGACAGATTTCTCAATAGGACCCTTTCTGAAGGTAGTCCTGTTGGGGTTAACAGCCCTTCGCCCTGGCACAGCTCCTGCTCGTGTGGCTGGAGCTGCAGAGGAGAACTTTTTGCCCAGGTTGAACCTTGCAGTGGGTGCTCCCAGCTCTGCTCCAGTTACAAAAGTCTATATCCCAGCACTAGGGACATTGTTAAAGCCTTATCTTCATCCCTCTGACATTTATGTGGCTCTGCTGTGCTTCTGGAAAACATGATTCCTTTCCCATAGGCCAAAACATAATCTGGGGATACATGTCCTGTAAATATTAATGCAAGCAGGCAACACCCCGGCTAGATCATATCCTTATCCAGAACTGTTTTCACTGGACCTGATACCCGGGCATTAGTCTGTGTCATAAAACCAGGGCCAAACTAATTTCTAAAGCATTGTCAAGCAGAGGGAAGAGGTTCCATGGGATGTCTGATGGTCATGATCTGCTCTGAGTCCCTCTCATTAGGCAGATACGGATGTGCACAGGCAAGGTCCAGGCACACCTCACAATAACACAGTGGGTCTGCATTTCTGACACCAAGGAATCAGAATGATGATTTTTTTAGTTCCTTCAGTGGTCAAGATTGCAGGCAAGGATTCAGACAAGTCATTTATCTGTTCTTTTCTTCTGTGTGGTGAGCTTAAAAAGGGCAAAGAAGTACAAGGTACCTTGACCAAAGTACAAAACCTTCCAGATCTGTAGGTGATGATGTTTGCACACTTCCTCCATTTCTCTGTGGCTGGGGGGAAAGTATTTTGGAAAAAAAGAGTGAAAATCTCAAGACAAATAATAAAGTGGGCAGCAAGATTTATATGACCTGTTGTAGAGTAACAACTGAGATTTTTGGTTAGAGCTTGTGTTATCCTTGCATACTGTCACACTGAGAACACTAAATCCATGGAGCTGGAGTGGCTGCTGGGAGACTGGACAGCAGTTTATTTTCTGTACCTTCTAAGAAAGTGAACTCACTGCTTTTTACTCCCCCAGGATGTAACTGAGCAAACAAAGTGGAAATGGAAACATTTTAAAACTTCTTAAAATCATGCAGAGAAGTGCTTTTCAAATCAGGCACTACACAATACTCAAGGCAGATTAATCATTTTTGAATGAATCAAGGGTTTTCATGCAAGCTGGCATTTTCAACAGAGTATAGAGATTTTGTACTGATTCCTCCTTTCATTAAGGATTTAGTTTTCAGTAGAGGAAAGGGAGGAGGGGAGGAAAATCAACACACCCATAAGCAAAATGTTTTACCTCAACCCTGATGCTGCAGCTGTGACCAGCAATGTTTTGCCCCAAACTGCTGTCAGGATACCCCCTGGGAGTTGTGGTTCAGGTGTTTCAGACCACCTTTCTTCACCTTGGTCCAGGCTGCCACTCCTTCTGCACACTTCAGCATCCCATCCTCCCTCTCTCCAGAGCCATCCTGCTCCTGACATTTCATAACCCTTTTTCTGAGCCCCAGCCCCAGCTTTGATTTATACTCTGGTTGCTCCGCTCTGGGCTTGCAGAGGGCAACACAAAACAGAGCAATAACTGGGAGAGAGAGCTGGCAGGCAAAATCAGGTCAATAACTAAGGCTGGAGCAACCCCCACTCGCTCGAGTTGGTTGTGCTGCACAAACACCAACTGCCTGCCCTCGGGGCTCCCCTGTACAAGGGCAGGCTCATGGGAGTCCATGAGGCCGGCTCCTTTGATCCCAATTTCTCAGCAGCTGTGCAAGTCATGGCCTTTACAGTGGCTTGCTGCTGACTCACAGTGAATCACGGCGTGCTGGTTCTACAAAGCCGCCTTGGAGGGCAGAAATTATGTTTGTGCTCACTTTAAGACCTTGTTATGCCCTGGGAGCAGTGTGAAAGAGACTTTTGCACAATCTGGAGTCAGGCTCATTATATTTGCATCCTACCATAATATAAATCAGGATTATTTGAGCATAGCCATTATTTAGTAGAAATTACAATAAATTAAGGTACCAAATTTCTAATTAAGGGCCAGCAAGCTACTTAATTAATCTTATATCTAATTAGCCAACAATAAATTACCCAAGCAGGACTATAAATCTATTCAGTGAGCTACAACAACCGCATGCATAAAGACCTGTCCCATACTGTTGGGAGCTCTTGATGCCATTGAGCTGCCCTTTGTCTCCCTGGCTGCCCCAGTGCCCCACCTCCAGGGCTTCTCTCTGGTTGAAAGCTCCTTTGGGCAGGGAACATGTCTTTGAAGTGGCTTGGATTGTCCTAGCTCAAAGTTTGGGGGCTTCATGAAAGTAATCCATTTTACTGAAATTTAATGGAGGATGAATTGTGTTTAACCCCATTGCCAGTCTCAGTAAGCAGCTTTAAAGAGCTTTTTTTTATGTGGTAGTAATGTTGTTGCCCCAAGAGGCTGTGGACTCCCTACCCATGGAGGTGTTCAAGGCCAGGCTGGATGGGACTCTGAGCAAACTGGCCTACTGAGAGGTGTCCCTGCCCATGGCAATGGGGTTGGAACAAGATGATCTTGAAGGTCCTTTCCATCACAAACTATTCTATGATTCTAATGTCATGCGCTAAAGAGATGTGCAAGTGGCAAGAACAGCCAGCTACTTCTATATGGGCAGGTTGAACTCAGAAAATCATTTCAGAACTGGTTTTGGACAGGTTGATGTCTTTTTGCTTTTAATTACAGGCTCCACAGAATGCTACATAATGTGAATTGCAAGCTCTGAAAAGTTTGTGGGTTTTTTTTAAGACAAGCTATGCAGGGCTACATTTAGTAGGCAGGCAAGACCAGGCAACACAGCTAAACGTCACAGAGGTACAGTTTTTTCAAGTAGGTTCTGAAGCTTGTTTTCACAGGATCTGCCAATACAAACAGGGATTTGTGACTACAGTTAAGGAGCATAAAAAGTACATGATGTCTCTATGAAAATTACAGCGTCTTAGCTGTGGTTGGCTTAAGGGTCGGCTTTATTCAAAATGCTGTACCACAGCCAAGTTGTGTCCCGAGGCCCTATGTTAAAACACACACAGCAAACAATGAGAGGAGATAAAGACTGTCCCAAGAGCTGCATGCATGACCACAAATGTGTTTTATGGCAGCTTGGGGATGGGACTTTCATTAACCTACTACATGCTGCTGGGTACATGTGGCCCTAAAGGAAGGTCACACACCCGCTTGGATGAAGTCTTGGCTGTCGGAAAACCAGCAGGAGGTTTGTCATTGGCTTCCACCAAGCCATCTTGTCCATGACTGCATCCCTCTTCTGATGACTGTGGGACAATGTCTGAGCTAGTGTAAAAGCTTCCTTACTGGGCTTCAGCAATTGATTCCAGTTGAGAACGTGGTCTGCTGAACACCATTCTCCCTGTCAAAAACACACGTGCGCGAGCAAAACCCAAAGGTGCAGGACTAAAAGTATCCTCAAACAAGACTCAGAGAAACCAGTAAATTATGTAGTGTTAGGCAGCTTTAGAAAAATGCAGACAAAAGGAGGTGGCCCATGTCCCACCCTCTGACCATCCAAGAGAAGATTTAATAACTACATCACCAGGCCAACCTCTCGGGTGCTGTTAATGGATGCATCTCTACTAACTTCAGTTGTCATAGAATCATTTAGGCTGAAAACGACCTTTTAAGATCATTGAGTCCAATCCCTAAGTCTCTGGCAAAGGACTAGGACACTTATATCAAAAGCACTGCCGGGCATTATCCATCTCAAATTTTGCAAAGGTGTTCATGACTATTTATTTACAAAACTTCTCTACCATGGAAGTCATGCAGAAACAGAGCTTTGCCAAAGCCTGGAAAATGCCTGCACCAAACTAAGTTTGCACAAGAATAGTATAATGCAGAGCAAACAAAGCATGGCATGAGGCCATAGAATTGAATGTTTCCAAAAGAGGTAACTTTGTGGGAAGACAGGGAATAAGATGATTTGAAAGGAGACATAAAACTAGAGCAGAATAAGGAAGAAGATCCAAAATTCTGCATTGATTTAGCCCCATTATTTCAAGAAGACGTTTGGACGTGCTGTCAAGTTGGAAGATGATGAAATTAAATATAGCCCAGGTTCTCATCTTTCTCAGAAGGTGTTTTGTGTTGTTTGTCTTTAATCTGCTCTTAAGCAAAACCTACATCTTGCACAATGACTTGACTTCAGGGCAGTTTGAGAACAACGTGAAACATCATGAAACGAGCCAGGGCATGAGAATATGGAGTACCCGCGTGTGGCTCAGAGGAGAGATAGTCACAGCAGAGAGGCCAGGAAGAACCTGCAAACAGAAGCCAAGAAGGAGCAAAAAGCCACTGCACTTTCAAACAGAGGAAAACTTTGAAAAAAAGCAGTATGTTTTAGGAAGAAGAAAGAGTAGGTGAAGCCCAGCAGAGATCTGTATTGCCACTGTCCTCTTCTTGGTCCTCTTATGGTACCTGTCCTTAGCAATAAGAATGATCAGAAAGCCTCTGCTGTGCTCTAAGGAGTAAATTCAAAGGAAAGTACTTTCTGACAATGCATTTTATCATCAGTTCTCCTCAGCTGTTGAATTAAAATCAGATGTCAACAACTATCACCAAAGTTCACCCGTCTGGCATCCAACTGATAAAGAAAGTTTCCTTGAGGTCATCAGCCCTTCAGAGACTGTGAGAGTATCCTTTTCCCAAATTAACCATATCACATCTTTGCCTGTTCTTAAAACCATATTTGAATGAGACATTTTGGAAATTCTTGAGATGCTTGGTTATGCTTTGTTTATTCTCAAATTGGAATTAAAACCAGTGAAATACAAGTGGAATTCTAGCTGAGACAAAGACACAGGGACTAGACTGCCCCATTCATGGTTTTGAACCCAATTTGGCTGATTTAAGGCATTCAGATAGAACTCTGGGAAAAAATCTAGCATGAAACTAAAGCTGCAATAAATTCAGTATTGAATCTCTTCCCAGCTTCATGGCCCCAGTACTACAGCCCTGGGTTTCTGTTCTTAGGGTCAATCCTAATTCCTCCCCTTTCAAAGTCAACCCATTCCCATTCTGACTTGCCATTTAAAGACTTCAACCTTCTTTGGGAATATCACACTTTTTTCCAGAGGCATGCACTGGTTATGGAGAGTTTTTCTGAATAATCATATGACTGTGAAAAATGGAAACCTACATGTTGTTTTACTCTTTTAGGAGGCATAATTTATTTGCTTCCATAAGAAAACAAATGCTGACATACCACTTCATTTATCCAGAATTAGGAACGTTGAAATCTGCTGTAACCGTTTTCTTTTTGCCCACTTTCAGAAATATTTTGCAATACATACACCTACTCATTAGATTTTGGAAAAATTCGCCAGACTCCCCCCCTCACTAGGTTAAAAAAAAAAAAAAAAAGTTCACTTCAGTCCAAATCCACGACATGATAACAGTCTTTTAAACAAATAAGCACATTTCTTAAAAATAATCCGTATCTGTTAAATCACTTGTACAGCAGTGCAGTAAATCAGCCCACAGCCCACTTGATAGAATAGACTTGCTGGATATAAAAGCTTAAATTTCCCATATGCAGCCAGCACTAATGTTTGCAAAGCCAAGACTTGCTGTTTAACATTTTGAATCTGCTCTCCAGTTCGACTTTCTTGCTGTTGCAAGCACCTCATGTCAGCATTCCTCGGAGTCTGCATAATGTACATGTATGCTGATCTTTAACCTCTGTGTCATCACCCAGACCAAAATCAATAGAGGGGTATGACACTGGTGGGACCATTTGCCCATAGTAGTTCAAATGGACAGATGGGCTGTTGTACTGAGCATGGGGCCAAAGAAACTTGGAGTCACTCAAAGAGGTTTTACTGTTTTGGAGTGTGAAATGAAGCTCTCAGACACTGGCTGCACAGAAGGAGGTGAGTTCAGCTTCAGTGTCAGCAAAACTACTGCAGGTACTGTAGTCTTTGCACCTTGAGCCATGGTGAGAAGGTTGCCTGCCTTTGGGTTTTGCTGTTTTCTGTCTTTTTATTGTATGAATTCCCCCAAGATTCACATAAATATCACTTTATCTCCTGGGCTAAACTATGTCATGAATAATAAAAGAAAACAGCAGTTACCCTCCATGGTGCCTGTAAAATTCCCTGTCCTTATCCTAAGAGACTGTGGCCATTTTTTTTCTCAGCTTTCCCCCTGTGGTGTATGAAATGTGGTTGTACATTTGGAGCCTGGCAGATGCTCGCTTGCCAGCCTTGCAGACCAGGACGGGGCAATGATATACTGGATTAAGTCAGATGGTAGGTGGGCAGAGGTGAATTAAAATGGTACTTTCAATAGCACAGCTGCATGTGAGGTCATTCTCCAGCACCGGGCTGCAGAAGGCATCTGTCTGTCAAAATTCAGGTCTTAATGGTCCTCAAGTATCACAAGAGATACAGAGGGTAAAGGTGGGACACTCAGTGTTTGGGTGAGCAGAGGTGCTGGGCAGGATTGGCAGAGTCTGCACAATGCCAGCCCTGGGAAAGGGACACTTCATTTCTGCTTGTGCCTGGGCAGTGCTGCAGAATACTGTGTTTTTCTATAGTTGTTGTGACCCAAGGTTTCTGCTGGGTCTGAGCTCCATGTTTGCAGCAGTGCCCTTACCCTGCTTTTATGGAGGCTGTAGAGATGCCACCAAGCAGCCCAGTGCATTACTGCTTGGAACACTTAACAGCTGGAGCACTACTGCCATTCCCCCCTCTCTCTATTTCCTCTTTCATGCCCACAGTAGTCCATGACTAAAAATCAGGCAGACATGTTCAACTTTAAAAATAAAAATATTTTTAGTTCATATTTTTCTAAATGCTTTTTTTTTACCCCCTAAAGCAGCATATAACTCTATAATATAGCCTAGTTAATACTTCCCTTTCATTCTATACCAGCACAACACCTCAGAAAGATGGGATGAAAAAGGCAGGCTGTGCTTTAGGAATAGACCACTATTCCCAGGCAAACTGATCTTAACAAAAATATTGTAATGAAATCAATATGTATTATTACACATAATGAAGCAAAATGTATATTTTTACATATTAACTCTATTTGCTTTTACTCTTTACATATAGTCATAAAAATATTTATTTTTGTGCTTAGAATAACAAAATGAAAGCTCAGTGTTCAGGCTCTATCTGGCTGGCACTTATTGTTTCCATATGTTAGGGCAACAACCAGATTGC
The DNA here is from genome assembly GCA_013400415.1 of Scytalopus superciliaris. Taxonomy (NCBI): domain Eukaryota; kingdom Metazoa; phylum Chordata; class Aves; order Passeriformes; family Rhinocryptidae; genus Scytalopus; species Scytalopus superciliaris. Next base: position 129,938 of record VXBX01000547.1, read on the forward strand.
TCTGCCAGTTAATTCTGTGACTCTTTCTCCACCTTTTCATCTGATCCAACAAAGATTATTTTCTTTGCAGCTATTATTGCAAAGAGGTGACCGATTGCCACTGGGCAGAGAGTTGAAAATGAAAGGATCAATTAAGTTTATTCTTCTTGTGAGAAAATATGCACATTTTCTCAGCACATTAAATTCCATCTGAGGAACAGAGATGAGGAATTAAGATGCTTTCAATATTTTAAACACGTCTCCCTGTTTTCAATAGCTGTGCTGTGTTTGGATTTTAACTCTGGGGAGAAGTCCCACTCTCAGCCCTGCCCACTGAAAGCAGTTGCAAAATGTCCTGTGACATGAATGGGGCAGGGATCAAAGATGACAGGGCAACCTTGGAAGGTGAACCTGATTTAGATGAAGATGTCTCTGCCCATGGCAGAAGGTTGGACTAGATGGCCATTAAAAGTATCTCATAACTCTGTGATTCTGTGAAGTTGATAACATCAAGCTTTTTTATATATCTGAAACATCTAGTATGTGTGTGTGCAAGGTAGTTTTGCACTTGTTTGTCTGAATGCACAATTTGTCTGTGGCAAGTTTTTGGAGGTGCACCCCTACACTCCCCCAAGAAATTCAGAAGGAGCAAAAGAGAAGGTTCTGCAGAGCAGTTTAAGGAAGGAGGAATATATGGTCAGTCACGTTTGGAGTGAAAGAGCCCACTTTTGCTGCTGAGGCACAGCATATCACACTGGGTCTTTGTCTGCCTTTCTGCAGCCTGTCAGGAACCTACAGTAGATACACTATCCGTTAAAATTAGGAAATGAGGGAATGGGTCTCCATCAGCCATCCAGGTGCAGCTGACTACAGCTAATAGAAGCTGCAGAAATTTATGTGTAGCTCAGTCACAGCCCCATTACTGGGTACATCAATTACTTTGCACTGAGCTCCATGACACTGAACTTGGATGTTTATCATGCCTCATACTACCAGGGCAGTGCCAGACCCAAGACCTGATCAATATTTAAGTCTGAACTATGAAGCCTTTATTTGTTTTCTTGAGACCTCTGGTATGTCCCCACTGCAGTTCCTGGAATGCTTCTCATCTTCCATGGCTAGGAGTGCCCACCCTTGCTTTACTGCCTGGTGGGATGAGACGTGGCCATGCACAAGGGCTCACCACTGTGGGGTCTCTACAGGGCTGGAAGGAGCCCTGATGTACGCTGGCCAGATCCTTGAGGCAGCATTTGAGGGCCAGGGCTGTGGGACACACGGCTGTGGAATTTATGGCTACAGGGTCATACCTTCCCCTCGTCCAAGCCATCATCCTGGGAAGTTTGCTGGAGTGCTGGGGCAGGAAGATCAACATTATCAGCATTTTGTATATATGATTATAGACCAAAGGGAAACAGCAAGGGCAGATTTCCCAGACCTCCATGTACTCCTCTGTGGAGCCCTGCTCTCAACATGGACAGGTATGGGCCATTCATTTAAGAGTTGGAATCAATAATCCTTGTGGGTCCCTTCCAACTCAGAATATTCTGTGATTGACAGTCAAAATGTTGTCAACACTGTAATCAGGTGGGCAGGAGCAGAGCACTGCAGCCCACCTGTGATGCAGAAACTGCCTCTTCATTTTCAGCAGTGCCTCCACAACACAAGTCCCGAGGACATACAGAACAAGCTGGAGTCAGCAGGCAACAAAAAGACATGTTGGGGAGGGAGTTCATGAAAAACAGAGTAAGAAAACACCTTGGAAAGGTGTTGTAACAGAGATAAAATACTTCAGATGTCAGCAGGATACCACAGTATCCTGGAAAAACCACACAGTTTCTCTGCTGCAGAAGTGTTCATTCACAAAATAGTTTTTCTTCCTCATTTACAGGTTATTACAGGTAGTTTCTGTACTGCTAGAGCCCCACTGACCAGCAGTGTGAGACTTTTCAGAGCTGCAGCTGCTCAGGCAGAATCAGACACCTCAACATAAAGGGACCTTCTGTACATACTTCCTTTCCTTTCCCTGATGGAGTAACTGGAGCAGTATAAGCAACTTTATATTGACATAATTCATCCCCATTGGAGGTGTTATATCATGTTAGAGAGATTTAGATGGTTAAAGTGATAAAACTTGTGAATAGAGAAGCTAGTAGGATCATGAATTAGTTTTTTTACTCCTTGCACTCTACATGACTCACAGTAACTCAAACTTGTAAGAATAACAGTGTATAAATTGGCCAGAACTAAGCCCCTTTGCCAAGACAGATCAGTTTTTAACTACCTGCATGCTCAAGCCTTCCACAGCCACAGAAATCTTGTACAAGGATAACAGGTTTGCTCCAAACTAACATATTATCTAAAGAAAGCAGCACATACATGCCAAGCTTTCAAAAGGAAACCAGTGATTCTGGATTCTTTTATACCTAAAAGCCAGTCCTGAGAAAACTTATAAAGTATCTTAAATGGGAACTGTTCTTTGTAAGGAAAATAATGATAAGGATGTAATCTCTGAAAGATACGGATTGTTCTGCAGAGAGCTGTTTTCTTATCTTCAGAACATTCTTGGGGAAGAGAAAAGAGTGAAAAAAAAAAAGTGCTGAGGAAGAAGGAAAGAGACCTAACCTCCAATAGGGAATGATGAACAGAAAGGGTGAGAAAGGACAGTCTTGGAAAGGGGCTAGAAAGAAAAAGACAACAAAGGACGGGAAAAACTGAAGAAGGCAAGGGGGAGGGGATGGAGAGAGAAGAATGTGTGAAACAAAGGTGAAAGACAGGGAAGAAGAAATGAAAGTGAGAAGGAAAGAAAAGCCATGGTCGAGGGCTGAGATGATATGTTCAGTTCCTATTTTATTTATACATTTATATTCCAGTCAGTGTTTAGTAGGTGTCTCTAAAGGCTGTGATTTATTATAATTTTTCCTTTTCAGTCCTGCAGAGGAAGGGGCAAAGGCCAGGAGGGGGCTGGATTCTTTGCCTAGGGCACGGCTGCTCCTTAGGCTGGCCCTGAATTCAGAGAAGTGCTAATGCTCCCTGGAGCTGGAATGCAATTAATTTTCTATGGCTCAATGTTCCAGAAAGAGCATATTTGGGGAGGCTCAGGTTTGTGATTCTAGGCTACCCCTAGCCTATCTGTGCAAATTGGAGCTGTGACACCAACTCTCCACACCGGGTTATTATTTTACACATCTGGGATTTTTGACCTGAAAATGTTTGTTTGCATGACATTTCTGTAAGTGAAAAGGGCGAGCATCTCGTTTTACTCACATAAGTGCTCCATTCGGCAGCCTGGCCAGAATCCACTCGAGTTGGTGGTAAAATCTTCTCTGACTTATCTCTGACTGCCTTTTATTTATTTATTTATTTATTTTAAATTAAACTTTGTGAAGGTCAAATTCGGGGATCTTTTTTTAAGCAAACACCGAGCAGGGACAGTGGATGATTTAGAATAATCAGTTTAAGACCACATGTGACACGTCGCTGTAGCAGCATACTTTTTCCATGACAGCTTGTGTGTCACAGGGACATTTGTCACTGATCACTCAATTATCCACACATTACAACTTAACTTCATTTACATCATTTCCTGCTAAAAGTCAGGGCAGTATCCTGAAGCCAATAGACCCCATCTCCTGTCGTACCAATGCAATCAGTAGGTTATTGATAGCTGAGAATTTAACCCACACTTGTAAATTCTTTTGCGTTAAAAGGCTTTGCTTGTATCTTGCAGCAACACCAATATTTCATGACTGCTACAGACTTCGGAAAGCTTCAGAATTTCCTAACAAAAAAGCCCATTTTTTCATCAATGGCCAGAATGTTCTGAGGGGAAGGTTTGTTTAAAAATAAAACAAAATNCTGAAAACCTCATCCTTTCACACATTTACCACCTGAGATGCCAGTGCAGATATTCCCCAGCTGCTAGGGAATGCATGGGGCATAGCAGGGTGACCAGGTTGTCCAAGATAGTGCAGAAGTTATACCCCACTTATGTGTGGTGGCACTTTTAGGAAATCTAGTGCTATGAGACTCACAGGTGGGTTTCGGTTTTGCTTTGTGCTCTGGTTACAGCTTGCTCTGAGGTTCCTGGAAGCTCCAAGTAAGATAGGCTGGTATTTCCAGAGCTTTTCTTTATCTTCTTTGACCACTTCATGTTATAAATGAAATTAAAACAGCTCAAACTTTAAATACATGAAAAAGTACAGGCATACATTTTCTGCACAGGACAAGAACATAAGTAAAGCCTTGCACTGACTACTTTTAGTGAGGGTAATGCCTCTGAAGGAGAAATGCCCTTATTTTGGGAGCCTGGTCCAAAGCCTTTCCAACCTTCTGCTGACTCAGTTAGAAAAAGAAGAATTGATTGACCATTGCAAGACTAAGTCCATTCTAACCTTCATTGTTCAATAAATAATTGAAAATGGCTGTACCAGGGAAGTATGACTTCATGGTATTTGAATAAGATATGTTACCCTGTGAAGGCTGATGGAAAGAAGATAAAATATGCTGAATACTGTATTGTTTGGTGGGTAAAATATTATTTCCTTGTGTGTCACTGACTTTGTTTGTGGATCAGTACCACAGTACAGAGGCAATAACTTTGCACGTAATGCAGCTTCCCCTTGGTTGACTCCTCAGGAGAGAGGATTTGAATAATCTCTTTGCTGGCACAAACACTCTGGTAAAAGCAAAAGCACCCAAACTGCATTCCTTGATGAACTGGTGATGCAAACACTGCCTTGAGGAAGGTGCTGCAGAAGCCAGAGTTTTAGTTTGGGGAAGGAGCTGTTTACAGGAAGGATGAGGAGAGCGTCCTCATCTGGGAAGTTGAAGGGTCCCTGTTCTCTGCTAAGCAACTCAGGAGCACACCTGGTACTCACAGGGACACCCTCTGTTCCTTCTGCCACCGTGTGTTATTCCGGCACATTCAGGGCTGAAGCCACGAATCTGGATTGTTGCCCTCTGTTATCTCTACTGGAGCTGTTTAAATGGGGAACAGAAGAAATTGTCCCTCAAATCCAAGTGATGGGAGGTTTTGCAACTTGGGAAATCCAGCCTGGACCCTTCCTACCACCACTGCACTGCAAGGAGGTGAGAAGGCCAGGTGCTAGATGGAGGTACCTTCCTATTTTCTCACAGTGTGCTACAGCTGCCAGGGGTGCAAAACTCTTCAGACAACTGCTGGACCTACAGGATTGAGGCCAAAAGGTGGTGAGGGCTGGTGATCCTGCCCCAGCCCTGTTTTACCTGTGGAGGAAGAGCTGCCTTGTGGACCTGGCTGTGTGCTATTCTAGCCCAGAGAAGGTGGTAGAGCCTTCTATATGTGTTGAATGCAGTTGGCAGCCTGGCAGTGCCTGTCACTGCACCTGAGCAGGGCTGAGTTGCTCCTGATCTAACGTGAACACTCTGCAGAAGGCAAACGATCCAGAGTGGAGGTTTGGGGCTGGCTACAAGCAGGGAGGGTGAATAATTGCTGACACATGGCTCTTTTCTCCTGCTCAGCTTGTGTTTTGGGCCTGAAGGTGCACAGTGCATGGTATCATCTGAAGGGTGAGTGCAAAAGCTTTGAAAAAAGCGAAGAAAGTCAGGCAGGGAGCCTCCATAAATCTATCAGAAAGTTAAATACTGTAAAATCTCCATGTTGTTTACCAGCTGTGCCTACAATGAAGACAGAAATAATCCTGGTAAACATGACCTTTGATCAGCAAGGTGAAGAAATTAGGTCAAGCAGGTTTTTGCTTAGTTGATACCATAAGCTGGAGAGGAAGAGAAATAAAATTCTCTTCCAAAAAATGTAGTAGTCCGAGGACTCCACAGAAAGCTGCTGTTCATCAGCCTGAGGCCAATTTGCTGCTCTTGCAAACCTTCCTTGCATCCAGTGCCAAACGCAGAGGGCAGGGGAATACATGTATACACAGCACAGGAGCAATTGCCTGCTCCATGAGATGGGTTTTGATGTTTAAATTGCATTATAGGGCATGCTCGGGCAGGGCTTTCTGTACGACCTTGGGAGAGCCCTTCTGTTGGTTCAGACTTTGTTATCTCTACCTGCAGAACAGGGCACAGTCCCTCCTGTGCCACAGCTGTGACACCGGGCATGCCCGGGTCCCATTTTGCAGATGGGAGGGTGTTTCAGGGTGTCACTGCTGGCATAGGTAGCTGCACACCTAGGTCAGTGGGGACATGCCATCTCTGCCTTTGCATGATAGGTCATGATATTGTAGTGGGGCTTTTTCTGATCATGGTCTGTGCAGACTCTCTATGTAGGCACCCCACCCTGTGCTTTGGAGGGAAAAGAGGTTAACTCTATGAAAACAGACCCTGGCTCTTTTATTTACAGCAGCAATGCATCCTTCTGAGACTGGCAGCAGCCAGTCCCGTGGTGTCCCATTAGGATCCTGCACTCAGCATGAGGTCATAGTGGTTTTTGGTGCCTTCCAAACCCCCTATTAGCACTGCCGAGGTTCAGGCTGGCCCGAAGGGGAACCAAGGCTGAGTATTCTCATCCATAATTAATGGTAAAAGGATCCTCAGGAGAACCTGTCATATGGCAAATATACCACCACAGAAAATGCGCATAAACAGCTAGTCAGCAATTTTGGATGGGGCACAGACCCTGCCTTTATCTGCATCCCTGGGGACCACCAACCTGAGCAAAGACATCCCAGTCTGAAACAAGTGAAGAAGAGATTTCATCCTCTCTGGATATTATTTTACATTCGATGGCAAAGTTTGTCAGACTCCAGGCTTTCCTGCAAGCAGCAGTTTAGCAGGGTCTGGAGATGTGTGAGCACTCAGGGGGTTAAATCACAAATGGGTGACACGATTTTACGCCTGTGGGCGGTTTGTTCCAAAGATCAGCTGCTCTCAAAGCAAAAGTAAACTCACAGTGTTTATTATGAGTCACTTAAGCAAGCAAATTATTAGTAGAATCTCATCTGTGGTTATGCGAGTTGGGACCTGAGGTGAAGGTTAATTATTTTTTCCCCTTAAAATAAAAAAAAAAGAAAAGAAAATAAAAAAGAAAACAACCTGGCTGCCAACCTCTAAGGTGCTTTAGCAACTGTGGTAGGAAGATTAGGAAGGATGCTTCCTGCACCTACCCGAGCGCGCTCAACCTGGGCATCTCTGGGTGCTCCTGCTGAGTTAAAGAGGACGTGGAACTGATTTTGCGCACCGACGGCTTAGCCCCAAACGCCTTGACATCCCGGAGAGTCTTTTCATTAACTTCAAGGGGCCCAGAGCCGGGCTCTGCGTGAATGGCCGAGGTCTGCAGCGGGCAGCAGTGGCCGGTGCACAAAGCCTGCCCTCCCGCTGCCCCTGACCTCCTGCCAGAGCTCACTGACCGCCGCCCCAACGCTCTCAGAGCCCCCTCCACCCGGCGGGGTGGATAGCTGGTCATTGTGTGAGCTTTTTCTCAGGGCTGCAACTTATTCGTAACCAGTTCTGGGGTGCTGGGGTCTGCCTGGGGATCAAGAGCACAAAAGCAGATTGGGGGTTGAGAGGGGATGGCAAGGCATTTCCTCCCCCCCCACCCCCTACCACCAGGAGGATATTTCATCCCATGAGAGGGTCTTCTCCATTGAAAGGAAAGAAATAACCCTCTGAGGACCGAGACTTTTCCCATCTGGTGCCTGATGGGGCTGGGGCTGCATGAGCAGGGTGTGCTGGGCTCCCTCCTGACACGAAGCCCGTCCTGTCTCCAGACCTGAGCCACGGCTCCTTTGGTTATCTCCAGCATCATTGCAGACAGCAGCATGGCACCATCTCGGCTGCTTTGAGCTGCTGTGGCAGGCAGCAGCTGTTAAAGGTTATCCTAATGCTGGTCTGCTGTGTGGGTGCTATGCAGGCACAAAAGACAGATGCTCTTATGGGGTGAAGGAGACACTAAGACTGACCCCAGGGCTGCTCCAAGGTACCAGGGACCTCTCAGCCATTAGCATGACCAGCATGGGCAGAGGGAGGATGCTCTACAGGCAAGTGTGGGCACTCCTCCAAGGGCTAGGGGAGAAACTGATTCTCATCAGCTAGTTCTAGAGAGGCAGAGAGGATGGAGTGTTGGGCTGAGCTGTGGTACCACAATGGAAGGAAAAAGGAAGAGACCACATGAGCACGTCCCATTGCAGAAGAGCTGAAATTTCATAGATCTGTCCAGACTGAGCAAGTTTGTCCAGTGCATTGCCTACCCTCAGTGCTCAATAAACAATAATAAAACAATGTAGATGTTTTCTTCATAAGGTAATAGAGTATAGGTCTCTTGAGTCAAATCTGGAAGCAGTTTAACAAGGCTCCTTGGAGCAACGGCTCTGTGTTGCTCTCTGTTTGCAGAGCACCATGGTGCTATTCACATGATTTTTAATGCAATAAAATTACACAATAATGCAATACAATAATAATAAATTAGAACAGAGACGGTTCTCAGCCATACCAAATGAGGAAAGGCAAGGTTTCACTCTTGCAATCGCAACTCATTCCATAACCCTCGGAAAATTGCTAGATTTTTAAAAGCAGCCATGGTAATTTTTTTTTTTTCTCTCAGTGTGCCTTTTTAGGGCACTGTGAAGTCACAGTTCTCTTCGGAAAAACAGCATCTGAGCATCCCTGTGCTTCGCTTTCCTCGTTAGTGAATGCTACAGAGGGAATTATAACTCTACCAATGCACACGAGAGAATCAGACGTTATGTTGGTAAGTGTAGTAATTAATTGGGACTTTGCGATTAATTTTCTCGAAGTCCAGGAGAGAGCACTCCGGAGGAAATGGGTGTCATCTCTGTCCTGGGAGACAAGGTAGGAAATGTGAGTTCTTGGGAACACAAAGCTGGTGAGGAGCCGGCAAAACATATTTACAGCCCAGCTATGGGGCACCCAGCAGCCCTCGGAGCAGCCTTGTCCTCTGTGTCCCAGCAAGTTACAGCTCTTTACTTTCCCTGCTCGGTCTCTGCCAGCAGTGGGAACTCCGCGCTGCCATTCCCCAGAGCAGTGAGGAACTTGTCAGCTCACAGTCCGGGTACCGCAGCCTTCACATCCAGAGACATGCTCCCCCACCCTCCCTCCTCACCCGCTCCATAAAATGTCTCTATCTCAAGGAAAAGCAGTTTAACACATCGGCAGTCATGTTCAAATTCCAAGGCTAAGCACGCAGCCTGGGAGAAAGAGAGGGGGGCAAAAAAAAATAAAAAAAATCAGGTGCTTCTCAAAAACAATCAACCTGATTCACATGCAGCTCAGCAGCTTTTTTGATGGCTCAATTCCAGATTTCACAGCTATTCAATAGTTCTCTTGTGTAGCTGATCCTTGTCTTAGAATTCAGCACAACTCAATCCATTTTCCCTTTTCTTTCTATAAACACCCCCCTCCTCCTCTTCCCCTCCCTTCATTTTCTTGATTTACATCTCTAGGGAGATGGGAATGTGAGGGAGAAGCTTGTAGCCTTCCTTCCTGGGGGGCCTTGAACTGGTGTCCCCTGTCTCAGGTTCCCATTGTCCACGCAGCACAAGCCGCAGCCCCTCTGCACTCCAGCCCTACTCAATTGGAATTTAAATGCTTCATGATTGTTGTCTCACAGAATAGGAAAGTGCTGCATTAAAGAGTAAATTACAGCAGACAAGTAACTGCCTTGGGAAGGAGTGTGAAAGAAGAGATGAGACCAGCACAATGCCCGTTTGCAAAAGAGGGTTTTTCCAAAGATGAAACAGTCTTCCTGGGACAGTGTCCTAAGGATAAATATGATGTGGACAGCGTAGATATGGGGCTTTGTCTCTGAGAAGTGCAGCATGCTCAGGCTGGAGCAGGCCCACTATGTACAGCTTGGACACAGATATGAATTGGTTCTGGAGTCAAGTTCTGGTTGGATTTGGGCTTGATGTCTGGTTTCCTATGTGGGCTCAATCCAGGCAGCACAACTGTGATTCAAAGCACTAAGCAACTTGCAAGGAAATGAAGATAGGAAGTTTACTCATCTCCTTGCTTTTGCTGCTTTCTAAGCACAGGCAGAGTTTTGAGCTCACTCGTGGTATCTCCCATTAATGCTGAGACCACCCAGAGATCATCATCCTCTCCTTAGCCACTCTGTGGTGATGATCATTCATTCTCTAAACACTCTAGTTGTGTCATTGGGACCCTTTCTCCTTTCCCTGTGCAGTGAACTGAAGAAAAACAGGATGAAAAATAAGCCTCCAAGATGTCTCAGCAGTTCCAGAGATGTTTCTCTACACTTTTATACACTTTTATATGCTTTGGGTCCAAACTTGTGTTTTTCCACTCAAAATGCACCCACATGCAAAGCTCAAATGTCCTTGTCCTCTCCAAGAATGGGCTTTGCTCCCCTTTCCTTCTCTTGTGTGGCATTGGGTATGTCTCATGTTGCGTCAAAGTGAAACAAGATGCCTTCTGCAGTACCAGGGCCAGGTACCTGCACCAGACCTACTTCTGCTTAGTCCAGCCTCAGTGTTAGTCACCACTGGGCCAGCCACAGCAGATCCTGAGATACCTTTTCAGGTGACTCAACATGCAACTAGCTATACCCTTAGCAAAGAATTATTTTCTTTCCTGAAGTGCAAAATGCGCTCTGGCTGTGGAAAGCACACTGTGGCTTCTTAAGACTTATAAGGACTTCTAAGACATACTTTGCTCATCTGTGTAAGATGGGGATTCTCCAGCAGGAGAGGTAGTAAGGAGAGACTTTGAAACTCGAGAAAAACACAGGACACTGTTAAAATTATGATTAGTGTTCATCCAGAGCATCTGAGGGAGAAACAAAAATTAAATAGTCTCAGTGGCTCAGCCACTGTGCCAAGATCAGAATAGAGACCAGCCACACAAAAAGGGAGCAAACTTCAAGTATTTACCCTTGAGAGATACTGATGGCATCTGTTTTCTGAACATTTTGGTCACCTTTGAAGAGCCTGTCATATTAATAGAAGATACATGAATTAAACCAGCCAGGTGGTGTAAAGCATAGGTCACAGAAGCCCTGGGAAAAGCATCAAGAAATGGCATGTTCACTGAGACAAGAGAAAAAAAAAAGATCAGGAGAGTTTCTTTCCCCTTTGCTCAACAGCATATGCCTTTCAAACTGTTCCTTGAAATAAGGTGCCATGGACACACAGGAAAATAATGCACAAATAGGACTAAAAAAAATGAAAAAAACCCAACGTGCACACACACACACACACGCACACACGCACATGCACACATACACGCACACACATGCACACATACAGGCACACAGTCCTTTCCCCTCCAAGATCAGAGTGTATGCTTTCCCCCAAGCTGCCTCCAAGTGGCTCCTGTTTAACTACTCCTCTGGAACCACTGCAGCAAAGGCTGTGCCAACAATTCCTTTTTTTTTTTTTTTTTCATTTGAAACTACATATGAGAAATGCCCCTTGGCTCAATGTTGACAATTAACAGCTCTTCACAGAAATATATTTTTCTAAGGTTGCTGTGTTTTTTGATTTAGTGACCATTCTGAAATAAGGCTTTTCAAATGGCCTTCACCAGGACCCTGATCCTTCACCTTGCCTTTGCAGGTTGTGAACCCCAGTACTGTGATGAAACCAGTTCAAGGAATGAACACAGCCTATTGTTCCCAGTCAGAATATAATACCCATTGAGAAGTGGATCTGCTTTTACAGCCCACAACCAGGTGTTCTGCAAAGCACATCAGGATTTGCTGAAGTCCTATGGAAGTGACAATATATTGTTCTTCTAATCCCAACTCTACACTTCATGTCCGGTCAGGGAATAATTTTTAAAAAATGCCTTTTTCTAATCAGGTGCTCTAGTCCCCTTGGCTTGCCAGGCTTAACACTGTTGATTCAGGGCCTTGTGGCCCAAACCAAATGCCACTGAAAACAATAGGAAAACTGGGCTTGGGATCAACACATGCACAATGCAAAATACTTTGCTCTGAGGATTTTTGAGGACACCCAGCATGGGGCCATCAGAGTGCTTGCACTCTATGGGAGGCCCTCCACTGGATTGGGGCGTGCCAACACCCCTCCATGGCCATGCTGCAGACCTGCTCCTCTGTCCCACAGCACATGGAGCTCTGGTGAGAGGCAACAGGTGAGGAACATCCAAGAATTTGGAGAGCCATACCCCTCCATGCCTTTCCTAGGAAGAGAGGGATCAGGAGAGGAACCAGCCAGGAGAATGTTTAGGGACATATAGATAAGCCCTGCTCTCTTTCTTTTCAGACATTTTCTCTTGGTCTCTGCCAGAGACAAGAAACCAGGCTTTGGGCTCACCCTCTATGGCTGGTCATGTATTTTCAGCAGCACTGTAGCCACATCCTTTGAGTAGGTGAGACCTGGCTGTGGTCCATGAGGGGACAGCTGACACTGCACAGAGCCAGGACAGACAGAGAACAGTGGCAGGGTGACAAGCATCGAGGTCCCTCTTCCCCACATGGCACAAGGGCCATCCAGTCCCCATGCACCCTGTCTCCATGCTTGCTGCATGCAAGTGGTCCCTAAACTTCCCTCCCTGCCATAAAGGATGCCATTTCCTCCCAGGTGTGCCCTGCCTTCTGCACTCACGCCATTGCTCCAGTCCTGCAGGACTTCTGCCATCTAAGGGCAAGCAATTAGCACAGGTGCCAATTAAACCCACTGCTGCCACCAGACCCCCACTAGCACTGAGAGTATTGGCAAAGAGCTGCTGCATCTTCAGTGGTGTCTGCCTCTTCCTTGCAGGCAAATGTAAACACCAGGCTCCCAAGCACCAGCCCTCACTTTGAGTTTCTCTGCTTTGCCTGCTTGTCTTCCAGCTCTTTAGCATGTCTTGAATGTGGCTTATTGTCTGCTAATAAAGAAAAGAGCATTGCTCTCCAGCAATGGCAAGATCCCAGCTTTCATGCCCTGCTGCAGAGCCAATCCCAGCCGGGGAAAGCAGCTATCACTGGAGTTTTTAAATAAACCAGCACTCCCTCTCAAAAAAAAAAAAAAAAAAATCCTGTTATATAATGCTCTCCTTCCTCTCCTTTTAATGAAAACAACCAAGTAACTGTCTATTTTTACTATGGTAGGGACAGATCCAGCAGCCCTAACTTGTGCATGCCCGTCTGGAAATCAGTGGGAGCTCTGCCTGCATGGGAAAGCGCTGCAGGACCACAGTCAAGAGTGACTAACATGAACTAGTGCTCCCCACTTCGGTCTGAGAGAGGCCAGAAAAACACGGGCCACAACGTAGTGCACATCTTGCAAGTGACATTTGGTGTTAGCCAAAATATACATCAATACGAAGGAGGCGTGTGGTAAAAGGCACATTCCTTTACCACTCTATTGCTGTTATATCCCAGTCCCTCCACATTAATTTGTTCCCAGGAAATTCCATCATCACTATTTCAAGCCTGTAGCTGTTCAAGACACTTAGGATGATGGGAAATTACTCTACTCGGGAAAATAGAATAATAAAAATAGTGATTAAATTTGCCTTTATCCTTAGTCTGCATACTATTATCAATCTCTGGCAAAATATTTTTCAGTATAGAAGGATTCCAATTATGTTCTTAATAAACTATGAAAATTTGTCTGGAATCTGGTTGATTCGCTTTTTTTTTTTACAAGGTCCAAAACAAGAGTAATACTGCCCCCAAAGAAATTCCCACAATAAAATGTTTAGAAAAAAAAGTTTATTAAAAGCAATACTCTGCTCCAGAAGAGCTGACCATATGCAGTGGGAACACTGCCAGACCAGATCAGACATGGCTGTGCTAGCCCAGTGGCCGGGGCATCTGGCCATTGGGTCCAACAGCAACCAGCACTGACTGCTCCTAAAGAAAGGAATCGTGGACTGACTTGCTGTGGAAAATATGCCTTTCTTAGCTTGGTAATTAGGCCTTCCTAAGCCTGAAGGATTGTGTCTCTTCCAAAATGTGTTGTTCATCTAGTCCTTACTGCTCTAGCAGTTATGGATGAAAACAGTCATGTATGACAACAGTCATGTCCAACATATCCACAAACCTGCATAAATAGACTTAAATTTAACACTACATAAATCTCACTGTCAGTGATTTTATATGGCAGCAATTTCACAGTTGAATAAATATCTCATTCTATAATACCTTTTTTGATTACAAATGAAGCTACTAAAAAAATCATGCAACTACTGCAGCCTTGTGCTGTCATCCTGTGCCAGCATGTGTCTTGAGCATCCTCCCATCCCACCTGTGTCTCACTCACCTGCTGGGAAGATATGTAGTGAAGATTACCAAAGAGTCTGTTCTCACATTCCCTGTGTCAAGAGTGCTTATCCGCTGTTTTTTAAAAGCATGGCTATTTTTACATGGGAAAAATAGAGCTGAAAACCTGTTCTGCCTTTCCCAGCTGACAAGTGACTGACCCTTTATGGGCTCTATTACTGGTGCATTTGCCAGGGTCCTCCCTTCATAGAGAGCAGGGTGGACACAGGAGACAGCTCTGAAAGAAGGTGCCCAATGTGCTCTGTGTTGCTGATTGTGCACAGAAAATCTTTGCATACACACTGGGAGGCTGAGGACGAGTACAGGATTATAAGGTTTGCAAGTCAATTGCATCTTTTTTTCCTGCTAAGATTTCTGTGTGTATCAGCATGTTAATATAAACCCTGAAAGAAGCAGTTGATGGCTGGGAAATGGGGGTATGTAGTTAGGTATTAAAAGTTGCTAAATAAGAATGCACATATAAATCTGCTCAGTCGGTGTTTCTTTGATTTTTGCTTTGTGCCTGGAGGGTGCTGTGTGTGTTGTATTTCCAAAACTTCCACTGTCCTGCTCTGTACTGTGGTGATGCTCCTCTTCCACTACATTGATATTTGGGAAAACAGCAGAGGAGCAGGAGAAACGGATTTGTGAAGGGAATGTAAATAAATGTGAAATACACAGCACTGGCTTCCTACCATACTGACAGTCAATACGGTCCAAGAAGTTATCTGCTCATTACTGGCACTGAGATGACTGTGGTCACATCTATAATTAAGGTGTTCTGAATAGCTGCTTTTCTAGTGTGGCCACAGAACTAAAAACTCAGAACAGAAAATATAAGTTGGATTTGTCCTGAAACAGAACTGTCTTTGTAGTTTTCAGATCGAAATGAAACACTTGCAAAAAAATCTTTGGATGAAATTCATTCAAAGCAGAGTGAAACTGATTCAAAACCTGACCCCAAACTAAATGTTAATTTCCTGACATTATATTTAACCTTTAAAGTAAAGGAAACACAGGTAGCCATCTAAACAACATTTTTCAAATGAGACATTTTACTTTAAATATAGCTGAACAACTATTTTTTAATTTTCTTTTTCCCAGTCAAGCTATTTAGCCAAGCTATTCATTGACTCTTAACACACTGTTGACCTGAAGTTGCACACTGGGTCACCTAAGACAGCCTGCAACACTTCTTTGCCCTCCTAACAAATTCCTTTGTTTAGCCATGTATAACCTTCCCTCTCTCATCCAGTGGTGTGTGAAGGATGGACACCATTCCTGTCTGGGAAATGCTGTAAAATGCTGAAGTAAAATGGCACTGTGAACATACAATTTTTATGACTTAAGCCAAATGCTGCTGAATATTGTGGGAGTCTTTCAGCTGATTTTGGTGCCTTCTGCACCAGGCTGTTATTTTGGTAGCTGCACCTTTGCTTTGCAAATAAACATGATGGAAACAGGGTGAGTCGCTGTGGCTCCTGCAAACACACCTCCATGCAAACCCTGCTCTCTATCACAGAGCCTCAGACCTTTGATTTGTTTATTTTTCACCTGGCTCCTCTGTACCTACCTTTTCCCCTTTCCTAGCAGCTACTGCTTGAACAGAGGCTACAGGAACCATCAGTAGCAGATTCAGCCTCACAGCTAGTGGGGGCCCATCTTGCCCCGCCACAGCCACAGCTGCAGTCCTCTTCTCAGGCTCAGGCAAGACAAGAGATCCCACCAGCATTTCATGTTTTATCTGATAAAGCCTTCCTGGGCTCAGACCATGCTTTTGCCTTCTCTCATGATCATATTTCACCTTAGTGCAGCAGCGTTCTTGTTAAAACTCTGTTATTGCCACAGGTGCACAGCTCAGGAGGAAACTGGGGTGCAGAGGTTACATGGCTTGTCCGGGCTGATGGAGGAAGTTGCAATCAGAGACATGAATAATTGAGGTCAGCTTTCCTGTCATTTTTTTATCACAAACCCTGAGCAAAGCCAAGCCAGCCATAAGCTGGGACTGAGTTATCGTCATTGTACAAGGTGCATTTGCTTCTGAGTTACTGCCACACTTCTACTGCAAATTTCAACACTTGAAGAGTTTAGATGCATATTCATGCTTAATACTAATTTCCATTGAACTGTCACCAAACCTACTCTGTTCAGCACCATCAGATGGTTATTTCAAGTCCTGTATTACCTTTTCATTTTTTTTGATCCTTCTTCCTGTCTTCTGATTTATCTTTAACCTTAACATACTTTTTCTACTTAACTTAGAATATTGTATGCCCTAAATCTAAGGATTATAAAATGATTGAAAATGATTTAAGAATCTGACTCATTTCATGGAGTAGAAAATTGTGTCTTTTTTCTCTCTCCACATCAGAGGACATGGTGCTAAAGAGAGACACTGAGCAGTGAGAGGAGACCCATGTTTTAGGCAGGCCAGGGTCTCTGCTCTGCACAGCTAATACATTAATAACCACATAAGCAACCCTGCTCTACATAATGAACATGTGGAAGCACTTTTACTACTTGGGCAGGATCTCTGAGCCAAAGAAGAAGTTGTCTGATTTGTCAGCATCTGGGAAGCAATTCCATTGAGACATGACTGTATTAGTTCTAGCTGTATCCAGCCTTATTAAAGACTTATGCTTTAAGTCTGCCTGTAATAAAAATCTGCTTTGGAAGAAATTGTACTTCCTTACCTTACACAAGTCACCTTTTTTTAAAGGGACAGTAGTAGCATTTGATAATGAACTGATAAAATACTTCAAGCTCTTGCATATTTTCAAGCATATCTTCAAGCACCTGCATATTTTTCATTGATGCATAAGAGCTTGCCTGAGATCTCTAATAACCAAGCAGCTCTGCTCTCTGTCAGGAAAACCAAATGGCAGTCCCTGGCAAACTGAGGTGTGACAGCAGCACAGAGGCAGGGATGATAGACCTGTGGTCTTCCCTGAAGTGGGCCATATAATAGAAACTCTTCCCAGGGGAAAGAAGCCTGGAAATTAGCTTGTATCCAAGACCCAGAGGGCTTTACTGATAAGGTGCTTTGGGTATCTGATTGTCAGGCAGATACCTGCTTTCCCCAGGAGCATTTGAAGCCCATGGACTATAGCTGGAGGCAGAAGCACTATGCAATGGTGGGCTAAGCCATCTCTGATATCCTGACTAGCTTTATAACTGGTATGTAGAACCCTATATTAAGTGGAGCTGCACTGATTTATATTTACTAGAAATCCAGTTTGAGACTATCCAATGGAAGCCAGGTCTGATAGACATCAGTTTTGCTGAGAGTTATTATTCCTCTGACACAGCTTGCTGCCTGGATTTAGTTCCTCCCAAAACTCACATGTTCTTGATTTGTATTCCATGGCCAACCTGGTCTTAATCACTCAAGGCCAAAAATAAGATTAGAAAGATTGACGTCTGCTAATGGCTGCCTGTTGGTTTTTCTGGGGTGCTTTATCAACTCTGTCACAAGCAATAATAGGAAGGAGAAGAATCCTAAAGGTCTTGGAGATCCTATGAACCTAATTCCTCTCTATTGATTGCTGCAGCCATTTCCCCTTGCCTTGATCATCTCTGCTGTGCCAAGGGCTGGCTTCCGAGTCCACTTTCCCCTCCTCACTCTTGAGCAGCTCCTAAAAGCCTGGAAGCTGCTGGAGCTCCAGTTCAGAGGCTGTTGATTAATGCCAGTTTCTCAGCCAACAAGCGCACGCCATTCACATTCAAATATTGCATCGCTCCTCAGCAGACAAGAGACACGGGCTGAGGGAAACACTGAGGACCCTTGTGGCAGTGTCTGCTGGAGTCTTGTTTGTGTAAAGTTTGCCAACAACAGCCCTCATGAGGACTACTGAGTGTTTTTTTCATCTGGGGATTAGTTTGGAGATTCAGCTGGGAAAACTGACCTCTATACCCTCCCCCGTGTGATGTCCCTTGAGTCTCGGCGACTTCTCAGGTGTTTTACACAGTGTAAGTAGATACTTTCTCCCAGTACATTGAATTTGTTGAAATGTGCCTGGCAGGACAGCAGAGCTAGTTCTCTTTGTTCAGAAGGGGATGCTCTGTGTGGCAGCAGCTCAGCCAAAGCAGATGACCAGGTATTGCAGACCAATGTCAAGGCATGAGCCTGGAAGAAGAGATTTGGCTGCAGAGAGAATTTTGGGATCAATTAAAAAGAGGTCAAGGGGGAATACAATTCAGGAAGCCACAAATATACTTTTCCTCTGGAAGTCTTCACTTCTTTCCTCCTTTTCTCAGGCTTGCTTTTGGCCTCCTCTGCCCAGTCTCAGGGGGTTAGGCTTTCAGAAGAGATGTCTTGCCCTCTGAGGACCATTGTAGCTTTGCAGATCACAGGGATTCAAAGTTTAGTTCACTGCCAAATACAAGCAGAGGTGGATATCTGGGTGGCCTGGGGGTCTCCCAGGGGGCATCACCACCAGAAGGAGGTCCTGGAGGAATCACAGGACACATAAACTAAGACCATAACCCTTGACCAACAGGCCTAGGTGTAAAAAGGTGACTAGAGACCATACAATAAAGAACAATAAAAAGGCAGCCAGGTTGAGGACATACTGCCCTTCTAGGGTAGGTGGGCATGGGGTAGGGACCTCCACCCCAGT
Organism: Scytalopus superciliaris; assembly: GCA_013400415.1. Classification (NCBI taxonomy): domain Eukaryota; kingdom Metazoa; phylum Chordata; class Aves; order Passeriformes; family Rhinocryptidae; genus Scytalopus; species Scytalopus superciliaris. The sequence goes on from VXBX01000547.1 coordinate 148,718, forward strand.
GTCATCACCATGCTTTGGTCCCAGAAAGGCACAGAGCAGCTCGCTATGGCTGACCTATGCAACGTGCAACTGAACAAAGGCTCCTTCTGTTTGTGGCACTTAAATCAGAGTAGCAAAAATGAGCCTCTGTCTTTTATGATAAAAGGGATATCAGCTTTCACTGGTTTTTTTTCTCCTATTGTCAGAAATCAGGTCAAGGGGCTGGGTTAAACAATTCCTGTCCAGCCTTTCCTCCAAGGTAAGTGCAACTTCACTCTCTTGCTTTGCACTGCGCTGCCTTTTCTCAGGTTAGTTTTCATGGTGGGGAGAAGGACACAGAAGCTTGGCCATGCTGGATGACAGTTTATGCCTCACAGGTTATTTTAATGCTGACTTGTGATCCTGTCTCTGAGTTATTACACCTCAGGCTGACACTGGGAGAAAATAATACCCGGATTTTTACAAGTCATGTAAATGACTTCTAATTCACAGGACAGTTCCCATCCTGTGAAGACTACTCCATCAGTCATTACTTTGGAGTGTTATATCCAACTGTGAGGCTCACAGGAAAAGGACAAGTGAAAATTAGCTCAAAAGACAGTATTTCTGTTTATCTTTCTTACATCCCCAGAATCCATTTAACCTGTGTAGGATGAATTCCAGATCTGATCCAAATAGTAACCCCTCTCTATAGGCTCAAGTTGATCTTCTGAACCCTTGTTGTTCAGAGTGGGGGAACCTGAGTCAGGTCATTCTCAGTTATTTAATTTACAGTTAGTTCTGACTGAGATTCAGAAATACAGGTGTTCCTTCTGCAAGTCTTCATCACTTAGGGCTCCAGAATTGTTAGTTGCAAAGTTCTCTTGCCTGTCACATGTTTAATTCCACACCATGCTGAGATTATCATTGTTAAGGCAGTCATGGGGAGGACAATTTCCAAGCATCTAATTCATCCCCTTTGCTCCTGCAAGACCTGCATGTGAGCAAAGCATCCAAGGTGCTTTGGAGCTGGGATGGAAGTGCTGGACTCAGTTACTGTTTCTGTGAGAGGGGTTAAACAATACCAAGAGCCTGCAAGGAAGCCTCTAGTAGAGGGCAAACTGCAAAAACTCAGATTTGTTTTTTAACCATATCTGTACCTGTTCATGTGGCAAGACTGACACTGATTCCAGCTCAGGGGATTATCCTATCCTCATTCCAGTGGTTTGCAAGTTTGAGTGGAAGAAAATTAAGAAACAGAGAAGGGGAGGTGCTGGTGGGGAAGAAATGAAATGTCATTCTTCCCACCATGATGCCTAGCTGGTCCTGGATAAACAAAGCCCAAGATGTACATATTGAGATTACATTTGTCTTATCTGTGTTCAGACATTGCTAGAAACAGAACTTGTGAAACAACAGTGTGAGAATAACAATTTTCACTGTGGGAAACAAGCTGTTCTTGGAGTGTATAGGGGGGTTTGACAGTCTCATCAACAGAGCCTGTTATAAGTGCTGCCCAATTCCTTCTGCATACAGCCCAGACCCACTGTGGGACCTGGCTCAAGTGCAGTGGTAGGGAAGTGTCTCCACATGCTTCACAATTCCACCAGATGCATATCTGCTTCTTCAGGCACCTAAACATTAGCAATCTGGCTATGCTCCATGCCTTGTTCTCAAGTGTGATAAACAGACCATCCTATCCCTGGGCTGCTGAAGGGAAAAATGTGTTGCAGGCCAGAAGGTGCCCAGATGCTTTGGTGACAGAGACAGCACCAAGTGCCTTGGCTGCTGAAGAAGTCGTCGAGGAGGGTTGGGTTTTTGTACTGGTCTTCTGAGATGGGGCAGACCCATTCAGTCACCATGGAAAGTGGCCAGTGTATGCAGGCTGCATACAGGGCAAAAAACTGAGCCCAAGGAGACAGCAGCAGCACCAGAACCACTCCCAAAATCCAGTACAAATCTCTGTGCCCCACAGCTCCCTCCCATCTCACACATGCAGAGGGTAGAAGCCCAAGGGGGCTGAGGAAGCATGGAAGCAGGTGCTTTTCTGTGCCACTGTGCCATAGTGGAGCCACTGCCTGCTCACCCAGAGCTGCAGAAGGAACAGCTCTGGGCTCTCACCTCACACCACTTCTGCCTTGCAGTGGGGAGCACAAACCACATTTCCCTCACCAGGCTGAAGGTAGAGACTTGGATATATTTACAGACTCCCTGCAGCATCATTTGAGTCTCTATTAACTTTATGTTCTTTGCCACTGCACTGGGACAGTTGCTGGCTGGGTTTGAACCATGCTGCTGTTTCCCTGGATCACATTAGTAGCAGCATTACCAAAGCGCCACATTAAAAGACCCTGAGCTGTCAGATGTGCTTGATTTACATTCAACACGACTCTGGATGGGCAGAAGGCTATGCATGAGCAGATCCTATTGCAAGATTGGGGTCTTGGAGCGTGCAAGTGTGTGTGTGCACAAGGGTTCATGTATTTAGAGAAATAATGTTTCCTCTCCATCCAAGGCCAAGAGAATGAAATCCAAGCAAGCCGAAACTTCTTTACCATTGACGCCATAACAACATTTGAGGTTTTGAAAAGGAGTGGAAAAAATGTGTTGCTGTAGTAAGGGAATTGTAATAAGATCTTAGCTTTGGAATAATGCACTCTTTAGTGAAGTGACAGCTCTACAGCGCTTCCGCCTCCTCAAGATTTGTGAGGAGAAATGTGCCCCAAAGAATGCTAGTTATTCTGAACAGGGAGAAAACTCATCTGAGGGTGAATGAAAGACATCCAGGAAAAACAGAGAAGCACTGCCCTTCTGTTCTCCTCCCAGCTCCCACTTCCCTCCCTCAGCTAGCGCAGAAGTGTAATGCAGGAGGCTGGTGGGGCTCCTGGTAAAGCAGTGAATGAGTTCATAGAAGCACTTAAAAAGAGTGAGAGTGCAGCACAGAGAGGGGAATAAAGTGAGTTATGGGTTATGTAGGACCGGGTTGCAGCAGAAGGGCATGAACCCCCACTGGGAAATATGGCAGGCAGCTCTCTTCAGAACAGTGCTCCAACAAAGCTGATCTATGTAGGAGTTGGACCTTGCATTAATGTAGCCTATGAGCTTTGAGAGCTTCTATCCCAGATGGCTGGTTGTCCTGACCTACACCTTCTTGTCTCTGGCCTGTGGGGACCAGAGTTGTGTGTGGGTGCAGTCAGGGCTGAGGTTGCTTCCCAGGACCTAGCAGCCACTGGATCCATTGCGGTGCAACTCCAGGTGAAAGTTATAGAAGTACAAGACAGCAGAGGAGACTCCAAATAACTTCTCAGTCTCTGCTCCATGTCTGGTCCAGGGAATATTTCTTTCAGAGCAGGTTTGCTTGGATTGCCCTTCAGAATAAAAGGCTGCAGCTGTCCTTAGTACTCATGGAGGGCAATTACAGGCAATTTCACATTTCCCATTCTTAAATAACCCTGTGTAGTCTGGGCTGTCATCCACAGGCTCAGTATCATATGTTCAGTGATGTCAAAGCTGACTTATGACACAGATATTATATCTGGTGTTATAAGAGCTAACTCAATGAGAAACACGATTCAGTGCTTGATTATTATTGAAGGAACAGAGGACAGAAAACAAAGTATTATTTTCCCTTGATCAATCCAGTGTGCCAGCACCTTTGCACAGGCTTGGATTCCCTGCCTCAGAAAAAAAAAGAAATAGCAGAGCTGGAGAAGATGCAGTGAGTGTGATACTGTAATATTGTCAAATGTCTGGATTAGTGTCTCTACAAAAAAGAATCAGAATAGGAGTCTGATGATGAAAAAATTAGCCAGTGGATATGAAGTCAAAGGTGTGGTGGAGAAGATGAGGAAACTACTGTTTGTCATCCATTCCCATTCTCCTGCCCCAAGGGAACCACATGAAACCACCTAGGGCATGTTTGAAGCAGGTTGAGATGGTCCATCATTCACTGGGTAGTTAACTTATGCAGTATCAAAGGACACTGAGTGTTGCTGGTTGTGGTTTTGCTTTTTTTATTGTTTGTTTGTTTGTTTCAAGACATTGATCAATATTTTACTGGGCAGCACCACGGAAAAGAGAACTATAAAATACCAAAGGACTTGCACTGGGCTCAGGAACCACAAATCACTCATTGTTTGGAAAGTGTTTGGAGTGAAGTATCACTGTATTTTCACCTGTTCTTTTGTTTATTGCCAGGCATTTCTTGCCCAGTTCACGGCACTCTGCCAGATCAATTTTTGATTTGATGCAGTAGTGCAGTCCTTGTGTCAGGATGTGGATATTTGCAGAGCCTCTTGTACAGGGTGAGGTTCACATCTCTTACTCCCAGTGCAAGTGGACACTTTTGTCTTAATTGAGCTTGGCATAAGCCTTAAAAAAACCCCAAACCCAAAACGCTGTGGATGTAGAAAAAAACACAGACAGGAAGCATTAGAAAAACAGAGGCAATGTCAGCTTCTTGCATTTCAGAAAGATAGGTGTCTGGGGAATGGAGTCAGGCTGGTGACAAGTATAGTCAGCCACCATTCTGCATGAATGTATCAACAAAGGTACACCTGTAAGTATTTTCAGGTAGGGTAGTGATTCCATGTTTTTGAAGGACAGTGGCCCAGCATCTAAAGGAAATGCCACAGAAGTAGCTCAGTGAATTCTTCTGAGACCCATGTGATGCCCTGGCTGAGTATGGCCAGCTGAAAACTGGCATCAGGGTTGAGATCCATGTGAATTTTAGAGTTTAGCTCTAAACTGAGATTCTCCCGAAGTTTTATGGAAGGCTGTTCCTGAGATTATGTTACCTGCTAGAGGGATTCAGTCCAGCTATTCACACAGAATGAGAATTAAAAGCCAGAGTCTCCCCTGGCTTATAATCAGGATGAAGCCAATGCTCCAGACACAACTCAACCAGAACCACTGTGTCTTTACTTGGAAATGGGTCAGCTTTGCAGCTGAGACATTATCAAAATGCGCTGTCTGGGAGCAAAATCAGCCCGAATCTTTGAGATTACAAAGAAAGTCAAATATCGAACAGAGGTTAGTCTGGATTTCATCACAAAAACATATATTTCATTAGGGTTAATCAAGGACACAGGCTGAGAACTCAGCACTTGGGATCTTGACCTTGTGGGTAGCTACCACAGGACAGATGTACAGTATACATACAGTGATATCCATATCAGCACAGCTCATCCCAGCGTGCCAGGCCATGTTCTTGATGCAAATTGCACATTTTGCTGGTAGATTTGCCTCTGTGACTAAAAATCCAGGAAAGGCTTAGGATACTGAATGGACACTGAGCAGAAGTTTACCCTTGCTGCATGCTGGCCACCTAAACTTGGATGCCTGGCCCTAGCTGCGCATTTTGGAGCTTTCTGCAGGCAGAAATGAGCATTTCTAGGAGCAATTATTTCACTTGACAGTTGTTTTGAGATGGAATTGTTCATCTTCTGGACACAGGCATCTGAGGCAGCAAGTTTAGACTAGCTTCCCACTTTCAGATGATTAACATTAGATAAATTCCTCAGAAGAGTTCTTGAATTTTAATTCCTTCTTCGAATCTATTGCTGGCAGCTAAAATATGTCCCTGCAAACTTTCATTCCATATAGTTTAAGGGAGAAAAAGCTCACTGTTCTAACTTAGTGGAGACTTGATCAGGTAAGGATTTGTAGAGAAAATCCTTACTCAAGTTTCAATCAAATTTTAAATAAAGTGGCTAAAACCAGGCAGTAATAAAAAGATAATATACACCATTCTTTTTGCCAGTGATGGGGCATTGAATTTAATAGGGCTTAGTCTTCTTAAGTTCTCCCTAATTACAGTTACTGTAATATTAAGTCGCTGTTCTTTTGGGATACAAGTGAGAAAATTTAATGGAAATTCTGTAGCAATCACAGTTGCTAAATCTGAAGAGAAGTCACAGTAACTGTGAGGGACGTGCTAACTGCTGGCCTGATCCTGCCACCCAGTGTGCACGATATTTGCTTGCTTGAATACTCCCATTAATCTCAGGGGAGCTATTTACATGCAGTGGAATTACAGGTTTACACCAGCCTTCAGAAACATGGCAGGGATTTGATGCACTCAGCCACTAATTCTGCCAAGGGAATTGGGGCAGATCTTCTGATGGAGAATATGGATTTTTTCAGTACTTTGTTAATCAGTGTGCTCTCACACATTCATCTGCTATGACACTGGGTATAAATATGTACCAAGGGCCAATTCTAATGGATAGTGAGATTTTTAATTAACATCTGGAAAGAATTTTGTACTATTTCTGATTGCATATATGCAATTTAGGGTGGAGGACATAGGAGAAAAGCTGAATTTTATTGCCCTTCTCCATGTTTAATGAGAAAATTTTGACACTGAAACAAGTGGGTGAGGAAAGAAGCCCTCAAAGAGTACACATCTAATCAGAGCCAACAAAACACACTCATTTACTGGTAGATGTAAAAAGTATCTATATTTTGTTTATTGTCCCCTTGCAAAAACTGATCATGCATGTCTGGAGTAAATAATTTGCATTTTCAAACATAACAAGCTAAAAAGGCACCGTGTGGGATTTTTCGCAATCCACTCTGTTGTGCATGTGCAAACTTACAAACTCCACTGCTCCTGCAGGGGTGTAGCTGAGGACAGAAAGTCGCCCTTTGAATTTGGGTGATTTTGTGAAATATATTTGAAAAAAACCCCACAGTATGCCTCCTAGAGTCATAAGTCAGCAGCTGGGTGACTGGTTTGAATTAGGACAATGAACAAAGACAAACGAAACATAATCCTGCATGTCTGTACATTCTGGAGGCTTTCCTCTTCATTTGGTGTCCGTACTGAACCAAAAGTATTTAGAGGGGCAATACTGTTGAACACAACAAATAGGAAGCAAAGCATAATTTTTGTTAGGGGTAAGTCATCCCTTAGGCAGAAGCATTCCACCAGTGTTACTGCATTTCACTGCACTGAACTACAGTTAATTTGTGGTCGGAAAAAATAGAGGCACTGTGGTTGCTGAAAATTATATATTTTGTTTCCAGTTTAAAGCGAAACAAAAGGCATGTGTTGTAAATATAATCTCTTTCTTTACTTTTAAAAACAAAAGTCCATTTGAATACTCAGTTTGGGTCCTGTTCAGCACCTATAGTAACTATGATATTTCACTGCCCACTTAGGAAAAATTTCTCCAGTGGGAAAAGGAAAATCAGCATGGTTGAAGAATTGTCAGCTACAAGTTAACTGTGTTCTTGTGTCAAGCTCCTTACAGCAGTGACAATGCTTGTTCCCTAATTGTACAACTACAGAAAGAACATTCTTGGTTTGAGCAATGACAATTTTTAGCCACTAAAATAAAATGCCAGCATAAATGTTGGAATCTTCCATCATTTGGGATCTTCAACTCAGAACCACAGCTTTTTCCAGAGGTTATATGTCAAACATTACAGGCTTGAGGCAGGAATTGCTTGTTAAGGTTTATTTCTTGGGAAGTCAGGCTTAATGATCAAAATGATGGTTTTGACCTTGAGATTTCTGGCTTAGTGATTGTTGTTTGGGACATGTTTTTTACATAGTTGAGCCTTGACCATAGGAACTTCCTTAACAGAGATATGTAATTTTGATGCTGTTCTGTGTGTATTTTGCTTTCAAAGGTTGTGTTTTTCTGCAATTCACTGAGCCCTGAATAACACCTACTGTTCATCCAAGAGACATAATCAAGTAGTCAGAAATTTAAGATTCTCTCTTATTGCTTGTGCAATATTTTCAAAAGAGGAAAGCTTCATTTTCCAAGGGGGTGGAATGACTGTTGTCTGCTTGAGTAACACACTGGGGATCTCTAAATCAAATGGCCTGTGTTTCTGGGGACTGAACCAAGAAGTCCTGGTAGGTTGGTGGTACAAAGACAAAGACGTAGGAGGGGTGATGGAGAGTTTTGTGTAATTGGTTACTGGACTGAGATAGATGATCTGAGCAATTACAAAAATGATTCTACTTCTTCCTACTCCCACAAATCTACATATCTAACGGCTTTTTGGGGGATGTAAAATGTCTTTGCTTCCAAAAGTGACCTTGAAACAGAAATTTTGGACATGGCATAAGCCTGTTTTGTCCAATATGATACAGCTTCTGGTTCCCCTGCTGGGCTGTAGTCAGTGTGCCAGTTTGCCCAGAAGAATGTGCTCTTATTATATTGATAGGTCTGCAGCTGGGCATTGATAGCAGCTATGTCTAGTTCAGCCAGGGCTAGAAACAATGGAAAAAAATCTCATGATAAACTCACAAAACTTGGCTGCAATTTTACAAGCGCAAGTAGTTTGGGAACTTCAGATAAGCTTCCAAAGGTTTGGATCCAGGTCCAAACAAAACCCAAACTCTAAAATTATGAGGCTCGTGCATCACTAACACTCATACATTTACTTCCATTTGGAAATACTAAACATTTTATAGATTTGTGCATGCCCCAGTTAGTTCTCTGTGCTGGCTGGGATTGTTAGAGTCCCTCTGCCTTTGCAACTATATAGACATCAATAAGGCTGGGCAGTCAGATTCTAATTTATGCTAATCATGTTGGATGGCTCAGGGCACTTCAGCACACATGCTTAGCCAGTGACCTTTCACACTCCCCTTCTAGATCAAAGCACTTTATTCCTCCACTTCCAAGAAAATCACAAAGACAAAATTCCCATTCAGTGCTCCTTTATTAATCTACAAAGGGCCAAATCCTGACGCCTTTAATCTGCTCCCACTCATCACTGCCATGATTTAAAGAGTATAGCATTGCCATCAGAGTTCTGGCCCCAAAATCAACACGTAGAATGGCCAAATTCTCAGTGGACATAAGTGAAGATGGGGCTGCTGCTTTCAGACAGGATCTCTATATCTCTCAATATTCCCCCTCTCTGTGAAACTGATAAATCCTGAGCAAAAGTTAAATTTCCCTCCTCCATTTTTTATTTTGCTATTTTCAGCTGAACCCTCACTTGTCTTCGTGCACTGATTTGTCACACTGGGTCTTACCTGGTTTGGGCAATTGTCCCTGGGTCACTCTCAGAGAGGTGCACAGCACTGAGCGTGTCCTCAGTGGGCGATAGGATCTAGTTAGGTGACACAAGTCTAGGCTTCTGATAATACAGATTGCTTCAAAACTATAGGCACATTTAGAAAATTTCTACCAGTGCACACGAGAGAGGGTCTATTTGTTGCAATCTGTTCGGGTCTCTGAGTCTCGTTCTCAGGTTGTAACAGGCGAACTCCCACAAAACTCACTTCCAATTTACAACTGTGTCAAGGAAAGGAGCATCAGGGCATCTGATACACACACATCAGAATAAAAAGCATTTTCAGCAGTTGCAGATTGGTCACAATTTCAATTTTCCTCCTCCTGATTAATTTCCATACTTCTAAAAAGTCAAACTTCTGTTCACTCCTTATGGTTTATGCTTGCTTGTGTTTGATACTGTTCGAATGCACTTTAAAATATCAAGCAAACTCAATTTTCTTCTCATGCTGAGCTTCCTCTTTGAGAAATGTTCTCAGTGACTAAATCCCAATTTAAAATATGGACAATATTACTTTTTTTTTTTTTAATTTTTTGTCAGTTCAAACAGCAGTTAGTAACTGCTGCAAGCTTAAAGGAATAGGTTAAAAACATTGCAATGAATCTATTTCCCTATCTATTTATCTATTCAGAAACAGAATATCTGGTTTTCTACTAAGGACCTTTGAACAATGATCCATGCTTTCCACAGAATTATCTCTTTTAACTAAAAACATAAACACATTTAAATAAAATTAAAAACTAAGTATTATAATACTGGGAACAGCTGACAAACTTTATGTTTGAGTCCTGCTGAAAATATCAAGATTTTCCTCAGTAAGCATACTTTTTAGGACAGTTCAAGGAATGTCTCTTTTATTAATGTTTCACCTGGCACACAATATGCCAGCTGAAAAGCAATTAATAGATAGTGATAATTATCTGAGATTGAAATTTCTGCTTTTATGCATTTTTAATGATACTTTTGAAATATTAAAAGCAAGGAAATGGGCAGATCAGATGACTGATTCATAACCCAGATGTAATGCCACAGATGGGTTTAATAAAATGAAGATGAATACATGCTTTTAATGAGCTAGGACAGAGCTAATATGTTAATGAAACATCAGTTTTTAGACATCTGACTAGAGAGAATTTCCTTTCTCCTGCTAGTTTGGATCAAAGTTCAATTGCAGGTGTTTATCACACACTTCAGAACATTAGATAACAAGAGGAGGATCTCTTGGTCCTCTGCTGCCATGTGTTTGATGAAGTGATATTTTCCTGCAGACCATCAAAGACCACTGACCTCAGCACATGCTCCCAGTGCTAAAAGGGTGGTTGTTTTACATGTTCAGAGCTCTCTTAAGGGGCCTGCAATGGCTCTGAGGGGTGTGAAAAAATAAAAATTTACTAGACATAAATGCACACTTAGTACAAATGGTGCCACATTAAACTGCAAGAGTCACAGCAAGTCAACATATGCGCAGACATACTGAGCTGAAAGGCTGTTATTTCATCTTTAGCTCACACTCTTGTGCCTGGCTTTCGAAGACACACCCATTATGTACAAATTTGTGCATACATGGATTTCTGCATTATTTTGCAGTCTCTGCAGCGTTTATCCTTTCAGGGCCTCAGTTGGAGTCCTCCACATGGGGTCTGTAGGCTGCCTGCAGGACAGAGGCATGCTCTCATCTGGTTTTTGGGAACTTGCATTGCGTGAGTAATGACTTTTGGTAGTATAAAATGTCCTTGAATTAGTAGATGCTGTTACAGTCTATTCTGTCCTTATAGCAACAGTCTCAAACATGCCAGCCAAACAAAGGCCAGTGTGATGTTTTTAGTGTTCTTACCACTCTGAGAGTTTTATAGGTGCAGTCACAGGCACTGAAAGCAGAAGGATAATTTTAACCCCCAGTTAATTGCATACTTCACTATATTCCTTGTTTTGTGTCTCTGTGTGTGTGTTTTCCCCAGCAAGAAGTCTATGCCAGTGCTAAGAAAGAGAGCCTTCCTGATGCTACAACGTGTATTTGCTAACTCCTTCTTCAGCCTGGATCTCACTCAAATTTAGAGGGTCTTGATGAGATTTGACTCTATTTCTGAACTGCTCTGACAGATAGCTTGTTTAAGACAAGTGCTAAAAAGGACCATGTTACTTCCCCAGCTCAGGCCAAAGCATGTGGCAGTAAAATGAATGATTTTCAGCCCACTGGCCTGGCTTGCATGATTTGACTGCAATTCAGCATCTCCTGGCAGGATGCTCACACTGTTGTCTGCTTGTGGATTTGTGCCAGCCAGAGGCTTCATTCCTGTGGAAGATGAAAGGGACCCAGGTACCAAGTAAATGTTTCAGCTTTGAAAGCCTCCAGCTGTTTGTTTTATTTAGAACAATTTTCTTGCTGTAGAACAGCATGACAATGATAATCTCTTTGGGAATGATACAGATGAGCTCATTATTAGTGAACTTCTGGATCTCTGATAGGAAGATGGGTATGAGAAGTCAGCAATGCATGTCCCTTACCAACAACTCCCTGGCCTCAGAAAAGTGATGTTAGGCTTTGGAAACGTGAAGTGGGATCTCTGGAGGAACAAGGGTGACAGTTGTTCTCTGCACCCCTTCATCTCAATGAGGAAATCTTCAAGTAAAGCCTCTAAAAAAGAAAAATCTGGTTAAAGCAGTTTATGCTCATATTGCAGCCTGGCATTTGATCAGGGTATGGGGCAAAACTACCAACTTTAAAGCCAAAACTCCCAAAAGACCATCAGATGATATTATCAGCAGATGAAGTTCCCCCATGAGTATTGCAGTTTCCCAGCAGACAGGTGTTTGGCTGGCTGCAGCAACAGTCAAAGGAGATATCCTATGGGAGTGAAAAGAACTGATTCAGGAGATATGAACAGAGCAACGGAACAGATGCTGCCCTTACAGACATTTTTCCAGTTTCTGTGCAATATTCATGTGCTGTGCACTCTGCAGGCAGAGACATGCTGCTGCAAGTGGGAATGCAGAACGGGTGTCCCTGGGCTTTATCTAATATCTAACCTTGCTTTGATGATATCTCAGAAGGAGAAGGTCAGGAAAAATTATCTTTTCCCGACAAATTGAGTAGATAACCAAAGTCCTGCAATACTAGTTGGCAAAGGAGACAGCCACTTTAAAGTCAGCCACTGGCTTTGGCAGTGCTGTGAGGGCATGAGCTGATGAGGAGGTCTGGGCTGAACAGCTCTGGGTGCCACAGAGATGATAGTAGGCAAGGCTATGACCCAGACAGCTCAGTGGCAAACGTGCGAGGAAAAGGTCCCATTCTGCCCACTTGCATCCAGGCTATGAGTGATCAGTGACCCTTAGCCTTGGGGTTCAGGCTCAGTGTGGCAGTCAAGGGCTGGTCTGCAAACTAACTAAATCACTGGGGATCTCAAAACCTTAGGTCACAGAAATCACACGACGGTTTGGGTTGGAAGGGACCTTAAAGGTCATCTAGTTCTACCCTCCTTTATGGGCAGGGATGCCACTCACTAGATAGGTTGCCTCAAGTCAAAGCCCCAAACAGAAGAATGGACTGAAAGAGAGAAGAAAAGAGTCTTCATCTTCACCCCCAAGGCCCTAGTGGCTTCTTTGCAGCTCTTCAATGCCACACAGCAGACACATCCACAGGGCTCACTGCTGCACTGCAGAACTATTCGTCTCTGGTCACTGTGGTCATCTCACACCACATCTTCTTCATCCTTCACTTTCCCTGCATGACCTGGCACTGATGGCATTGTGTGATGCAGGACTGTAACTGTCAGGGGACCAGCACATGATGGGGCAAATCATGCTTTTCCATGTCAGCAAAAAGTTCACCCATTTTGAAAATGAATAAGGACACATGGTATGACAAACTATGAGGGAAGGTGCAGTAACATTACTCTTAAAATGTTAAGTAGTCAGTAGGAAGCTAAATGAAAAGTGAGGAGCTAGCTATCTAGCCAGAGAAACTCAAAGGAGAAGTATGAGCTTATATATATATATATTGATCTACATATATTTATATACATCTATGTAGAACATGAAGATAGTTTTAGGAAAGGATTTGCAAACATCCTGTATTTCATCTGCTATGCTATTTCCTCAGATAATGTGCATGACTGATGTGTGGAGGTTGCCACACATCTATTTCCTATTGCGGACAGAGCTATTACTTAAGTAATCAATATTTAATCTCTATTAGGGAAAGTAATTTTTAAACCTACTTTAAAAAGCACATCTGCAGCACTTGGTATAAATCATAGCCCTCCAGAACTGTGTTGGACTCAGAATCTTTCTCCATATCCTAAGGGAGGAACCAGCCTTTTTATGGGGAGAAGGGGAAAGAAGAGAACTTAAAAAAATTAGATAGTTCTGACTATTTCAGGCAATGGAGTGAGTCCAAAATAGCACAGGCTTGATTCACAACCTGATTTTTGTGAGGGTAGTAGAGAACTTGGGGAAAGGGTATCAGCATCTGTCGTGTGGTGAGTCAAAAACTGCAGCCAGAGCTGACTGTAACAATCCCTCTCCTCTGCTCCCAGAAGTGAGGCTTGGTCAAAGCTGAAACATTTTTCAGAGATATGTTAGCTCACAGATGGAAGGGCTTGGGGTAGATTGACAGAGAGGAAGTCAACTACTAAAGGCTGATGAAGAACGTGGAGAATTAGAATTAATCAATTCCTGCCTAATTTGAGGGATTCCTGGAGGAAAATGCTAGTCTGGGTCAAACAGTGCAGAACTTTGAATCAGTTCTGGACAGACCTTTCTTGTTTCTTATTCAAGTCATAGTTTCAAAGCAGTCCCAGCAGACTGAGTCACCAGCATCCTCAGCTTGCAGTGTTCCAAGGTAGGATGTGACCTTCCCTGCTCTTGTGTCTCAGGGGTTGCCAGTGATCAGACTGGTGCCAGTTCAGGTGGTGCTTACAGTGGTGTATACACAGGGTGTTTCTCCTTGGCCTCCCATCTCCAGCCTGGCCACTGTGCAGTCCACCCCAGCTGCCTCAAGGGAGCACAAGGACTCCCAGCCTCTCCCTTTCGAAGCCCTCCATCATCATCCAGCAATGAAATGCCCTTTTTCTCCACTCAGAGCTATACAAAAGGTGAATTCAATAGGAATTAGATGGTGCAAGTTTCCTGGATTTTCTGGAAGTGGAACTTATGCCAATTTTAGCAGCATTTGAAGAAATCAAGGAAAGGCAAGGGTGAGACACATCGCTGTGTGTCCAGCACTGAAAGATACCCAACAGATTTTCCTATCTTTTGCAATGATATAAACTTGTGGCTGTTCCCACAGAAACACACACAGAATTGGGACAATTTTAACAGCAAAGAGATGTTCGTTTGGATGTGACTTGGCTAAAGATTTTGAGAACACATTTAGGTATTCGGCATAAAGAAAAACAAGGGGGGCTGAGATTTATCAGCAATAAACACTGAGTCAACAGAACTTCATTATTTGCAGTCACGGTTCAAGGCCAGCAGAACGCACCAGGCACACAAAGGACATGCTGGCTCAAGGCTGCTGAAAGTTAATGTTGTGCAATATTTCTGCAGATGTGGAATAGTAAACTATTCTGAAAGCCAATGCTCAGTTCAGCAGAGAGCAAAATCAGCAGAGAGAATGAACACAGAGCAGCACCAGAAGGCAATATGTAGCCCAAATATGCTTAAAAAAAAAATAATTAAAAAATACATTTATGCCCTGAGTTTTGTTTGCCTCCAGGTCTCTGCTCTCTGACTGTCACCAAATACATTATGGCTTACTCCTGGGCTCCTGTTTGGAGATGATCTCAGTATTTTCCATCATAATAATAATAATAATAGTTTAAAAAAAAAAGGTCAGTGTGACTGAAGAAATAATATATTTCAGGATCTACTCCTTACAGACAGTACAGATGTGCCAGGGTTGGCTCCGGTTTATAAACAGTAGGGACACTGGTTTTTATTCTCCAGAGTGACTGCCATAGTCACCTCACCTCTCATTTGGCACAAGTCAAAGACAGTATCTTGAGTTATTTCAAGATTGATGCTGTGTGCTTACTGGTTTGAACATCCTGAAGAGTCAGTCCAGTGTATTAATGAACCCAAAGACTTCCATCGTGACAGTTCAGTGCCTGATCTTACCTGTGGAGTTCTCTCGTGTTTGACAGCAGACCCTTCCAGGAGCTGCAGGGGGAAATGCAAGGAACACACAGCAAATGTGCATGAAATAATTGATGCACAGGAGAAGCTCCAAGTCTCTTTGCAGGGAGGAGTTTCTTTCTCAGATTTGTAGGAGTTTGTAAAGGAATATTTTGGCTCTTACCTGCTGAGGATGTTCTCAATAAGTAATGGATACGCCTTTTTAAAGATTTGCCTGAAAGAAGGCAGCCTCAATTGCTTCCCCTGCTAGGAGAGAATGTGAGAATAAAACACTCCCTGACAGAACTTAACCACATTTTTATAATGTTCTCCTGGAAATCTCTGGGATACTGAGGATGAGGCAGATTTAATAAAACAATGAAACATGCTGGAATAAATCTGTGATGGTGGAAAACACTTGCAGGAGTCAAAATCTCCACTTGTTCTTTAGATTTTTCAATATCAAAGGCTCCTTCTGTGTTTGGCTTAAGATTGATTGTTCATATTTCATAAAAAATAGTTTGTCCTCATCTTCTTCAAACAGTTTGTTTTAAATTCAGAGCTCTGTGATGGAACACTTTATTTATAGTTGCAGTATCAAGATAGGTCTTGGCAACATCCCTCCTACAAATGACAAATATTTGTAAAATGGTTTGAATTGTATACACAGAAATACATTAACAGACACAAGGCAGAAGAAGCTGAGCTTTTCCAGCAATGTCTATTCAGTGGCTTTGTGCTGCAACTCTGTGATGCACAGCCTTGCTCCAGAATTTACTGTTTCAGGTTTCTGCTCCAAACAGGGCTGTAAATTACTATTTCAGTGGCTTACCTTTAATTAACCATTTTCCCAAGTAAGATTCCAAATAGTAAATGTGCAGGCTATGGATATCAATTTCCAGGTTTTGTAGAATTATGTAACTCTGTGCCTGCTTTTGTGGGGTTTTATTATATTTTCCAACTTTTCCTAATCCCATCTAAATGGTCAATATTTTTTTTCAGCCTTAATTCTTAAGTGACTCCCTCTAAACCCTATGTAATACCCAATATGTTTTGTTCCCATTTGAGGGTTTACCTTATTTCAGACAAAAAAGCAATTTCAGTGAAGTTGAAATGTATGGTTTTGGTTTCAGGGCTACCTCTATCTGACATAAAACTACTAAGCCTTTATTGAAATATATATGATTCTACCATAAACGCCCTCTTTATAGAATGCACCTGGAGAATATAATGGAAAACATATTTGTTTCTCATACAAAACTGAGCAACTGTTCTGTAATAATATATAGTCCATTTGATATTTAAAAGGTCATAATTTTACACAAAGAGAAGAAAAATGCAGGCATGGTAAAAAGTAACATTAAAAAATGTAGCTGCACATCTCACACATCTGCTTTTGTATTAGGCTGACAAGAGCAGCTGACTCGCATGCAGCACACTCTGATCTCAGACAGAGCAGAGGAACATCTCTGTACCTCACTGCCCCTCAGATTCAGCATATCCCAGTCTATAACAATTTAACCTCCCAGTCCCCTGGGAGGTAAGAACACGATTGCCGGGTTTTTTTCGGCGGGGAGAACAGTGAAGTGTGGGATGGATAAACACATTTCACAATGCCACACAGGAAGCCTGCAGGAGAGCTGGAGCAAACCCAGGTTTGCCAAGTGTAAGATCAAGTTCAAAGAGCCTCATCTGAGTGGTTGCACATAACATGTATTAGGAGCCCCAGGAGACCACGTGCTACCTGACAGTGCAGGAGCATGAACTACTCCATAGAAGAACACCAACCTTCTGTACCTGTAAAGTGAAGTCCAACAGCTGTAACCTGAACCCTGGCACTGAGTCCTGACCATGCATGTGCAGTACTAACAACAAGGAACTGCATTCCCAGAACAGGTCTAAGGGATCACTCCTCCTTCCGGTTAAACAATACAGGGGAATCACAGAAACCTCCAAGATTTTCCTCACCTAATTCACACTTAAAGAAATGCAGATCCTCTATGTACTTTAGGTACTGGAAGACCTCCCTGCCGAATTGAGGCATTCCAGTATTTAAAGGGGGCTTATAAAAACAGAGGGAGAGTGACTCTTTGCACAGGCAGATAGTGATAGAACAAGAGGAAGTGGATTTAAACTAAAAGAAGGCAGATTTAAATTAGAAATTAGGACAAAATTATTTACTCAAAGGGTGGAGAGGCACTGAAACAGTTGCCCAGAGAAACAGCAAATGCCCCATCCCTGGAAGTGTTCAAGGACAGGTTGGATGGGGCTTGGAGCAATCTGGTCTTGTGGGTGGCCCATGGCAGGGATTTTGGAACTGGATGATCTTTAAGGTCCTTTCCAACCCAAGTATTTCTATGACTCTCTGTATGACAGCTCTTACTGTATGACATGCACCCATGGGCTTCTCCCTTTTTGCTCCTCTTTTTATTAAGACTAATGATGAAATTCCCCACAGTGAACTCAGACTTACCCTTATGGCTTAGGGGATAACCAATACCAGATCCAATTAAGGGATTCAGGAGCCACAGCACTCAGTGTTGAGAAAGCAGTAGGTTAGGCCTCCCAACAGAGCCCAGTGCCTAAGCTCCAATTCTGGGCTTCCTTGCACTGTGGGGGAGGGCTGGATATTCACAGCTGATCCCAAGAGGGGTGCCTGCCTTGGGAGGAGACTGTCCCACTGTGCTGAAAAAAACACATGGCTCTCAAGAGAACAGCATTTTGTATATGTTTCTTCCCTACCAAAAACTTCAGGGAATGAGGTATCTTAAGACCTTGAAAAAAATATAATGATCCCTTAAAAAGTAAGAGGTGTAGGATGAATTGTCTAAGGATGGAGAAGTTGAATGTAGTGTTCCCTCATTCTCTTGGACTGCCCTACCTGTAGGTGTAGATAGAAGCAGTAGGTGCTGCAAAAGCCTTGGAGAAGACTGGTGCCCTTGGTGTTCCCACCACCTTTAGTGTGTAGATTGCTTCTCAAGTGTTTACATTACTTTGTAATCCCCGAGTCTTGATGCAAAAGAGTGACTCAAAATTCTCCCTTACACTAGTCCTTCTGTTTGTATTGGGAACTAATATGGAAGGAAGGAAGGAAGGAATGGAGGAAGAGAGGGAGGGAGGGAGGGAGGGAAGGAGGAAGGAAGGAACTTGTGGTTTCTAATCTATTTTTAGCATCCCCAGTTGTGCATACCAGCAATTGCAAACACTGCCTTCTTTGGGCTGGTGGCTGCAGGTGATGTGGATGTATCAGCAGAAATATATTTTCTTTATTCTTCTTGTCTTTGAACTCTCTTGGTGCTTGCTCTCATCCTTGAAACTTTTTGGTTCCTTTCCTTTGTAAATCTTCCACACTTGCAAAATCAGATTAATGAGAAAATTATGCTCTTTGGGTAAAAGTCTTTGCTTATAGCAAGGGCAGAAAAATATAAAAAACAGTGTATGTTAGCAGTTGAAGTAGGATGAGATTGTCAGAGTTGGACTCCCGGGTTCAATATATCAATGTTCAACCCTGTTGCTGTGTAAACCACTCAACAACTCTGTGTCTTGTTTTATTTCTCAGTGAATTCATGCATAAAATGTTATTATTCCTTTCCCTCCCTTATTTTTTTAACTGAACTTTGGCTGTGCTTTGTGTCACACCAAACACAGTTCCTGCTCGCAAGAAATACAGTCTGGCAAGTGGTGTTGTTTATTTAGACAGAGCCCTGGGTTTGCAGGTGATGCAATTTGGGGCAAGCACTGCATCTTCCTGTTTCTTCTTTAAAGAGCACACTTCAGGAAACAGCAATGAAAATATGACCATTGTTATCACAGACTGGACCCACTTGAGGAACATGCACAGCTCCTGTTGCCATGGGACTGGACTTCTCAGTTGTTGGTGCTGACCTACTGGAGGCACCCCTTAAGAGGTAAGGAAGCATTAGGACCAGCAGGTAAGCATGGGGACTGGATTTCCTGAGGCTGAAGGTTACCTAGAAAGCCTGGGGCAGAGCAGAGATTTAAACCCTCAACTGCAGTGGTCTGTCTTCACTCCCCTTGCCCACAGGAACTACAGACTGTACAGGAGGAGGCCTGGCTGGATTGAAGACAGTAGGCTGCTCACTGCACTTGGGCATCAGATTTGCCACGATACCTCAACAAATTCTGGGGTCAACAGCATCACTGCAAAATGAGAGCAGAGCTGAACCTCCCCATCATGGCCCACCAAAGCCCAATGGCATAGCATTGTGGGGGGAGAATGACTTGTGTTCACAGAATACAAGTTGCATATGGCTTTGTCAGCTTGTGTAAAGATGAACTTCGTTTATCAAGGAAGAAGTTGGTCCTTTTTTTCTTTTTCTTTCTGCTCTCCTCCNGTCCTTGCATACTGCCTTGCATGGGCAGGCTGCCTAGGCTGGAGGATCCCCCTGCACAGGTTCTGGTCCGATGAGCTTGTCCCTCCAGCTGCTCTTCATTTTCCTTCCCTCTCACTAGTCGATTTATCTCCCTCCCCTCCATATCTCTGCCCCTTCCTTTGTTTTTCCTTTCAACTAATCCCTTCCTGCTTTTCCCCTGGCCCCTTCTGTGTTACATACACACACATACACTTTTCTATCCAGGGAAGTTAATTTAGATTAAAGAAAGGGATAGATTTAAAAAAGAATAGTTCTCCCTGAAAAACTCCACACAGAGATGCCCTAATTCTGGAAAAAAAGCATTTTCAAATGAACACAATTCTTTGTATTCAGCAAATTAACTCAGTTTGAAATCCTTCTGCTAGGATTGCAAGCGCTCATCTGATTATCCCCAGATTTAATTGGGAACATCTTCTCATGCCAAATTTGCCATAAAGACAAGATCCTGTTCCACTCCCAGACGTACACAGAGACCCCTTCCAAACCATTCAAAGAAAGCAATACATCTGCCACTCAACCATCCATGAAGGAATCAGGGAGCTAACATAATATTTGCAAGCCAAACTCTGCTCAGTCTTCTGCAGTATTCGTCTGTTTAGACTGCAAACTCCAGGGTGAGAAAACTTTCTCCCTCTGCTTTTTATGTGGTGCCTGGCACAGACAGATCCCAGCCTTCATTGTATGGCCATGGCACAGCAAACAAAGAATTCAGCAGAAAGGGTTGTGCTTTCACAAGTGCCTCCCAGTCCCAGGCAAACTGAACTCCCTTTGACATCTGCGGGGCAGCAGTTTTCATCCCACCTGAATTTAGGAACCAAACTTAGCCAGCTGCTCTCAGCACCATCCTTGACAGAAACCTGGGATAAATGGGATCTTCTAGAGATATTGAAGACATGGTTCAGAGCAGAAACTGTAAAGCTTCTCTCCAATAAACTTGGGAGCCACAGGATTGATCTTGCCTCAGTTAAGTGCCTCAGGTTTTGTTTTCCAATCTACCCACAGGCACTTTCCCCGAACACAGGGGAAATTTTATGAAAAACAAAAGAGGAAGTAGGCAATAGACAGAGGAGGGGGTGAGAAGAGAACATGCCTCACATTTGCATGGAATAAAAGCATGAAAATTGAACTGAGCAAAGGTTAATATCCAGCTGGACTAGCTAATTCTTCAGGCAGTGAATAGCTCCATGGCTGCTTGTGTGCTCATTGAGTGCCCCCTCCACATTTATGGTGGTGTTAGGATGCAGCCTTTGGTCTTCCCACTCCAAAATTACAACTTTGTGCCCCACACCAGCAAACAACCTCAGTACAACACTGGGCACTACTGCAGAGAGCTGCCAGCCTCAGCATCACAGCTCTCTTATGAGACCTTGGGTTAACTAACAAGTAAAGCATTTGGAGGTCCCGGGGCTGCTGCTTCAATGGACTAGAGCTGCCCAGTTTTCTAGACATGATTGTTTATCCCATTATGCTGGTTCAGTTGACCATGTGTTTGGAATGAGGAGACAGTCCCAGATAATAGGTACAAAAATGGCTACAAAAAGAAGACAAGCTCCCCATGAAGTCTTCCATGGTCACTCATTTTACTGCTCCTTGCATTAAGACAACGTGTGTGCCTCAAGGCTAGAGTCAACACTTACAAACTGGGGGCATGGCTCACCTTGTGGTGGTGGTCACTTGTGTCCATGGGTGCCTGAACAGATTTGGAAGATAATCCAGAGGACAAAGCCCAGCTTCTTAGGTGATGGCATTGGAACTTTGACTTTCGCAGCAATCTGCCCTTATGATCCCTGGCATTAGGATTTCCAGCTAACACTTTTGTTGGTATATCTGTTTGCCTACCTGCAGATAACATTTGCTGCTTGCTATGTAGGAATTGCCCCACACAAACAGCAGCATGTTTTCCTACCTCTCTAAATCTCTACTATGAACTTCTGTGTGACATGGGTTACATCCTGCTTCATAATTGCTCTCCAGTGCTTATAAGAACACTACTAAGCCTGAAAAGTTGGCTGGAAAGCTGACCAGAGCTCTCTTTACCATTGGGAAATCCACTGAAGTTACAGAGAGACAGGAAATGACCTGTAGCATCAACAACCATTGACATTAATTTCAACTGAAAGGAGACACCAACAGTCGAATACCCGTGCAAGCTCATTTCCTCTCCCCCAGCTGTTGCAGTCTCCAGTTCAGCTGAACTGGAGTTCAGGGCTGTGGTGAGACATGTTGGTCACATCTATGCTTGTAAAGCAAACAAGAGCACAGCATGGTCTGCATTTGTGTCCCAGCCCACTTTATATTTTGGCCCAGGCGCAGCAACCGGAGCCAGGGAGAGGATGTCAGCTGGGTTTGTCCAGGGTTTCTTGGGAATGATGACTCCTCAGCAGGCCAAGCTATCATGCTTAGTGTCTCTAGAGGTCCTACACAGCCACATGTCCCTGTTCTGTCTCTTACACTCACCTTTCAGCTTTCTGAACCAACCCACCCTCCAACACCATCTTGTTAATATTGTCCATGAGCTTATGGGACAAACTGATATGCTGGTGGCTCCAAGTGAGATTCCCATCTCAGAGTCTCAAAACTCAGTCCTAAAAGGCAGTGATTTGTCCTGAGAGAAAAACAAACCAACATCTTCCTGGACAAAACCCAGCAACAACTCATGCAAGAACAACACATTTAGGAACAGGACTGTGTTGTTGGCTGTATGCCAACTCCCACAGTTGTTACTGATCAAGTGGAAGGTGCCCCTGACCGTGGCAGGGGGGTCAGAACTAGACAATCTCTAAGGTGCCTTAGAACCTAAACCATTTTGTGAATCTATGATTCTACTAAGACAGGGAAATTTGTGAGCAGCTGAGATGCAATTCCAAGTAGCTCCCCGCCTTATTGCAGATGTTAAACGGCCAGTCCAGCACTGCTACTGCCAGACCAGTGTTGCTATGACTTAAGACATTAAGACCCAGGTAGGTTGTTGAAAATCATGCTAAGTTCGTCTATCTATAAATTGACCATCTCTATATTTTGTTCTATAAGGAGATTTTGAAAAAAATAAAAAAAATTACTCTGGAAGAGGCATGAACCTCAAGTGCTTATATTCCAGCTAAGGGAGCTGTGAGGATTTCCTCGCCTTTTAGCTATGAAGCCCACAACATCCAGCAATCCTTTCTCATACAATAGATACTGGGATCTCTTGTGCTTGGCCCCAAAGAAGCCTGCAGATGTCCATTGTTGGCTTTTCTCTTGGTCTAGGCTCTCATAAAACTTCCACAGATGTTTGCCTTGGGGTTGGAGACTCTTCTCAAGGAGCTCAGTGCAAGCAGCTCTCACAGCATGCTGCTCTGCTGAACTGGCAGAGAGCTTCCCTGGATATTTTTATTATTTGGAGGGTGATTTTCTCATGAATTGAAATAAATGACTGAAGTTGTTTATGTTACATCATGGAGAGGGATAAAGCCATCTATGCAATTTCTCCTGCTCTGTTACATATATATGTACCAAACTGGCGCTTTGGAAAATCCCACCCTGAAACCAGAGCTATAAAGTTAGCAGTTAATCTCAGGGGACTAATCTTCAGCCAATGTCAGTCCACATCACCTCAACATGTGCTGGCTCAGGATTTGGCCCCAGGATCAGGGGACTGCTGTGCAGCAGCAGACCAGAAAAGGGCCCAGAGAAGGAGGCAGCGCTGCCATAGGGACTCTCTGAGCTGTTGGGGGGATTAGCAGGTCCCATGCCACACTGGAACTGGGTAGAAATCAAGTTCCTTTTTATTGCTGAAAATATTTGAGGAGAGAAACAAAGAAATGAGAAAGAAAAAAAGAAAATCGCAATGCTGTTTCTGCTTTGGATGGCATTGTCTGCTTCATCTTCCCAGAACAGCTCAGTGGTCTAAGGGGTCGCCTTCCCTTTTGCTGTCCCCATCATCAGCGCGTGTTTTCTGTTGGGAAAGAGAAAGAAATGAGAGAGGTGGTTTGGGGGTGAGAGAGGTCACTCATTTAAGGCTTGTTCTTAATCCCTTTTCTGCTGCAGACTTCCTGTGTGTCTGTAAAAGCAGAGCAAACCGAGGGCCATGGTACCTCTAATAATATCCTTTACCAGGTGACGTCTCAGTTTCCCCTCCATGAACTGTGTGAAACCTAACAAATCTCCTGTGCCTGTAGTGATAAAGGCAAAAGTAGAGACATCCCACTTTGCAGAGCATTTCTGTATCTGTTTCTTTCTTCTATTTTTTTCCAGTAGGTTTAAATGAGCAGCAGTTTTCTCTGAAGGTTTAGAAACCTTTTTCATCCTTTTTTCAGCATCAGACAGAGAAGCACGAGGGAGTAATGAGCATAAAAAATGTGAATTAGAAGGAAAAGAATGGAGGAAAGAAGAAAGGGAAGAAAAAAAATCTAACATTTAAAAAATCTCACCTTTTAAAGTAAAAATTAAAAAACAATTGAAATTTATTTTTCTGCAAAATATTTCATTATTGGTGAATTACATCTTAAGTATTCTTGTAGTCAAAAGCATTGACTACAATGTTTTCATCTGTATTTGTTTTCATTATTTAATTTTGCAGTAAATAAAAGTGAGCTGAGACATGGGAAATCACTTTGATGGAAGGCATTTTCTGAAATCTGCATATCGCTTGAATTCCATTCCAGATCTGTTTTAGACTTACCCAAATTGAAGGAAACCTGCAAAGTGTTTGAATTTCACTCATCACTGCTGTTAATCCCTCTTTTCTTTGCCTCACAAAAGAAGAAAGGTTTCATCTGTGTCCCTGGGAGGCATCAGAAAGATGAAGCCCCTTCTTAACCCAGTTTTAATTTTTCTGAGGAGATTCAGCTCCCAAGATGCTCAGGTACTGGTTGGACTGGTGCAAGATGCTGGCTGGACTGCCTAAAGGACTCTGAGCATGTGGAAGTGTGTGCCTTCCCTTCCAGCTACAGGCAGCATCTGTGCTGGTAATGACCTTTTGGACTGTGATTTAAAATGTGAATTTTAAGCTGTTTCAGTGGAACACAGAAAATAGTCCTAAGCCTGTCTGATGATCCATCCCAAGGCAGACCTGGCCTGTCCCCTACAGATGCCGAGGTGTGAGCAGGGCCAGTGCCCAGTGATGTCCCCCACTGCATTCACCAGATGCATCAGCTCTGCCCTGAGCCAAGGGAGGCATCTGTGGCTTCAATAGCCTTTAAATGATTTTTCTTCCATGATTGTATGTGGTAGCCCTATGGCAAAGACTTGCCTCTCTTAACTATACACTGGGGAAAACAGCTCTTCTTTTGTTTCTTTTCTTTTCTCTGAACTTGCCACTAACTAGTTTCATCTGATGCCCCCCTGGCTCTTGTATTAGAAGAGACAGAAAACAGTCATCATCTATTCATATTTTCCAGTCTTGCGATCTCTATCATATCCCCTTCAGTGCTGTCTTTCCCAGCCTGGGGAATCTGAGTCCCTTTAATTGCACTCCTACTCTGAGAGCTGAATTAATCTGTTTAATTATCTGTTTAGTCTATTCTTAACCTATTGTTAGGGTTTGATGGCCTGGAGCCACCCTGGTGTCTAGTCTGTGCTAGACTGCTTTATAGGGCCCACCAAGAAGGAAGATCTCTGGCCACAGGCTCAGGAGAGCCTGGATTCATTCTGTTGCATTCTGGATGCCAGAGCCCACTCTGAACTACTTTTGAAGGATGCTGGTCCCAATCACTGACTTAACAGGCAGGTTAAAATGGTTATTTTCCTCATTCAGTCTCATAACAGCAATACCAAAGATGCTGAGTCTGGACACCTCTGCCTCAACAGGAATGGTCAGTGAAGGGATGTGCCCTTCAGCAGAGCAGGGAGCAGAACCCACAAGACACCCTTCCCTCCCTCTCTTGTCATCATCCTTTGGGTTTTGCCCCAGCCTTGTGTATCCCCTCTAGGGTCAAGATCCCATGACCTTACAGGTGACTCTGGTGTTGAGGAGACTCCTTGCTGGTGGGGTGCTGTGAGACTGCTCACAGTACACTGCACCAGTCCATGCTGCTAATTGTTTTATTTTTTTCTTTCCTAATTCTAATTAATTCAGTCTCATTCATTTATAATCACATTAAGCGCCATGTGATAATAAACAGCAGAGGAAAGCCTTGCTGGAGCAGAGGGAGGAGGGCTCAGCATCCAGCAGAAGCCTTGCAGGATCAAGCCTCTAAGTGGTTGCAATTCAGTGATGATGTATCTTATTCAACCTGTGAAACATACTCCAGAAAGGCACGCTTGCAGCTGTCTCTCACACACACCACCTCACCAGTCAGCATCAAAAACTGCTTATGCCGTCTTTTCATCCGTACCAGATGGTGGCTGTGACACCAGGGGCCTGTCTTTTTTCCGTGCCATCCACACAGAACTTGACAGAGTGAAGAAGAAAGGTACTTCTACCTTGGATAGATCTGCCAAACCCGCTCTGAAGACCCCACACCCTGTGTCTGCTAATTGCAACAACATTGTCTTGCAGCATGAACCACTCCAGCTCTCTGTTTTCTTTCAAAGTATATTTGTTTTATAGCTGACATGTTTATATATGTTAACTGTTTGCTATAGATATCTGTCAGCTTCAGCTGGCAAAACCAAAAAAAAATAAAAAGGAAAAAAAAAAGAAAAGGAGGGGCTGGCTCTAGGCCAAAGGTATGTTTCTTAAAAGCACTTTGCTTTTTGTCACATGATTTTGCATAGACATAGAAACGAGGAGAGGAAGGGTGGACTGGCAAAGGATATTATACTTTAAATACTCTGAAAGAATTTCACATGAAAATGTACTCTACTTTTCAGATATTAGCCTAAGAACCATAAAAAGTTATTTTATAGTCCTAGAAATTATATACAAACATTGGTATACTGTTTGTCATAAAAACTGCTCTAAAGAGGGAATCGCGCATTTTGCTTTTCGAAATATGACATTTATGAGCTGCCTTTGATTGTTACCAGAATGTTTTTAATGAAATAGAAAATGTGTGTCTGTGTGCTTGTGTGTGTGTGTGTGTTTGTGTGCATGTACAATAAGAGGATGTGTCACTGAGAAAGAGATGACTTCTAAAAAATGTTCTTAACTCAGAGATTTGCATCTTTCTCCCTTTCAAAGAACAAAGACCACTAACCCTCCTGCCAGAGAGAGGAAAGGCAGAAGTGTCCATTTCTTCAAATGTGAGAGAAAGTGGCAAAATTTCCTGGGATTTTTACTTCCTTGCCTTCCTTTCAAATAAGAATATGGCCTAGTGCTGTTCAAAATTCTCTTCACTTTGACATACAACTGCAATATTTAAGGATGAAGGTGAAATGACACAAGTTTGTCCCCTTGCCAGAGATGTTGGCTCAAGTTTCTCTTGTATCTTTAAAAAGGTTTTAAATTGGAATTACATGATGCTTATGCCTTCTGCTGGTCCTTACACACAGTGCCCAATTGCTCATGGTGATAAAATTCACTGCCCCCTGGGCACTTTTTGCACTGTGAGGTGAACAGGCTTGTTGGGATGACATACTTTTTTCTGCTGGACCATTTCACCACCTTCCTTGCCCAAAAGCAGGGTGGGGAGTCAGACAATGCACTCTTGCTTTTAAGATTGCCTGAAGTTTTTCCAAAGAGACGGCTTTGTCTCCATCAGAGCTAGGTTGCTTTGCATCATTTTCTGGATCTTCAGGTCTTTTTCATTTTACTGTCTGGGACTTCTCCTTACAGGGCAGAAAGCCACCAAGCATTTCCAGACAGGCTCAGTCTTCCTTCATTTACGGTTAGGACAGGGCTGAGTCCGTCCAATGTCATCAGATGAGACACAAATTAATCCTGCTTGGGCACAGAACCATATTCCTGCAGCCTTGCAGTGTCTGACCCATCAGCAATGGGTGCATGAGCTGAAATTGGACCTGCTTAAAAGACATGATAGAAGACTTTGTGCCTGCAGTTATGGAGTGAGGGGTCCTGATGCCTGGAATCTGTGCCTGTTACTTGCAGCTCAGTGATTTATTAGCAGGGCTCTGGACACAGACCATACTGGGCAACCCCTTCTTAGATCTTGGGCTACAGATAGCAGGGAAGGCAGACAGTCTGTTTGCAAGGAAATCAAAAGCACTTTGAGTCTTAACTGCTGCCTGAATCATCTCACAAAAGGCATACAGTACAGCAAACTGTTGCCCTGCAGACAAATTTCATACAAAATGACTGTATAAAGCACAAGTGTTTATACACAAGGCTGATGTGGGTTGAAGGGCTGTTTGAAATGGCTGTGGCTAGTTATGTAATTATTTGAGAAGAGTAGAGCACAATAAGTTAATATAAACATTGAAGAAGACAGTATGAGTTCACTAGATGCTTACACGAATCTGTCATCTTTATTACAAATGTCTTTCTTCAAATATAAACCATGGACTTTGTGGCTAAGAAATCATAGGTGTCCAGTTATCTTTGACAGGGAAAAAGGAAGATGGAGGAGCAGGGGGAAAATAACTAACTTCCATGTGGAAAGGCTGTTGGGCATTTGGTGTTTGCCAGCTTATTGGACAATGCCTTGATGTCCAGTTGATTGGGTACCAGGTTTGGGTACCTGGACTCTGCACAATTAGTTAATCCTAGCAATAAGGTGAGCTCTATGGCAATGTGTTGAAATAACTGGTATGTGAGGCAGAAAGAGATAGTAAAGGTTGTGTGAAGGCAACAGCTGGGTGAACCATGCAGACTTCATAAACTTCACAGCATCATCAAGAATGTAAAACAGGCGGTGCATCCTTACGTGTAGCTAGTGGCAGGTCTGCTCTAGTAATTTATGTGACAAGTAGGTTGTTTTTTCCACTTATTGTGGTATTAACCAGAATGGCAGAAATTATGATGTGAAATCTTTTGAAAAGATAATAACTAAGAAAGATAATCTTGTGGTTAATGTGTCTGACTGCCTTCCCAGAGAGGCTTCCTTTTCAACCTGACATATTTCTGATAAAACCTCCACTCTCTCACTGGTCTATTTCTCCACTTGTAAAATAAGAATATGCACTAAAAATACTGGGTTTTTTTCTAACTGTTTTCTATTCAGATTGAAAGTTCTTCAGGGAGAAGTTTTGTGCTTTCACAGCACCTCACACATGGGGTCATGTTTCACAGGAAGCCCCCGTGTTCAAAAGATCAATAAGTATATGTCACAATTTTCTTCTGCCACTGCTCTAGCTAAAATTATGTTTTTTATGCAAAAAAATGAGTAATTCATCTGCAAAAAAAAAAAGTGTTGTTTTTTTTTCCTAAGACAGGCCCTTTCTTTTTGACTGCATGATATGCTACGTGTGAATGGGAGCCTGGCGTTCAACAAAGCAAAAGGATATGGTTTAAATAATGATTACAGTAGTACAGCTTCTCCTCTCTTCAAAATCAAATACACTATAATCCAGCTCTGGTGTAATTCCTGACAGATCTGAAAGTATGTGAGAGTTGACATATACCACTGAGTACAAATAAGGCATAGTCAAGGTCTCTGCCTGGAAAATTTAACTTAGGATTGGTATTTTCTGGACCAGGGCTTGCATTTTTCAGGAAGCTTATCTCTCTTAAACACCAAATGAAACAGAACTGTTGGAAGGGAAAAAAAAAAAAAAGAAAAAAAGGAAGGAAAAAGGGGGGGTTTCAAGACTGATAAGGCACTTTTTTCTTCTCTTTTATCTAGTTACTGCACAGTGTATCTCCCCTTGCTAAGTGCAGAAACATAATAGTGGTGTCTACATCAGCAAACTGGTAGTATCTATAAAAGGTGAGGCTGGGAATTGAGATCCCAACCCACTTTGCCCAGGGCTGGTTTGTTGTCCCAGAAATTCAGTGTCACTGTGACCTTACACCATTAGGAAGAGTGGTAGCTTTCCTGCGAAAAGTCAGAGCAGCTATCTCACCTAGGAGAAACTGTCCAGAGTAAAATCCCAGGATGGACCTTAAAGATCATTTAGTTCCAATCCCCTGCCATGGGCAGAGACAGCTTCTACAAGACCAGATTGCTCAGAATCCCATTCAACCTGGCCTTGAACACTTTCAAGGAAGGAGCACCCACAATGTTTCTGGGCTAGGAATCAGCTTGTCCTGTAGCCAGATATGAAGGTTTCAAGTTTTTCCATACATTGTTGAGCTGCTATTTCCAGAGTACTAAGCAGCCACCTGATACCCAGCAGAACTGCCAAGGCTGTCTTCACAGTCTGCATGACAGAGGCAAGCTCGGAGTCTTCCCAGGCAAAAACGGTCTTGACATGACTTCACAGCACACAAAAGTTCAAAAGGTTTTGTTTTCACTCTAAGACAGATCCAAAACACATTTTGAAACTTTGAAAGTCATCGTAAAATGGCTTCGCTGTCTTCCTGCCAGCTCCAGTCAGCTGTTTGGACTGCAGAAAAAAAGAGCTGAGTTGCTGTAAAACACCCAAAACAGAGGAGAGCACAGTTCTGTTTACTGTGACCCAAACTTCTAAAACTCTTCTTGAAATAAGAACCCACTAAGGACTGTTCTCAATTAATGGGACATTGGTGAGTGCAGCCACACGTAGACAAGTTGGGGCTAGTCCACGCTGTAACAGGGCAGCTGCTTTGCATTAACATGGCTGAAGGCACAACTGGACCAGCTGAGAATGGCAATGCAAAGATCCTACCATGCATTTGGCACAAAGCCACACAGGCTGCTGCAAGTCATTTGGGAAGCTCGGGGAGTGAGGTTTGCCCTGAAGGAGCCCTGTCCTTCACCTGCACCAGGGCATGGGAATTCAGTGTGCTCTTCTCAAAACAGCCCATTGCAGCAGGACAAGCACTTTTGGCCTGTTCATGCATTATCAAGAGGATGTCCTCATGCTGAGATCTGGGACTAGTCTCTCCTCCAAGTGTTTGGGCTTTTTAATAGTTCAGTTTATTAATCCATTACTCACATAGAGAGTTCAGAGATGCCCTTTGCCAGCCTTACTCTGTCTATGGTATTGCTGCTTTGCCCTCCCCTCTCTTCAAACTGGGAGCTGAACACGAAATTTAGGGAAGAACTGACTCCCATCACACTTACAGTAGTTTTAATATGCTGGGATCTCAGTAGATTTCTCAAGGCTTAAAGTGGTATTATTGAGAGCTACGTAAATCCCTGGGAACAGAGCTGATGATTCTGCTGGAATGGGGACCGTTACCCTTATTTTAACACAGGTTTCTAAAACAAAGACAGCCATATGCTTAGAGCTGAATGAGGCTGTTGTTACCCAGAAAGAGACCTTCCTTCCAAGGCTTACACCATGTTTTCTTAAATTTTTGAAGGACAAAACCCAGCTATTTTAATGAACCTAACTCAATAATTCCTAATCCTAAAGTTAAACACTAACAGTGAGGCTCAAAAACTGGCCTCCCAAGTTTCAAAACACAAATCACGACCAGAACCCGTTGGTAAACATTCCTGAAAATAACTTTTGTTTTGTTTTCCCCCTCATGCTCTGCTGAACCTTGGAAAAACTAACTCACTCCTAATATTAATCCTAGTATAAACAGATTAGAAGCTCCCCTTCCCCCTGCTCTGCAAAAAATAATGCCTGTGAAAAGTCGTTTTTTCGCATCAATGAAACCTGAACATCTGTCTATTTTATGGGCACCTTAGAAACAAATTCTGTCTTATTTTCTTAGTTTGAAGCCTAGGATAAAAGTTTAACATATTATAAAAAGGTGATACTTTTTTTTTAATATATAGTTGATTAACAGAATTTTTGGCTTTATCAAAAATAGCAGATCCAGCCCTTTTCCTCCTGAGAGGAGGATGTGCCAAGCATCCAGTTGGAGATACCTCCCTTCCCTTTCTCAGCAGGAGTGTTTGATCAGACAAGGAGTTGAACCAATACTGGGGAAGAGTGTTTTCAGTCAGACAACTGAGCTACAGTCTGATTCCTCATAATTCATTAACTTCAAGGTGTTATTTCAGCAGCTCCATGGGCTCTACATCTGGAATTTTTTCTCTGCTCTCCTGCCCTTGCGGCAATACAAATGCCAATGGAAAGAGGGACTATGCACCCTTGCACATCGTGTACCCAAATTCAAGTGATATACAAGGGGGTGCCACCCCATCCAAGTGCAGCGTGATTCCTTTGGCCTTTAATGTGTGCAATTCCTATGGCTTGGGCTTGGTACATTTACCCAAGGTATAAGGTGAGATGCTGTGCAGGGAAATAAGAAAGAACTTTATCACACTGCAAACACTGGCAGAGAAAGTTTCTCAGAAGAAGCTGAAGTTGTTGGCGGACGCAACTGATTTGCCTGTGTCGATCAGACTCCCCCCAAGTTATCTAATGCACCTCCCTGTATCGCACATGACTGCTACAAATCTCAGATAACAGCATGTGCTCCAGATTTACAGCCAAAAATGGACATCTTGGGGTATGGAGAACTGCAGTTTATGAACATTTGGTTTTATGTTGGGTCAGACAGAGTTAAAGACAATCTTGGAGCATAGATTGGGCCATCTGTTATCAAGAGAATGGCTGATCAGAAAGTGTTTGTACTTTAACACTTCAGGCTCAACTCCTGCAAATGCCAAAGCTTGGAAGTGACTTTTTTTTCTGCATGTGAAGATGTTGTTCACAGACATAAACTTTGTAAGCTGGGTGTCTTTGAATTAGGAAGGTGGCTGGGCAAGGCAAGGTGCTGAGGAAGAAGAAAGAAGAAAGGAAAAAAGGAAAAAGAAAAAGGAAAAACAGAGAAAAATAAAAGAAAGATAGATGGATAGAAAGAAGGATTGAATGATATCAGTTATAAGGGAAAATACTGCCAATGTATTAGAAGTTTTGACAGATTCTGAGAGGTACCAGACCATCCACCAGGCCACTTTTTGTGGGTCTCACCTCCTTTTCCCCGTATCCATGTTCTGGGCACAATGACACCATTTGCAGAAGAACAACTCAATGTGCACGTGTGTGCTGCAGTCTGACAGGGATTACTCATTTCCTGACTTCATTAAATGTAGTTCCTTCAGAGTTATGGCATCAGGTGTAAAATCCTCTAGCTCACATAGCCTCTGAGGGAGGGCTAGTAACCCTCTGCTCTGCTGCAATGCTTGCAGGTCAAGCAGCTTACGATAATTTTGGAAAAAAGGTAAAGTTTGTTATGCCAGTAAGATTAGGGGTGGGGGGGACAGAGAATAAATAGTTAATTTAAAAAAGTGTCCCAACACAGGTGACATTACTATTCCTGTGAATAGATTTTCATAGCAGCCCTTCTGCTGGAGAACTGTGAAGCTGCCTTCAAAAAAATACTTCCCCGCCCTGCACGGCCTGACTCCAACTCCCCCCATTTGCTTTTCTCCATTTTTCCTGTGCAGGACAGTATTGTACTCAGTAAGAACCTGTGCTCAAGTTTCTGAGTGTGTTTCAGCATCCTACAAAGCAGAGATGGCTCTTAATCACACTTGTGCTCTAATGCTGGTAAGGACTGTCCCACAATTTTACATGGTTTTACCCTTGCCTGTACCCTCGCTAAATATTATGGCCGATTGAACGGCTTAAGGTTTCCTTCTCCATGTAGTGCTGCAAATTTTTAAGTATTGCACAACAGCAATGACTGATGAAATTACTGTTCAGCATCAATAAATTATACAGTGACAAACAACATTCCTAACTACATACTAATCCCTCTGTGCCACTCTTAGAAAGTCTCCTTAAAGGAGTTCCCAACTGTTCTCCAATGTACTATTAGATGTACACAAGTCACTTTGACGTGATGCATGGCGTGATCCAGAGCAGGAAGAGGCTCTTCATTAGTTTCTCTTTACTTAAAAGGAGTTAGAAATATGCTTCCATCTCTTGGGATATGCAAAGAAATGGTCACATGCCTAGCAGAGGCAGAAAAGTACAGTAAATAGTGGAAGCAATTTTTAAGCAGAAAATTATATAATAGCTTCAATGGATTTCCTTTTCTATACACTGTAAAGGCGTGGTGGGTGGGAGCTAAGCAGAGCCCTCCTTACAGACAGGGAGAGAACAGAAGAGTGCAGACCTCTGACAGACTGAAGAGATATTTATTACTTTAATCTCAAAAATTTATTTTAGTCTCCTCTTTTCAGCTATTTCAAAACATAAATTAGTTTGGATTTACATTGCTGATCAATGTGGCAAGTGTGAGTATTCTAAAGTGATTTTAATTGTGGGGCTATAGAACTTTCTTTTCTGCACAGTTCTGATCAAACATTGATAATTAGAGTTTTGTAGGAGTTTTGTCCACTGGGTAGGCACCTCATGGGGGGCTGCTTAGCTCAGTCTGGAGACCCTAATTTCTCTACATTGGCTACAGTCCTGGCCAGTCTAATTCAACATGCTAAATGACCTCCTGAAGATGCTTGCCTTTCACCATTCACATAAAATCCTAATTTTTGCATCCAAATTGGGCACCTCTGAGCAGTGATGCATGTCTCTCCTTAAGTGATCCCAAATCTGGAGCAGCTCCATAACTAGAAGAAATATATACACACAAGCCTGGGTGGCTGGATATTATTTTTGTGTTACAGCAGAACATTCAAGGAATATGTGTTGTCCCCGTTAAATGCTCATGCTCCACATGGCTACTGATTTGCTGCTGGCCAGAGCTACAGGAGTCCTGTCACAGTAAATCACCCTCCCTCCTTGTCTGCAGACTCAGCTGCATGCTTGGCTTTGGGGTTAGACTAATAAAATATACTAAGCATTTTTAAAACAGATTAAATTAGACTAAAATCAAGTTATATGAGAACTAGTGAATCTTGGTTTGGTGGGACATGCAATTAAGAGTGCTAAAGATTAATAGCAAACCCTGCATCAGCTGCATGGATGCTGGTAATGAATGCCATCAAAGTCCAGGAACCCTTACTACCCTCTAGACCCCCGTGCATGGCCACAGTTTGCCTACAAGGACACATTTTAATTGAGGTTGTCCTCAACACAGCCCGTCGATCACTGAATGTATAACAACTGTTTGTGAGTGTGTGTGTGTGTGTGTGTGTGTGTGTGCACGCATGTGTGAAAGGAAACTCGAGTTTTTTGACAGTTAGAGCCCAAAATACTCCCATCCATAGTGGTGTCAGCCAGGCAGATCCCAAAGGCTCCTCTCTGACTGCTGCAGACTCAGATGACTCTCCCAGGTACTTTTTATCATGTCAAACAGTACCAAAAACCACTGAGGTGTCTCCTTCAGGAGCCCCATCTCTCTGGGACCTGAGGATGAGGAAGGAGATACCTGCCTTGGGATGACAACCCAAGCATAAAAACATGTGACTATGATTGTCCCTGACTGTGCACTAAGTTTAGGTCAAAGACAGATGGTCACTGTGTCTTGCTTTTGCTTTCTAGGCTTGTGGTTAAAGGCTTCCCAGGAGGACAGAGACATGGATCTGTCAAGCCAAGCCCCAGATATGTGGCTCCACAGTGTTTGGGGTTGGGGACAAGATTTGTTGCAGTGCAGCTGGTGACTCCAGAAGGAAAGGTGGCTCAAAGGAACAGGCATGATCTTCATGCGAGGCAAGACAAGGCATATGGGCGTAGGGAGCTGGGATCTAATTGCTCTGCTTATGGCATCACTAACCCTTTAGGATTCATGCTGAGGAAGACACTTAACCAGTCAGCATGATACTTCTCTGTTTGCCTTCTCTGTTGGAGGCTCTTCTGCTTCCTTTCCATTATACTTATACATGAAGAAGTTATGGCTGATATAACATTTAGGGTGTAAAACCAAGAATGCCCTGTTAACCCCCTTATCAGTCCTTTTAAAATGGTTTTACAGAACCAGTTTTAGAAAATATATTTTAGATATATATTTACAAGCTGAGGCTTTTTAAAGGTGTAAAATGTCCCATAGCTTTCCTGGAAGAACAAGACAGACATTAAAATATTCCATGCAGATAAGGGACTTTGCTGGCTTTACATGCTGCATTAGTGTTTTTATGGTTTCCACACATCTTTTATCTCCTGTGCAGAGGTGTGAGTCATGCTTTTTTATTGAAGAAATGCGTATTATTAAAGTGGTGTAGTTCTATACTAAAAACACTTCCACTAGAGAGTAGAGCATGGGAATGTGTAAGAAGCTTTTATTCAAGCAATTTTTATTTCCTCTGCTGAATAAGCTGCATCATAGCCTCTAAGGATATGATCTGGAGGTCTAGACAATAACAGGACTGTTTCTTTGTCCTTTAGTTCACCTTTTTTTAACCAGACAGGAATTTTGCTCACATCCAACTTCATGGTCTCAGCGTAGGAGCAGAGCTCTCCTGGCTCAGAGGCATCACCTGAGTCATTAGCAGGACAAGTTTGTCTCTCTGCTGATTTCACTGCAGTGAGCCAGGGGAATATATGCTGCTGTTTTAATGGATATGAAACAGTGCCAGCTTTGCTGACATCTTCACAGCCTGTTTCCTTTCTTGTCCTCTGCCACCACTGCAGCTGCAGCTAGGACTGCCCTTGATTCATAGAATCATAGAATATCCTGGGTTGGAAGGGACTCACAAAGAACACTGAGTTCGACTCCTGACCCTGCACAGGTCAACCCAAGGAACCATGTGCCTGAGGGCATTGTTCAAATGCTTCTTGAATTCTGACAGGCTCTTCCTGAGAAGCCTGATTGCCCATGTACTCATCACAACCCTCCAAATAAGCAGCCTTTGCTGGGAGAAGCACTGACACCTGTGCTGTCTACACTATCAGGCAATCATGCTCAAGGTATGGTTATGGTGCAGTTATCCTGCAAGCCACAGTGTGGGTCATCTTGAACTTCACTTCAGCTGTGTCCCTGAACTGCACAAGGCTAGATACACACAGCTCTGCAGGATCCAGGAGCATGGAAAAACACACTTCAGTCCATGTCAGAGGACGTGCCTGCCAGGGTCGTTGGGTTTCTTTCCCAGAAAAGCGTAAGCACTGCAGAGCTGATGGGGATGAGCGGTGCCAGGGAAAATCCTCTGCACTGAAGCAACACTCTGCCGATAGTGATGGTGACTCACAAAGGTCAGACTCCTCTACCCCCATCTGCCACCCACACCAGCGTTCTGGTCCACCCAAGTACCAGACTCTGGTCATGAAGGATTTAAGGTTTCCTTCTCAGCTTTGCTAATGTGCTGATGTGCCCCGCAGCTTCAGTTTTAGCAGGGCTGCAAGTATCTGTGCAAGGAGATAAATGGGCTTGCCAGGATTCTCACCAGCGTGAGGCAGACAGGATGACTCCAGAATATCTGACTGAATGGTGAATGTTGCACTAAAGCCATCAGTGTGCTCATGTCTCTGATGAATGGGCTGCTGGGACTCTGCAGCCCACCCATCCATGGTGCAAAACCACCGTATGCTCTGAACCATCTGTAGCCTCTCCCCAAAAATAATCACAGGACACCAGGGGCTGAAGCAGTTTCTGCTGGATTTTAAACACATCTGAATGCAAGATAAAAGGTGACAGATCAGTAGGATGAAATCTGGGCTGGTGTTGCTCACAGGACCAAAGGCTGACAGACAGCATTATCTCTGGAGAACCCACTCTCGGGCTGATAGCTTTTAACTGACTACAAGGGACATGTGAAG
The DNA here is from genome assembly GCA_013400415.1 of Scytalopus superciliaris. Taxonomy (NCBI): domain Eukaryota; kingdom Metazoa; phylum Chordata; class Aves; order Passeriformes; family Rhinocryptidae; genus Scytalopus; species Scytalopus superciliaris. The sequence goes on from VXBX01000547.1 coordinate 185,749, forward strand.
GGAAGCAAGAAGTATTTGGGTCAAGGAAGGCCTGATGGGACATACAGCAAAGCTCCCGTGAGAGCCTGAAGTTCAAACAAAAACAGAGAGACAAAGCATCCCTTTCTCAGCTGACTGACACCAGCACAGCCCTACGGACTCAGGATCATTAGTGCTTATCCACATTAATACAGAAGGCTCAGGACACAGGATTTCAGACCACCAAGTAGTAATATTCCATTGTCTGTGGTAATGTGGTATTTGTTTGAATATGAAAACCGGTCTTATAATGATCCTGTTGCAAAGATCGTCTGCTGTGAATGTGGAAAATTGTGTAAATGAAATGGTAACCTTACTGCTCTCACTGCTTTCTTTGCTAAAACAGATAACAGAATATTTCAGTCTACAAACTTATTTCCGAGCAAGACAGTTACCTCACAATGCCAGAAACATGAGGCTGGACCTGAGTGAGGGTTCAAGGGGTGAAAGGAGACACCCTCCACAGCCATGGCTCTCAGCTGCACAAGGGGTGAAGGGATATGCACATGGTCTCAGGCATGGTGGATTTTTGGGGTGGTCTTAGGCAGGGCAGGAGTTAGACTTGATGATCCTTGTGAGTCCCTTCTATCTCAGGATATTATATGAGTCTATGATTCAGAAGTTGGTAATGCTGCAGTGACTGCAATCTCCCATCAGTCCCAGGTGCAAGAGCTCTGCCTGGACCTGAGTTTCGTTGCTTTCTCTGAATTTTATTTTTATTTTAAATCAGTTTTAATAGGCATGAAGAGATTCACAAAAACAAGTTTGCCCTTAGGCTTGTTCATCTTCCCTGAGAGTCATCTATATTCCAGTGATGTTCCCCAAGGGATCTGAGGGAGCGTTTACATTTGTTTGGAAGAGAAATGAAGATTACAGATTTTTAAATAGTGTTTATTCCACCCTCACTCTAAGGGGAAACAAACACATGGATCAAACACGTTGATGCTGGGATTTTCATCCCTCTACAAAATGACTCTAACTGCTCTTCAACAGATGTGCTTGTAATTAGTGAACACTGTGAAATGCCAAGATTAATTTAATACTGCGCAATACTGACAGTCGCTCAGCAGGAGACCTGCAGGTGTGCAAGGAGCTCTAATTTGGTTGCAGAAGAACATTAAAGAAAAAGCCTGCAAAAGTGAGTTTACCCTAAGTCCGAAACATCCCTTAGGTTTGTCAAGGTTCAAGCAGGTAGCAGGTACGTTATTCATATTCATGAATATCATGCAAAATCTTCTGAGCTTTTGCACAGTTTTGACACTAGGTGCACACGAAGCTGGACAGAAGCTCACTTCAGCTCAAACTCTTCACCTGAAACTCAAAGAGTTGCAAGTCCAGAAGAATCCCTGAGATTTCATGCTATGGAGGTGTTACCCGGAGCCATGGATTAGCTCTGGAGAAGCTTAGGATCATCACCACTAATGGCATGATCACTCAACATGGAGAATATGTTGATCATATTTTCTATTCCTGGAAGTGTCAGGTCTTAGATGAGGTTTTGAAAAAATGAAAAGAAACTGCACTTGTGTTGCTATATCCACATGTACTGGTGCTGTCTAGAGATCACATGGACATGGGACCAACTGCTCATTCCTGTTGGTCTCAGTACAAAGTTAGGTGGCCAAATAAGCATTGGGAGCCCAAGTACTCTACCGGGTTTGGATCTCAGCCCTTAAAAGAGATCTGCTTTCTTTCAAATCAATTTCCAGGGGCTTTTTTTGTAGAGCAATAGCCCTATACACGTCTTTGTCTAGGAAGCTCAACAGTCGTATTTCCAATACATCATAACATCTTTCTTTATTAAAAGTTTGGGAGAAAGGGGGAGATACTTGTTTTATATCAATTTTCTCATGCCATTTGAAAACTTAATTCCAGATGAAACCAATCTGGGCAAATGTATGTAAATGACCACCTCTGTAGGCCTCTTGTCTTACAAACCCTGATTTCAGCTTCAACAGCCTTTTCATAGAATTCTTGTTGACTGTGCCATTGAGATACCTTTTGCAGCTCTCCTGACTTCCATGAGTCCTTCCTGGAGAGCATGTACTCTTGTAGGTCCTGTGGGACACAGATTAAGCCCATGTGAGTGTCCTACAGATCCTAAGCTCTCTCAAACAGCACTGGATGACTATGTTTGGAAAATCAAATCATGGACACAGTTCTCAGGGTTGCCCTGTCATCTTTGAAGGCACAGCAAACAGTGTTTGAACATCTCTTTCCCCAGGCAGTATTAGCTGGGATGTCTTTTTTTTTTTCAGATTTATGGTGCTTTGATGAAGCAAAAGAACACACTTTGGTGAGTAATGTCTTTTATCAATGGAAAATGTTAAACATGCTTTTTGGCACTTAAAGGTCCTGCTTGTAAGCCCCAAAGCTTATCTATTTTTTCCAATTATACCAACTATTCTAGTAGAAGATACTACTAAAAACTTTGTTTATCTTCTCCTGCTGAGTTGAAATGACAAACAGTGATATTTTGTGCACATGAAACAGCTCAGGAAGATGAGATAGGATTTAAACATTCTGTCTAAAACGTTCAACTCTTTCTTTGCCATAAAACACCTGAAAGACAATTAGAAACTCATAAAGAACATGAAATAAATAATGCTTGAGAATAACTTTTTTCTTAAAATAATTTTAGTATTATACAATGCTAGCTCCAACCCAGCTGAGCTCTGGTTTGCTGACTGAGAATTTGCCAAAACAGATTCATCCAACAAGGATATATGCTTTCTAGCTTCTTTTTTTTTTCCTGCAGAATCAGATTGTGCTTTCCTCAGATGTATTGTTTTGTCAAATATCAGATGATTTTTTCCAAAATTGTTTTTTTAGGGTTTTTTTTGAGAAATTAACACTTGTTTTTCTCAGCTTTGGATCCTCAGTAACCAATGTACACTGGCTAGCTTTGTGGTTGCCCAAACAAATGATTGCATCTTCCTTTGTTTTCTGTCTCCAACTGCAACTGAACCTTGCTTGTACATTTGAATGTGGAAAATGACACGTCAGGTCCACCAGTCTACATGTGTGTCTGTTTAGGGAAGTGAACATAACAAAAGCATGAGTACTTTGGATTAAAAATATGTGGTACTTTGTGCAGTTACAAGAGGAACTTGGCATATTTTCTTTCCTCAGCTGATCTTTTGCTAGCCTTTCTCGGGAACATGGTGGGCCAGGTCCCATTTTCTGGACAAAAAGATAGGGAAAGAGTTCTAAACATGCTGGCTATGAAACATGAAATGATGTAAAATTTGCCTGGTCTTGAGTTTTGTTTGAAACTTAGCTCATTTTCCCTTAAGGATTTGCTCCAGTTCCCACCCTTTCTCCAACAAATACAGTAGGGCCAATCCATAGAGAACTTGGACAATTTATGGCTCTGCATCAGTTCTGTTCAGAACTCTCTGACTTCAGATGGTTTTGACATGAAACCAGATGAAGAATTTGCTCCATCCCAAAATTTAGCATGCAGTTCAGAGCAGGAACCCATGTGGATTGAAACTACAGCAAATGGTTTTGCAATCCCCTTCAAAGAGAAACAACCATGCAGAGCAGTGGTTCTGTTAATGGTTCAAGGAAGCTCTGTTGATTAATGACCTCAAACTATTTGCAAACAAAAATAACTGGAAAGTAGTTCAAAAGCGATGTCACATTCCTGTCACTCAGGGAATTTTGACTACAATATGAACACGTTGACAATTGCGTAACTTGGATATGAATGTATTTCCCTGTTTTTTGTGTATTCCCATGCTGTTGCAAACAGGAATTGTGCCACGTAGAGAAGTGTTACAGTGTTCTAATGAATTTTTTAGAACATAGCAATGACTCTAGGGGAAGTTGTAATACTTGAAAATATATAGCAGTAGACTGGTACCAGTATTTTTACACAAATTTTTGCTTTTGCTGCCCAGAATTTACTTGGAAATTACCTTACCACTTCTGACATTAGGATTTTTAAGTGTGGTTTGTGGAATAACCAATAAAGAAATGCAATTAACCAATTACAGCCTTAAATACATGGCAAATCGTAAGAAACCTCAACCCTCCTGATAATATCCAAGAAGTAATGTATAAGCAATATGCTCACTTCTGGGAATTTCTAGTTCTGAACGCAGTAGATCAAGAACTGGTCCATGATATTTGCATTTCTAGCCATTTTTCTTCTTTTTGGCTGAAAGCTGATATTTTTTGAGCTGTTGTCAAAACTGAACGATGGCTATCCCTTTATGCTAAGGTGCAGCCCAGTCAGTTTTGTGGTTAATGGAAGACTTTTTAGCACTTTAGCCTTCAGAACCATTCCTTGCCTTTTGCAGTTCAAACCAGACCTTTGAGACAGGCTGTTTTAGGTGGAACCAGGATAGAAGAAAATCTGACTATAAACGACAAGGAGCATGGACAGATTTTGCTAAGAGTAGAGAAGAGGCGAGAGAACGATTGTGGATAAGTCTGAAATTTCATGGGCTTTACTTCCTAAACAAGATCTGTGTTTCTTCTGGCTCTCTGTCTCTTTGAAACAATATGTTCTGTAAACTCCTAAACTCCCTTTTAATTTTTTTTTTTTTTNTGATCTTGGCAGAGAAATCTTTTCTTTGAGTAGTTTACATGAAAGCTGAGTTACTCATTATGGGCAGCTCTTCATACCTCCTGTGAGGTTTCATGAGCCATTATGGATTGCCCGTAATGAGGGAGTGGCACACCAAGAGCTTTCATGTGCCGGTGCTCAAGTTACTGACCACTGCCCTTGGAATTAACCAGCAGAAGGGGGAAATTCTGGGTTTTCTGTAGTCCTTTCCTTTTCCTGAGCCATGCAGGAGTGAGGTGTTGACAAAACAAAAGCCTGTGCGTGGCTCTGGTTTCTTTGACAGTACTGACCAAAATCAGGTTTTTATGATTTAAAAAAATACCCAAGCAAAACAAAATAATGCAACAAAAAGTACCTATCTAAGCAAAATGAGTCATAGCATAACAAAACAAAAGCCTCTGCTATTAAATTTACTCCAGAGTTTCTGTCTGAATGGTATTTTAATTGTTTACACTTTAAAATGTACATATTTATGCACACATTGAGATCCAGTGTTAGGCTACCTCAGCAATATAGCTCCAAATTCCCTGTGGTTTGATTTTGTGCTATTTAATGCATGCATTTCTAGAATATTTTAAATTATTTTAGTTAGCTGATCAGGATGATATTAAGAGGTGTCTTGGTCACAGGCCATAGCTGCCTGGAAAGGCAATCTGTAGATGAGGATTCAGTCCTCTTTAATTACACAAACATAAGCATGACAAGGTCTAATGATTGCAAGCTGAAGTCAGGAAAAAGCTGAATAGGAAATAAAATGTAAATTTTTTTATTCTGAGCATAATTAAATATTGGAACAGTTTCCTGAGGATGGAGGTAATATCTTTCTTCTCAGGAATGGATCTCTTTCTGACAGAACTGCTGTGCCCCAGCTCTCAGGTTCTGAGTTTAAGCAAGGAACCACACAAAAACAAATATCTTAACTGTTAGTGCTGCTTCTCCTCTGTTTTAATTCCAGTTTAATGTGAAATTCCTCTGCATGAAGATTACTACAAGATGAGGAAATGCCAGAGGAAATATCAGGGAACCAAATTCTCACTTGTCTGCAACCTTCCTCCGGGGGGGATTTGTTCAGGAACAGCCATAGAGTCCATCTGAGTGTACTGGTGGCAACGGAGAGAGGTCTTGCTGCAAAGGAAAGTACCAGCAAAGGTGAAACTGTGTGAGCAGAGACACTTCTGGAAGCCTCTAAAGAGGGCATGAGAAATAATCAGGGCTCCTGCCCCACATAGGGTATAAAATGAAAAGATGGGACCATTTCTCATTATGTGGCAATAATTTCATCATTTTTGTGGTTTATGAAGTCAGCAGAGTTCTGTGAGGGGTTTAACGCCTCGTAATTCACAGATGCCTGTAGGGTGTGCGTGTGCCTGTGTGTATGTGCCTGTGGGATGTTTTTCCGAGTGTGTGCTGCCCTGTGGGTCTGTTTGGGTGGCAGCAGGAGCTGAGCAGCTGGGGGTGCCTTTGGGAGGTGGCTGTGCCATGACCCACAGGGGATCATGGCTTGCTGAGCGATCACACTGAGGAGGAAAGGCTGATCCACAAGGACAATGTTGGACAGGCAACCTCAGCTCTGGCTTTGTCAGCTGGCTGCATATCTCAGCAGCACCCACTGTTCCCCTGGAAATAGCTGAAGTTACATTGGGCTTAAAACTACTTTTAGCCATGTTGCTTGAAGTCCTGCCTTCTCTATGGCACCAGTGATGGTGAATCTCAAAGCCTTGAGGGCTTACACTGAAGGGCGAGGTGTCTGTGTGAACTAAAATTGTGCCGGGAAACTCCTAGAAATAGAAAACTATGTCATAAAGTTTCAGACAGGTCTTATTCCAGAAGTGAAAGGGCAAATGAGAACTCAAACACTGAGCATATTGAAGATTCAGGGCCAGATCCAGAGGCTTATTCACTGTTCAGCTTAGTGGCCTAAAGATCATCTCCTGCTTTTTCCCCCCTAATGTTTTCATTGTTGGCATGAAATAGAGTAGACCAAGAACTGCTTTAACATGCCCTGAATGCAAAAGGCCTCAGAAAGTTACAAAAGTACAATGTTTTCTAAGACAGAAGGATACCCTGAGCTTGTCCTGTAGGGTGGGAAAAGGCTCAGGGACTCCTAAGCATTGAGACTTCTTCAATGCAACATGGATTCTCCAGGAAACTTAGGGCAACTCTGAAAAACTGAGATAATATAAAGTTGTCCTCACATGAGTATCAGGTTTTTCTTTGGGTCAGAAATCATTTTCTTAATGCTTAATGACAGAAGGATCAGCCTTTTTTCCCCCTACTCTTATCATTCAAGCTTGGCCAACTTTCAGTAAAAGCTGGTTAACTCATTTTGATAAGGGGAATTCCCACGTGCCTATCTCACAAACAGAACAGCAATTCCCATTGGAAAAGTGCTGTGGGATCATATTCTTGACTGCTGTTTTTTAGCAGCTTTTGGAGTTTGCTCAACTGAGACAAAGAATTCACTTTGACACCGAGGTTTACCACCGTATTTCTGAGAAGAGGGTACAATTCTGTGTTAAAACAAGAATAAGATAGTCAGAGGCAGACTAAAGGTCTTATGAATTCTTATGAATTAATTCTTATAAATTAATTACTAACTGGTATAGTGGGGGACTCAGGTTATCCATGCCCGGTGTTCATCCAGGTCTGCAGGAAAAGGAGGCAAAGTGCATTGCTATAGATGGGCTGATGACTTTTTTGAAGCAACTCGAAATGAAAGGGCAGGTGTGTTTGGTGAGCAGCATAATTTGGATGTTTGTTGTTTTTTGGATGACAGATTCACATAACTTTTAGTGTAACCCTTCATGACCTGCATCTCTTTTACCAAAGAAATCAACAGCTATTTTTACTGGTGGTGACTACTGATAAAGTCTAGGGGTTTAGAGACATTATTAAATGCCACTTGAGCATGTTTTCTCTTGCTGAGATGGATTATTAATTTGACTAAATCCAAACCCACCTGAAAACTATGGGATGAGGTGCTGGGGAGCATTTCATCTTGAATGGATTGAAAACTGGGAGTAAAGAAAAATTAATAAAAGACAGGGCAGAGAGAAAAATGAGCATAAAAATATGTATTCAAGTCATACCATGCAGCATGTGTCAACATGAGCATGAAGCCTACTACTATTTCCTTAGCTTTGGAGCATTCTTAATTCCAGAGGAAGTCTCCCATTTAGCAAAGAGAAAATCATACACACACCCTGCCAAGATGTAGAAAAACCTCAAAGCATAGAAGGAAAGAAATTTCGTAAACTCCATTTACAAGAATGAAATAAAAGTTTAAAAACAGTCTCATTCCTTGGAGTTTGACCATTGCTGTATAGAAATGGATCTGAAGGCATGTGCTTAATCTTATGCACACTCTAAGGAGGCACAACGAGGAGGGACAAGTCAGAGCCAGACCAGGCAGACCTGGCAGACATCCCTCTTCGAAGCAAGCCTGCAAGTGTAAAGCAAGCATAGTTTAATGTGATGTGTGAGCGTCCATACAGCTCAGCCCTGTTTGTTTCTCATCACATCACAAGGCTGTGGAATAGTCCATGGATGGACAAGGAATACAAACATCCAAATTCACACTCTCTAAGAGAGCAGCTAGAGCCTTATGTTTCTGCAAATGGGTGTCCAGCTATTGCAAGACACAGTCCTCTCTATTCTTTTGTTCTGAAAGTATTTGTCAATGTTCAGGTTATTTGTCTCTTTTTTTCTCCCTTCAAGAACTGCTTTGCACATGCCTTAAGTTGCATATAGGCTTCCACAGCTGATTCTGATGAATCTGTTAAATCCAATTTAATTTCTTGCGACCGTTTTTCATGGACTTCTCTGTTTGGGACAAAGGCTTTTTTTGGTCCCATGGATCAAAATCCTAGATTACTAGAGCCTTTACAGATTCATCATCTGCATGCTGCTGGCCCTGCCTGGTATGGACAAAATGATCCTCTGGCTGCCTCTGATGTGCCTGGGAGAGGAAAGTTGTGACATGACTGCGGCACTGGAGTATCCCAAGGGATGCAGCATTGTTCACAGGGCAAGCTGCAGACTTTAATGCCTCATTTCTTGCTCTTTACTGTTGCTGTTAACTCAGCTCATTAGATTAACGCTACTGGGAAATGCCCAGTGATGTGCTGGTGGGTCACAGCCCTTGCACATGGGCACAAACTGGGAGTGCAGAGACCAGCTGGGTCTGACAGAACTCTCCGGTAAACCCTTCAAAATAAGGTTTACTCTTCCAAGCCTCCTGGAAGCTTTTGAAAATGTTCCTCCAGTGCAAAGTGGGAGAAGTGAAGAAAAATATAAAGGTTAGGAGTCAGACCCAGAGAGAGAAAAAAACCCAAAGCCCCATCAAATGTCATCAGCCTGCATGAAGAAATAAGGCTTTTTAACATCTAAATAAGATGGGGATGGGTGGAGTTCTTTGAAAATGCTCATGCTGTGAATGGAACATTTTGCTTGATTTCAGGTTCTAACAAAAATAAAATATTTGTGTTTGACATAGTTTGTCTTATTTTCCTTCATTGTTATCCTCTCTTTTTCCTTTCCTCAACTAGGGGAAAGAAAAAGGACAGATACAAAAATACATATAAAAAATCAGAAACATGTATTTTCTTTATAGGAAAAGAAAAACAGAGGAAAAATGAAGACAGGAAAATGAAAGTCAACATTTAAATTTGACAACAGTGCAGAGTAAAGCCTTGGCTTTCACATTATTTTCAGGGGTTTTGTCCAAGAAATAGCAAAAAAAAAGAAATACATTTCCCATGCAAAATTCTATCACAATTGTGAAGCTATTTTTCATTGAAAGCAGATACAGCTAATGACAAATGTTCCAGCAAGCCTTGCAGAACAGCGTTCTGTAGTTGGCTTACACTTGCACCACACAGCTTAGCTCCGTTTCAGATCACATGCAGATTGTCATCAGCCCAAAAATAAGGCTTTGCCCCTGAAAACTTATTTCCTAATCCATGAGAAGAGTGAGGGTGTTTGCAGAAAGCAGCTGGCTGTGGATAGCTCTGTTTCTGCTCAGCTTCACCAAGTGCTCATTTTTGAAAACTCACCTGCTCTGTATTGAGGTCAAATCTGACAATTCTGAGCACTGGGAACCTGCTGTTCCTCTTGTCCTTTGGGAGGATAAAACTGCAATACCAAACAGGCTGATGAACTCCTTTCTTCAAGTCCTCTTTAGGTAAAATCAAACATCCTTGTTTTCTATCACTTATAGAACAAGGAAGGGTAAATGCTGTATACTCATCCAGACTTTTATTTCAACCATGTCTTTGGATCTCTTTGAATTGCTTTCAAAAGGCAGATCATAGAATCACAGAATGGTTTAGGCTGGAAGGGACCATAAAGATCACTTAGTTCCAACACCGTTGCCATGGACACCTTCTACTAGGTCAGGTTACTCAAAGCCCCATCCAACCTGGCCTTGAGCACTTTGAGGGATGGGGCATTCACAGCTTCTCTGGGCAACCTGTGCCAGAGCCTCACCACCCTCACAGTACAGAACCCCTACCTATCATGTAATCTAAACTCTCTTCTTATGGTTTAAAACCATTCCTCCTTGTCCTATCACTGTCTGACCTGGTTAAATGTCTCACAGAGAAATGCCCTTCTTTGAAGTTCTGCTAGAACTTCAGAAAAGATGATCAGTGTCTGCTCTGGATAGCTTTAAATTATAACAGCCTCTGAGAGATTCAGAAATAAGAGTAAACCATGGTCCTACCTCTAACCAGTCCTGCACTTCTCTGCCTCAGCTTCCCCATTTCCATAGTAGTCACCATGCAAAAAATCAAGTTGAAAAATATTTCTGCTTTGGCTTAAGAAACTTTAACACCTTGTCCTTTGTCTTTGCTAGCTTTAATGACCACAGAGAACAATATTATTTTGTCATCTGGAGGAATGACAACTGAGTGAATGTGTATAAAAAGTTGGTTAGTTGCACGATGATCACTTTTTCTTTAATGTAATTTTGTCACAGATTATCTGTTCTCACAGGGAATTTATCCTCAAATTTATCTTTCTTCTTTGAAGCTAGCCATTAGCAATCATTGCCAAATTGCTTCAAAGCTTCTGTTAACTGCGCTTGCATTCTCATCTGATTGCTTTTAGCTTTCCTTAGAGCAGCAAAATGCTAAGAGCATGTAGGCAGCACTGATGGATAGAGGTGTCATGGTGTTTTCAAAAACGATGCAGACTTTTGTAGAAAGTAAGTGCACAGATCCCCTGCAATGGGGATTCATGGGCTTCTGCTGCTACTGAAACACAAAGTCACCAGTCACCCCCTCCCTGGGTGCCAGAACCTGCATGCTGGCCCAAGGGGACTGGCCACCCTCTGCCTTAGCAAGTATTCTGAAACACAGATTTTTCATACCCTCAGCACATGATTCCCCCAAAGAGGCCAGCGTGGAACAGCTCAGCCCTCTGACAGCCTGTCCCCCAGCACATTTGCAGACAGGCTGCAGCTGGGCTCTGCGCAGAGCTGTCCTGGGTGGGAAGCCGCCACCACCCCCAGGGAGCCTGCTTTGGGGAGCAGGGACCTCTGCTTCCACCCTCCTCTTTGTTTATCAGTTCTTAGCTAATGAGCTCTTCTCCTCACAAAAGAGAGTTATCCAGGATGATAGTAAAGATGAGAGCTGCAGTAAACCAGGGAGAGAGCAGTGGGGAAATGTTTGAACTCAGGGTCTTCAGCCCGGCTAAGTGGAGGGGAGAGTGTTGTTGCAGTGAAAGGACTATTAAAAATACAAAGTACAGACTCTCTGGGGCCTCAGATGTTGTTTTACCCCATGAAACATGATTTCTTATTTTTAAATAGCTGTCATGCTTGTTAGTTTAATTTATCCCTTCTCAGCTGCAAACTACAACATTTTATGGGCCTGACTGAGGGTATTCTCACATAGGCTCTGTGGCTTTGTGCACAGCCCTGCCAGAGTCAGGCTGGTCTAAGCAAGGGTCATATTTTCTGCTTGGTTATACCTCTGCAGCCCTGCTCACACCAACTCAGAGTCCAGTGCAAAGCCCATGAGGTTACTCAGTTCTTTAAAAAGGGGTTTGGAGAGGAAACACCTTGAAACCAGCCTGTGGTGTAGGTTCTCTTGTGGTATCAGAGACTCAAGTACGGTGATGCTACTGGGGTTTTTTCTGGTTTTGCCCAGCAGTTTTGTTTTCTGCTATATTTTTGGAGTGGCCAAATAATCAAGTCTGCTTTAAAAAGTGACTGCAAAGCCTGTGCTGTTAGAGGGGTAAAGCCAGGGAAACACTAAGGGCTTGTGTCAAGAATCAAGTGCAGACACATATTCTTTCTTGGTTTCAGCTGGTCTCTAGACACAGCTGGACAGTGTCTGTGTTAAAACAACAAAGCCAATTGTTAACAGCCTTATTGCTACTGCAGAGACATAATACCTGGGAGCAGAGCCAGGTGAGCTTGAAAGCTCCCCAGATGGGTGCACCTTGTCTTCTCTGCATGAACGGAGCAGCCTGGATTCACTCTGGTGGATCCAGACTCATGAATTCAAGGTGGATGTATACTATTTTCCGCTCTGTGGTGTGAATGTGCCCCAAATAGTTCATTCTGAGTGGCACAGGAGAACTGTGGCTGAATGTCTGAATGTGAGTTTGAACTTGAGTCTTTCAAATCCCAGCTCCTTGCCTGTATCCTTCCTTCTTGTCCCATTCTTGCAGTCTGTTTTCAAAGCGAGCCAACACTACTGCCAGCAGTTACTCTGCTGAACTCCCTTTCCAGCTGGCAGATGGGAGCAATGGGCAGGAGTGCTCAATGCCTTGAACTTCCCCTGTGCAAAATGTGGGCCAGGTTTGCAAATGAGCCCAATCTGACCTGATTTGGGGCAGAATGCTGGGCAGATAAAAGCTTTTTTCCAAGTGAGACTGATAGTCTGAGCTGTAGGAATGGTACAGTATGAGACTGAGTCTAATTAAAAGGGCAAATGATATAAGAAGTCCCTCCCTCTACTCTGTCTGGTTAAGACCCATACATCTGACCTTAGCTTTTCATCAGCTGCAAATTCGTTTAACGAATCTAAAACCACTTTCCAGGGGGGAGTGTAGGATTAGACACAGAGGAGCCAGAATTGTTGGCTGTGATCAATAATCCGATTGTCAGTTCCTAGGTTTTTGCAAAACATACATTGCGTTATGTGAAGCAAAACCAGAAGCAGATCTTTTTGTAATACATGGGAGGGCTTTACAGGGTGCCTTTCTTCAGGCAGACACAGGCAGGAGGTATCTGGAAATCTGGAAGACATGAGAATGAAATGATGACTGATAGAGAAAGAGAGACCACAGAAGACATCTGTAAGCCTAACCACATGAGAGACACAGAGGCAACTTCAAAACCGCTAGTACAGCCACTCTAGGACAGCTTCATTGAAGCAACATGCCATAGAAATATCATTCAGGGCTCTGTATGGATACAGGATGATGACTGCAACATGGGGAAGACAGCCCATCTGGACTGAATGAAGCAATAAACTCAGAGCAGTTTTTATTTGCTTCTGGCACTGCCAAGGCTCTAGAGCCAACTGTCTGGCTTTCTGCTGTTTCGATTCAATTCAACCTTGATCAAATCCCTCTTGCTCTCGCCTCTAGGAAATACACAGAGGATATAGGGAAAGGTATGAAGTTCAACAGCTCTTGGATTTCAAGTGTTTACTAATGCTAAGGTGAAAAGCCCTGAAAATGTGAAGGCTGTTAAAATGCAGTTTGAGCGTAATGATAACTTGGCATCGTTCAGTGGAATGGAGAAATAAAGTGTTTTAATGCAGCTCTCCGGAACTGGGAGGAAAAATAATTAAAAACTAGTACATAATTTGCTTTAGGGGAAAAAAAACAAAAACCTAAAGCTTGGAGCATACCCAAATTACTTAGATCTTCAGCTAAACCTCATAAGATCAATGAGATTGTTTACCTTGCCAGGTGAATCACTCTGAGGCTCTCTGAGGAGGGAAAAACCAGCACTCTCTCTAGCTCACATCAATTCCCAAGAGGATAGGTGGAAAAGTGGGCAGTGAAAATGTTTGTTAACTATCAGTTCTCTCTGCAATGTCATTAATTCATTCATCAGCAAGAAATAACTAGCTGGAGTGATTGGCTTTAGATGAATCTTTTTTGTCTCCAAGGGATAGGAGAGCCATGCCACAGACTGCTGCACACCATGGCATGTTTAACTGAGGCTGGGACATTATGTACAAGAGAGAGAGGCCTCTGACAAACCCTGTGCATCTGGATGAAGCACAGTGCAGCAGCAGTGAATGTGAAGGATTTCACAAGAACTAATATGTATCCCCAAATACTTTCAAATAATGCTTCACTCAAAGCCGATGAAAGGCAGTGAAAAGTTTTTCATTGATCTTCACAGGTGTTAAGTAAAATCCTTACACAACAGGAGGGGTGGCTCAGGGAGAAAGTGTCAGTGAAATATGGCCCTGTTTCAGCAGTGATGGGGGCCAGCCTGGATGTCTCCTCCAGCTCCATGGGCTCTGCATCAGGTTCCACAGCACTGCATCATCTCAGTGAAGCACTAAGTGGCTGTGATACCCTAAATATAACATCCGGTCAGCAGCCCTTCAGCATCACCCAGTTACTAAGAGGGTCTGTCCTATAATTAAGGGATGGTTGTACAGAGTATGTAGCCAGGCAATAGTTTTCCTAAACAGCCTGTCTCTCGGAAGAAGGCTACATAATGAACGAGTGTCAGCAGGTCATGAGTTAGAAACAGATTTTGTCTTGCTGGGAAAAGTTATGTTTACCAATCATTCATTAGGTGTCCCAGATGGATGCCGCCGGGCAGAGGGATGGGGAGGGAGATCACCACAGAACTATCCCAAGTGACCCTAAAAGAGCAAAAATATTAGCAAATGGTTATTGCTCCTTCACCTCCCCCCCACTACTTTGTTTCATGTCTTACTGGGTATATTCTAGTGAAAAATGCCATACTCTCCCTCATAAAAATTATTTTTGCTGTGACTTTAACTTCGGCATCCTGCAGCTGATGCTTTTGGGATGGTCAATGAGATAACTCCAGTTGAGCAGTATCTAATGACCTTCCCAGCACACACCCCATCCATGAAGAACATTTTTTATTTCCTTTCTGGCACAACAGTGGGGCTCCCCGTGGTTTTAAAATGCTTTCACCTACTCACTTTCATGGACATTTTTCAGCCCAGAGCAAATCACAAAATTAAAAGGACAGACCTCTCCAGAGTAATTAGAGCAGGGTTTGAGAACCATGGTGTTCATTTGCTGTGGGTTTGGGGGAGACAACACAAAGGAAACTTCCACAATACATAATTTAGAAAAAAAATCTCACGCACTTGAATTTTTACAGAATTCAAACACATCTTTTACTAATTGTTACAGTGTTTCACTCAGGAAAAAAAAAGAGGTGACAATTGGGGATCATTTGAAGCAACCTGCTGTGTATGGTGCTGATACAGGAGGTGGCAGCAACCAGGGCATATGTGGGCTAACACAGGGGTTCACCCCATCACTTCTGGAAGAACTGTGGTTTCTTCCCCTCAGATTCTGTGGTCATAAATAAAACCAGAGTCCTTTGTTAAATCTGTTCATGCCTGTGGGTAGTCCCTCGCCCATGCAAGTGGGGAGGTTGGGCCGACGTGGACAGAGCTCAGAGATAAGTCAGTGAGCAGAGTGGGAGGCAGGCCAGGTTTGTTCTGCTGGTTTCAGGGGGAGGATGCCAGGCTGGTAAGATGTCAGGTGCCCAACACCCTCAGGAGCATAGGCTGGGCTCTGCAGGGAGTTCTGCTGCCTTCCCTAAGGTCCTCCACCCAGCAGCCAAGGCAGGAGTCATTTGACCATGGTGTAACTTCAAGATCACATGAAGTTCCCTTCACACAAAGCAGAAGGCAAAAGTATTTGTAGGATAAGATGAAATGGACACCTTAAATAGGCATAAATGCCCATTTCTCTGCATCAAGTACAAAGGCAGTCTAAAGCTGTTACATCATGTATATATATTTATATTTTCTATGGCTAAAGTTAAGTGGCTCAGTCTGATAAAGGATTGAAGCAGCTGAAATTTAAACAAGTCTGCTTTAAGTGTTTATTTTCTTCCTCTTCTGATAATCTATCCTAGATGCCCACCAATCCACCATGACAAGGCAGCTATATACATCCCTTACCTGGAGCCAAAGTAGTTAACTGTAGGATTGTCCCGATTATATTGGTTTTATTGGTTCCACTGGGTATAGACAGGCAATTTTGGAAGTGAACAGACAAAAGAAAGAACACCACCTCTATAATGCTCTCCTCTCAGACTATGAAGTTCCTTGTGCTTGCATGGCAGGACACAGCAGAGAAATCTGGTAGAAGCTCCTTTCCATAGCTTAGTCCTACTTCCTTTACAAATACATACTAGAAGACCATGAACCCTCCCTGGTGCAGGGCACAGTCCTATGTGCGGGTAGACAGGTGCAGATGTCATGAAGAGTCACTTGGGAGAAGTGGTGGTGTCTCATGTTGTCTCAAGGTGGGGTGTGAAGGGTCTGAGGACTCTGAGATAGTCAAAGCTGAGCAGGTTTCCCTGGAAAATGTATTTCAACTTAGCTCTTTGTCCATTACAGCAGGGAAGAAGAGAATCAACTTTATGGACAGTTTAAAATAAATACTAGATATTGCCAGCTAGTTTTGAACCTCAGTTTTTAAGCTGGTGAGATCACTTCCAAAAATTGTGCTAGGATTGCTTCAGGATTGCTTACTTGGCTCTGTCTACCAGGTTCTTACATATATCCCTTGCTTTTTCATCCCCACAGTATTTTGCTGCTATATTCTCCATTTTACAGATGGTATGACAATTGAGCATGCCATTGATCTGTGCCCAAGTGGCAGGCACTATGGCACAGGGAAAACCTGTGCTGGAATAGAGTGCTGACTGCAGGAGTTTAACACTCATGCCAATGCCCACCAGTCTGCCAGTCTGTCGTTGGCTGCAAGAAAATCCTCAGTGAGTAGCAAATTCAATCTGCATGTCACCATAAAACATATTGGACCCAGATGAGCAGAGCTTTGCTAAACCAGGCATGTGTTTGGCTCTTCATCCTCATCCCTCCCCGCTGTGAGAGCAAGTGGAGGGCAGGGATGAGAGTGGGGAGTGAGTGCTGAGATGGGACGAGGAAAGGGATACTCTCCAGGTTATTATTGTTCTACTCATTAGAGCTATAGGAATGCCCATTATTGCCAGGATGCTTAAACAGAAGCTGTTTGTATTTCACAGACTCCCCAGGTACTCAGAGTGGATTTACCTAGTGCAAGGTAATTTGTAACCCTGTTGTCTGTGTATTTACTTTGGGCCTTGCACACTGTAAATGAGAGTAAAAAATCTCAGGGATGGGGGGAGATGAAGGAGGAGGGATTCTTAGCCCTGATGAATTGAAGTGTTGTTTGAAAGAGGCAGACAGGATTCCTGATATTGCTTCAAGTTTGGAGGCTGGGAGGGGGAAGGGAAAGGACAATTCTGTTAATGAGAAAGGGTTGAGGGTTTTTTAATTTTTTTTTTTCCCTAGCAATTTTAATTATCACTAAGACCTCCAGTCCATTCAGGCTCTTGAGAATACAGTTGGGCTCTCAGCTGAGGTCTGCATTTATTAAAGTCCCCCCGTTAGGCTGGGAATGCGGGCTGGTTTCTGTAGTGGTGTCACCGCCGGTGTTACGGGTCTCCTGGTTCTCACATTACGCACCACGGACTCCACCACTCCGCATTAGCGAGGCCCAATTAAACCAAGCAGTTGATTAAACAAGCCAATCAGGGTAATTAGTTTAATCAGATTCCCTTGGTAGCCAGCACTGAACTGCTTGTAAAAGGCAGTTGAAGAATGAAGTGCACCTACTTAAGCTCCTATTTTATTTTATTTTTTTTATGTCTGAGGTAATTAGAATTACCCATGGTGAGCCGAAAATCCAAAGGCCCAAATGGGGAGCGGGGAGGACGATTAATGAAGGCGATGATGTGTGAAGCAAACAGAAAGGAAGACAGGATGTGTGGTAAACAAATGGAGAGGAGGCAGCCCTCTGGGAAAGGGCACAAAGCGCAGCCTCTCCGCCCCACTCAATGGCTCTGTCTGAAGTGGCCAGAGACGCCAGGGCTTTCGGGGGAGACAGGGGCACGTTCCTCCTCTCTTCTCGGTGCCACCTCTGCCACCGAGCCTTGCACGGGAACGCTGGCAGGAATGGGGGGGTTTTTGCAGCTGGGTGCTACCATGCTGCCCCACCTCTGCTTTCTCTCCATCCTTTTTGGTTCAGAACCTGAGACGGGAAACACCCACACGGGTCATGTCCCTGGACCTTCTCCTCCTCCCAGGAAGGCTGGCCAGCGGGATGGGATACCCAGCCACTTTACGCTATGGGTCCACATTTCCAAGGCTGCCTTTCTGCTTTGACAAGTGCTACACTTACCATTTTGAATGACTAATTTTACCTGCCTGTTGGATGTTGCAATTATGCAGAAAAAGCTGAAGCTGAACATCTTTCAGTGTCTTTTCTCTCACTAAACAGAGCCCAAACTCTTCACTTCATGTCCCTGCTTGGGATAAAGATAAATTTTGTGGGCTCAGTTTGTCAGCTGCCCAGAGTCATAAGGGAAAGGACTCAGGAGATGGGGGTTTTAGTTCTGCTGCCACAGACCCACTGTTTGTCGACAGCTGAAAAAGGTGCATAAGGAAGAATAAAATTTTAGGATAATATGCAGTGATGCTACCCCAGAACATTCTCCTCCTACTCCATCAGTCAGGGACATGAAACCTTGGGAAATTTTTATTTAATGTTAGTACAATCTACTTGAACAGTCCTTAGTGATTTTTTTTCATCGTATCTAAATGCTTTTTAAAATTGCTTCCTGCACCCACTGCTCCTGCAGCAAAGGGTTCCACAACTGAACCACACGTGGGGCAAAGATCTGTCTCCTTTAGCTCATTCTGATCTGAGCAAACGTGCTTGGGGATTTTGTGGCCTTAATCCCTTTTAAAAACCCCAAACTATTCTTTAGTTCTGTCCATCTTTCTCCATACTTCTACTGTATCTGTTTTGAGGTGGACAGACCCAAACTGCTTCCAGTATTGAAGATGTGGATGCTGTATGGATTTGTACAAATGAGTGTCAGATTCAGAAAAATCAGTAGAAACTTAATAGACAGCATCATTATGACTAATTATGCTTGCCATTATGTTCCTACTGACTTTTCTGAATTGGACTATACTCTTGGCCTCATTAATCTACTGTAGCAATGAGTTTCACAAGTCAGCTCAGTAGTGTGGAAATGCTGATCGTCTGTTATTACTCTCAGAAACTCAGAGGTAAACAGGGAGAACTTACACTGTTGCTCGAGACCATGGATTATAAGTAGTATATTACTATGAAACATCCAAACCTGTCCACTTCATCTGTTTAAACTCAGGTCATTGTGTTGCAGTGTGCTAAATTAGCCCCAGCTGCCCCAAGTGAAAAAGAAAGAATATGACAACATACCCATAGCCTTGCTCTTTCCATTGGTTTGCAGAAATCCCTGGGACCATCAATCTTGCATCCCTAAAGCTCTTCTAAATGGATACTTTTTTCATTCAAAGCTCCATCCAATCTAATCTCACTTCACTTACAGCACAATACATTTATAAAACTTTCCCACTGTATTTAACGAGTAGCCAGAACTTATCACCCCCAAAAGGTTATAGGAAAAGTTCTCTGAAACAGGCAGTTTCTATTCTCTTAGCTCATTATTTCTTCACACAATAATTTTAAGAACTATATCAAATACATTACCCAAAGATACTCTTGCAAAGCACTTACAGTAATTACTTTTACCTATACACTGGAGTGTAGCACTCAGAAGAGCTAATTTCCCCAGCAGCTCTTGCCTATCAGGAGTGGAAAACAACCAGGCATAGCCAGACTGACTGTTGGAACCTGAAAAAAACTGAATAATTAAATGTTCTTGGCTTGTTTTACCATCTAACTGTTTTGGGGTTTTGCACTCTTTTAAAAAGCGTTGTCTCTTTATGCCCTTCTGGTTATTGCAGGGAGAGAAGTGCTTGCAAAGTCTTCATCCAAGGCTTACAAGAAGGAAACCAGACTCAGATGTGGCATAACCAAATAAATCTATCTTGCATCTCATATCTACTGTCACAGATAAACTGAGTCTGTGCTTCTCACAAAGGGCAGTAGTCTGTCCTTGCCCCTGAGAGCCAGTGACATGGGCAGCCCACCAGGGTGTTTTTATGGCATGGGACGTAAATGGGATTTATGGTGAACACACAACAGAGCATCGGGGAATATTTAAAATGTAAAACCTTCTAGGGTATGTTTGCAGGACTGTGAAATACAAAGGGAGCCAAATCTGAGGCGTCAGATGAGTTCCTGGAGAGAACCATTCCCAGAACTATGCTTTGGTTTGATTTCAGAGGGGTCTGTCTGGAGCACTCAAAACCTGACAGGGAGCAAGCTAGGCAAGGCTTCATAGACATCTGTTTATCAATGTTTATGCACCCAGACAAAATGCTCAAAAGCATGGACTAGAATGTAGTTAATGTAGGAAGATGTAAAAATGGGTTACAAGGGAAAGAAAAATGTTTTTCC
This sequence comes from Scytalopus superciliaris, assembly GCA_013400415.1. Taxonomy (NCBI): domain Eukaryota; kingdom Metazoa; phylum Chordata; class Aves; order Passeriformes; family Rhinocryptidae; genus Scytalopus; species Scytalopus superciliaris. Next base: position 205,937 of record VXBX01000547.1, read on the forward strand.
ACTGAAATTGATTTACTCTGACCAGGTAGCTCTCATCTCTGGATCTTTGGATGTATCCAAAGGTTGTTAATTTTTTTAATGAGCTGGGAAAGTAGAGGGCACCAGTAACACCATGAAAACAGATGACTTCATTAAGAGTTGGCTGAGTCAATGTTTTGTTTCCCCCCAGGAGGCCAATAGATTTCATTAGGAAGCAGGAAATGGCTCAGAGAGCAGCTATGAGGTTTTCATTCCAGGTGGAGGTGGAAAGGACCAAGAATGAGTGGTGGAGTTGGGGACACAACCATGAAGACCACGAGATATGGCTGGGAGAGAAGATCACAGGATGTCACAGCTGACCGAGCTCAGACAAAGACAAAGTGCCCACAGGCTTGGGCTCACCATTTAAATTGTTGAAGTGGGCAGCTCTGACAGGAGGGATGTCCTGGTAAAGCAGGCACATGAGAAGGAACTCCCGCAGACAGGTTTTGCAAATTCCCCTGTTACTTGACAGTTTAAGGCATTTTGCATGTATTTTTCAAAATGTAGCTGGTATTTGAGGGAAATTTTTTGTATTGACCTTTGAAAGTCATCAGCGCTTTTGTGTGTTTGGTGCTAGGGTTTCTTTAACCTCTGGTGGTTAAAGAAATGATGTTCACAAACCCCCTGAAATTCAAATCCAAGTCGTAATTCCTCAAACTGTCTCAGTCTAGGTTTTGGTTCTGTGTTTGAAATTAATTTTAAGTCTCCTAGATCTCTCTTTGAAAACACATGCAAAATCCTCTGTCCCTGGAACAATGACAAGTGATTGGGAACATCTGCACTGGAATGGCCATAGCAGGCATGCTGTACAGTACTGCGTGTCAGCTTTACAAATTCCCATTAATCCCACCGCCGTGCTGGGTTTTACCCACACATAGACAACTGCCTATGCTGCAGCACAGGCACGGCACTCCTGACCTCGTCCTTGTAACCCACAATGTAGACGAGATATCTGTGATGCTGGGAGAATGAAACGCTTCGGTTTTACATGAAAAAGGGGTATTCAGGCTCCTAGGCTCAGGAGTACAAATTATTAATCACTCCTCACAAGGAATCCGCAGATGGATGTTTAGCACTATTCACCACGACATAACTGCAAATCAATTAGTTCATTTTGTCCTACCCTGAGGCTGTCTGGCAGACAATAGCAATGTCTTGTGCAAACGCTTTTATAAAGAAGACACAGGGGGAAGGAACCACAAAGGCCATTGGTTCTAACGAGCAATTAGGAAAGTGTGCAAGGCTCGCTTTCTTTTTTTTCCTTCTTCCCCCTTTCTTTCTTCAATTCATTCCGAGGCTCTAATTCTGAAAATGATGCTTTTCTTCCCGACTTCCTGTTTGTCAAATGAAGTGCTAATCAGCGGCTTACAGCTCCCTAGCCAGCAAGGGGAGGATGAGGTAAGAAGGAGTTGGGAAAAGTGGAGAGCCAGGGAACAATGTGGGCGAAACAATGCTCACTTATGCTCTTCTGGGCAATGGGGGCTGCATGTAACTCCCAGGAAAAATAACCTGCCCTGAAACACTTGGTCATGATGCTCAGCGGAAGGAAGCCCCTTGCTCCAGAGAGGGCAGACAGTGCTACCCAAGTGAGCATGGTCCCCCTCCAGTACTCCTGGAATGTCTTTCTTTGGTCTCTGTGCAAGCAGTAAGGAAAGGGAGAAATCCAAGTCCAGACTGGGGTGACCCCATCTGCCCTCAGGATGGGATGGATACCCTTCCAGCATTGTCAGTGAGGTCAAGGGAAAGACGATACAGACACCTTGTTGCATGTCTACAATTAGGAACAGTAAAGCCAGGCTTGGCCAAGCTACCTCCACCTGCAGCTTTACTTGGGAAGAGCTCAAAGGGAAGGGCCCCGAGGTGTGTCCACTGAGGACAGATCTTGCTCACACACTGCAAGCAGTCCATGCCTTTTTGGTAAAGGAAAATGGAGAGCAAATACGGTACCACTTGACGGATTTGCTTTTAAACTGTAAGATGATCAGACCCACCAGTGAATTAAAGGCAGAATTCCTTCAGGAGAGATGAGCCACCTGAAGTGTGTGTCTTTCCAAGGAGAGCAGCCTTTAGAATTCCCTGCCCCTTGCCTTTAAGGTACCTCTCTGTCACGGTGCTTGCAAAGTACTCTCAACAGCAGAGTGCAATCTTTGGCTTGGAGGGCAAATCTCAGCAATTTCCTGTGCCATTGTTTCTCTGCTCTCTTAAGACTTTATCTGCCTGTGCAGTGAATTTCAGGAACTGTGGGAGTCTGTGGCAGCTTGCAGTTAATAAACAGAGGTTGAACATTAGTGATACACTCTGGGTGCCCAGAGCCTGGTTGTGATGGGGATCCATGGCAGTGCATCCCTAGGGGATCCCTAGCCACATTCTCACCTCTGGGGATGGCACCTTGGCCTAAAGGGCTACAAACTGTCTGGCACTCCTCTTTGCTCTGCTCATACTGGAGACTGCTGCTGCCTGCAATCAGATATCCACAAGCACTGCATCATATAAAACCTTGATATTCACTTGTGTGCTGTCAATCATATTTTTCTTCTCGCTTCCCATAAGCTTTCGTATGGACAATGAGTGGGATTTTCTGTACACAAGCAGTTAAACCCATGCAAATATTATTTGCATGAAGTTTGAGCAATATATGCAGCCATCTGGAAAGTCTGTTCCGCACCAATCCCCACTGGTATCACCTTGCTCCGAAGGTGTACGTGCTCTTCATGTGGCTGTCTAGTTAGTAGGGCTGGTTATTTGAGTTGTGGTTTCTGGACAGGTTTCTTAGTACTACTTCTGCTTTTTCTCCTTCTTTTTTGCTTGCTACTGCTTGAACTTTGCTGCTTGTCAAGTGATTGCCTGGTGGCTTGTAGCAAATTTGAAGGAAACTTCAATGTCAGTCCTCTTGCAGAAATGCCTCCTCTGCAAAATCTGCTCTTACTCATCAGTGAAAAGGCAGGTACCAAATTGTGCATCGGTGAGTCCAGGGCTTCAGACGGCTGAAGCAGATGAACTAGGTGGAATTTGCTCTTTTCATGTGATACCCTGTCAGTCTGTAAGACTGTTTATTATTATTATTTCCTCAGGGACACAATTTAAAGCACCTGCCTTTTTGGCTCCTACTGTGTGAGTCATATTTCTTAACACATTTGTTCTTGTAAACTCTGTGTTGGATAAGGACATTCTATTTCGCCGTTTTACTAGAAGAAGGACTGTGAGAAAAGCTTTCAATAACTCTCAAGAGTACAACAGTGCAAAATTTTTTGTGCAAATATTGTTTGCCAAAAATGCACTTCTGATCAGGTTATCTGTGCTATTAAGTCTCCTGGAGTAGAGGTGAATACTATTTTGAGCCAAAAAGATTAAAAAAAAAAAATAGAAGGGAAATTTCTGAGAAGAGTTTGACCTTCATTAAAAAATGGTACATAATTTTGAAAGGGTCAGCTAACTTAATTTTTTTAAAAAAGGGAAAAAAATAAATCATGACAGTGTTAGGAGCTTCATCACCTTCTAGCTGAGTTAACAGGACTACCTGGTGCCAGAGGAATGGTTGTGTTCACCTCTACTTGCTAAATCTCTTTGATTCCCTTGTCTGATGCCAGTGCTCATTTGGCCTCACTGTACACTCTAATCCCCCCAAAATACTAGTGCTACCAAAGTTTCACCACCAGTAGATGGCTTAGGGCAGATGGGAACAATGAGTGACAGTTAGACTAGAATAGAGTCAACCCGTATGGTGGCATCTTGTAGCTGAACATACCTTTGGCTCCTCTGACAAGACCTTTCCCTTTCACCACTGATGGTGGCTGGTTTGGCAGTGTGCTTGGCATTCTGGCTCTCACAGGTCTGGGTACTAAGAGTCACAGTGCTCCTGAGCATCCCAGGGAGCCAGACCCAGAACAGCCTGACAGGGTCCAGCAAGGATGTCTGAATCAGAGGGGGGCTCTGATCCCAGCTAGACTTGCTCAGGCTGTCCCCAAACTGAGAACTGTTGCACGGTTGAGCAGAGAGAGGTAATTTCATCATGTGAGGTATTTCAGAAGATCTGATTTTCATCTGACATGTGAACTAAAAGAAGACTTAGGGATAAGGATTTTGAATGATTCCAACTTTCCGCTCAGCTCAATTAAACAAATTACACCCAAAGAAAGAAGAGAAACACTTAAAGAAAAAGAAAAGACATAGAAAAAGAAGGGCGAAGTCAAGGGAAGCTTTCTCTGATCCCCAGTAATTGTGATCCACCTCCATCCAGGAATTTATGGTCCTTCTTGGAGAATTGCACCAGAGACCACACCTATTTGGCAGGACCAGAGCTGGATGTCCCTGGGGGAGCATGCATAGGCTCTCCTTTCCTTTGGAAGGAGTCCATGGCATCCCTACATCCTCAAGATTCGCCATCTCAGTGGATGTCTACTAGACTTCCCGTTCTCCTGGATATTGCCAAAGCTTGGAGCTTGTTCTCTCCCCTGTGGGAAAATGAGGTAGGGAGCTGTGAAGGAATTCTGCCAGCAGCAGTGAGAATGGCTGTCACCTCTTTCACCACATCGAACAGCTCTGACACCCCTGCATCTCTTGCCTCCAGCAACCTGGTCCCTCTCTGGTCAGGCTTGTTTCTCCAGAGTCTCCAAGTTGGAAAACGGCTTGTGTTCAAGCACAGTCAGTATTAGTTAATCAGCACGTTTAATACATTATCATGCACATATTTATCTGCATCCACTGAGCTTTGTAAGCTGCAACTCTTGTAGCTTGGGCTGGAAAATTAGTTTCCCAGATGCGGAGGGTAGCTGTTCATTTATTTACAGTCCTTGGAGACCTCGCTGAATGCAATGGCACAAAACAAAATGAGGCCTCTAATCCAAAAGCCAGGAAGCTTAAGCACCTGTAGAAACAGTTTTGCATTCCAAGGGGCAAATTATCTCTAATCTTGTTAAATGACTGCACTGCAAAACAATCGCAAAATGCTTTCTTCGATGGCCCATAACCAAACACGAGGGGTCCATTACTGCTCTGTGTGAGGGAGAGCCAGTAAATCCTGCAGGAGGACACAGCTGATCGCTAAACAAGGGCTGCACTCAAAAATAAAGAAGAAACGAAATAAAGCTAGAACTGTTTGAGAACGGATGCTTCCAATTTTCTAAATTACAATAGCAACTTGTTGCCAAGCAATTACAGTGTTTCATCTGTTTTTTCCTTCTTTGCCCCCCACCTCATTTGTTTTTCTTCAGCAGATGCTGTTTCTGAACTTTGTCATTCATGTCCCTTTCTCCTCCCCCTCTAATTTACAATTGATAATGAGCCACCATCCAGACACTGCCACCAAAAAAAAAAAAGATGAAAAAAACGGAAAAGTGAGATGCCTTTGTGCCTGTTCTCACTCTGACCCTGCAGAAGCACCTTTGCTGGTCATTTTAAATCAGTGCTTTTTTAAGCAAGCTGCTTGGTTTTTTTTGTTTTCCTCACTACCCAGGACAGATGCTGCATGTAACTTTGACAAACTACTAGTAACTATTCATTGCACCAATAAAAAAGAGAATGAAAAAATAGTAATTATGCTCTATGAAACTGCAATGATAATTAAAGCCTGCAAATCTACAAATTAAAATGAATGCTTAATTCAAAGAGGGCTTGCAGGAGCACTGGAACCAGGCTCTCTGTGGGTATGCTGCTTTCTGTGAGGATGAATGCATTTTTTTTCTGACAGGGCAGGCAGCAAGGACAGCTCATTGCAGCTGGAGAAAATTCAGATCCAGAGAAGCTGCACTGGCATATACCCAGCCCTGGAGGAGGGGAATGGCACTGGGAATGCCCTGCCAGGATACACCCAAGGCAAACACCCTGCATGTGGGGTCCCTGCCAGTTGGACAGGCTCAGCTATGGCTTAGCACTGAAATCAGAAAATCTGATTTTCAATAACAAGCTTCCCCTGTATGGAATGGACCCACTGACCACTTGTGGTAGAACCAGGGGACAGGGAGCCCACCTGGGATTGGCAGTTGGCTTCAGGTCTCCCTCTGGACTTTCCCACCTGTGGGAAAGCAACCTTAAAAAATTTTCTGAAGTGACCTTACAACACTCATTCATGACACCACCACTAACTGGGAAGATGGCACCATAGCTTTGTGGGTCTTCCACTTTTCTGTACTCTCCAGCATCCTTTTAGGAGAGTGTCCATTCCTTGAAAACATGTAGGATCTCCTTCTATGATTCACCACTTCCCTGTAGAAGAGGTACCAGGGGTCAGCAGTAGCTCATTTCTGAACAGGGCCACACTGCCTGGAGGAATACATCAGTGGCAATCACAGCCCACTAAAGCTATGTTGGAGAATTATTAATTTTCCAAACAATCCATCTTTTTTCTCACTTGTCCCCACAATGAGGACCATCTCAGAACTCCCATTAGTGGTACAACTATCAGCTTGAGCAGGGTGCACAGAGAGTTCTGCAAGCGTAGACTTCTCCTACAACTCTTCAGCTCCATTTTCTCAAAAAAACTGCAGATCTGCTCCTTTTCCTAGGTGCTAAAATATCTCACTTCGAGGACAGGTTTCTTTTGCTTTTGAGGCATTATTTTTCCAATATTCCTGCAGTGCTGGAAGATTGGGAGTATTTTCTGATAAGAACTGATGAGGTAGATGAGCCAATGGGTTCATGTCTATTAAAATTGGCTTGCCTGAGCTGGTGGAAATGAAAACCATGAAGTTTCATTGATCTACATCAGCTGGGGTTTGATTCCAAGAGCAACCAGACTTTACATACTCAAAGTATTAACCCCCAAATTAATGATGAGTGGGTTATGTGGGAGAGATCTGGCCTTTCTTATCCAGCTAGTGAATGTCAGAGGCACCAGCAAGGTGTGGGCACGAAGCAGGGAAGCTGGAAGAGGAAGGGTACAAGGAAAGGAAGTGATAACCTTCAGCATGTCTGCTATGCAGGGCTTGGCCTCCCTCTCAGTTTTCAATCAGGCTGAATTTGCACACACCCACCTCACACAGCTGACTGTGTTTGAAGTCCATCCTTGCTTTAAGTGGAGTAATGGGGTAGGTTTTAACCCCATATAGCCCCAGAGCATCTAGTTAACTCCTGGATACCTTACCCAAAAGCTCTGGCACTCCAATTTTACACAAGGCTGAGATTATAAAAAGTTCAAGAATGGACTAAATTATCTTTACACGCATATGTAGGGCAGACCACAGCCTGTTATATCCAGATTTATGCCTCTCCACAGCCTCCTAGAGCCTTCAGAGTGGCCCTATGGCTACTTCCACTTTTTCCTCCTCTTTTCTGTCTCTTTTCATGTTATTCTTCGTTTTCTTAAAGGACCTGAGAGCTAATAGATCACTTCAAAATGAATGCAATTGCTTCCCAGCAGTGAGATGCTGTGTTTCCTCTACACCAAATCTATGCACTGTTCCAGTAGATAAACAGCACCAAATGTCATTTGAGAATCACATCCTGCTTTCATTCTCTCCCCTCGCATTCGAGGCTCTAGCTTTGTGTGAGAGTGATTCACTTTCTCACTGAATGCAAAGTGAAAGCCCATTTTCAGCACTCTCCCAACACCCATGCACAACCAGCTATTCATTTCCAATGATCATTTGTATTTCTTTTGGAAGACCTTAAACACCACAGGGGATAAAAGGAAAACCATTCAAGTGAAAATAAGATCGGCAAAGATAATACATTGCACTGCTGTCAGTGCTTAGCTAAAGATGAATACGTATTAGCACCTTCTTTGCCTGATTTTGTAACATAGTTGGGATTTATATGTGCTCTGTGTGTATTTGCTGCTTTTCCTAAGTAACTAATCAGCCACACAGCCGATTTCAGCTAAGTTTTTAAGGATCTCAGAGATACACAGCACCTACGAGTTTTTGACAAACAGCTGCTTGAGGAGAAGAAAGAGACAGCAGCGACAGAAGATGCAGCGTGAGTAGAGCCCTTGTTAAACGGTGCAGAAACTGCAGTCACCCTTCCTGAAGATACTGAATCCAAAACCCAGGGCTGGGCTACCTAGAGACCAGATCTCTGCTGTTCAGAGTAAATATTTCTCATAACACCATAACTGTAGCTCCAACCCAGGACCTCAGGTGTGAGTAGCCTGTTGCTTTGCTGCTCAAGATACATGGATGAAAACAGATTTTAAATCCAAAAGCCACGGTGTGATCCCTGGTTCCTTCAATGACCAGAAGGAGGAAAGTACCTTGACCAGTTAACTTCCATATGGCAGGCATGTTAGAGGAGAAAACAAGTCTCTCCATCCTCCTTGTCTGTGTCATAATGTGGGACAAGGTTGCTTATTCATGTAGACACTGATGAACAACCCCAGTAGGTCCTGAGCTCTAGTTTTTTGTCAGAGCTAGATAAAGGGATGTGATATTTCACACCCATTACATCAGCTCAGGAAGAGGCATATTATAGTAAATGCAAAATGCCAGGTGATGTTACCTTGCCCTGCAGTACTTTTGTAATTTGGTAGGACCTGTAAGCAAGGGAGTTTTAAATATAGGGATGAGCATGTCTGTCCCATTTTCATTAATAATAGATCAATGAGTCAGAAATAGAAGGGACACAAAAACTTAGTGCCATCAGTGAATGGAGAAGATGCAGGATTTATCTTAATTTAGAAATAGTGGGACACATGCATAATTGCCTTCCTTAGAAGAGGAGGTAGGAAATCTAGGGGGTCATTGGAGACAATAGTGGAGTTCAGTGGGGAAACTGAAGGCTTGCTGGAATGCACAGAGCCTGCATGGACAGTTCAGGTCTTCCAGACACCTGCTGGACAAGGCAGCTGGCAAGGGAAACTACTGATTGATTGCAGTGACTCGGAGAATTAAGTGTAAGAAGTAAGGTAGGGGAGAGGGACAGAAGAACCAAAGGAAGAGGTCCACTGTGTTGCAGGAAGGGGAGAAGAAATCAGCAGGAAAAAATCAAGCAGTTCAATAAGAAAAGAAGATAAAATTTAGCTATCCAGGAACCCAAGAGGCTGCAAAGAGGTAAGAGGGTAAAACACAGGGGAGAAGGAATTGATGAGTGTGGCAGGAGAAAGAGCATTGCTGTTTCATATCAGTCCTTGAAAGGCAGGAGACAGGAAGGTCCTTGCCAAGAAGAGCTGACTGACCTGTCATTGGTAAGGGTTCAGTGGAGAGTACAATGTTGATCTGGAAGCTAAAGCGAGTCCCCAAAGGATGTGAGGGTGAATCAAGGTTAATTATGCCCACCTAAGAGAGACATACAAAGAAATAAGTCTTGGATGAGTCTTTCAGCCTTTGGAAGGGGTAGCTGAAGTCATTATATGGAGGTCAGCAAGTGCCTCAAATATTCATCAAGAAGAATGATTTTGAGACAGTTTGTTACGGGGAATTCCTAATGAAAAGAGTATTTAATGGATTGCTTTCGCCTCAGTAGAGACAGTGATAGTGTAGGATTAAAACTAGCATGTATGAAGCTCTCATAAGAAATTGAAAAGGAGAAATGAGGGAGAGAGTTTGAAAGATATCTATGTTCTTACACCTGGATTCAACACAGAGGAAGAGGAAATTGAGTGCATAAGGGAAAAGTCATGTATACTGGGAAGTGAGACAGTAGAATGGATGCTGTGGAAAGGAAAGATTATTGCTGCAAGCAATAATTAAATAGACAATTTGATAATAAGAAGATTCTGTCTGATGCTGGTATGAAAATTACATTGCCCAGTAAAAGCATTGAAACATTTGTCTATTGATTAAAGAGGCATTAGCAATACAGTGGAGGGACTCGAACTACCAAAGCAGGAGGTAAGACTGGATATTAGAAGGATAATAGAAATATGGTGAAATGGCATTGTTTTTGGAATTCAGGCAATGAAGGATACATTTTGGTCATGAGAGGTAGAAAAAAATACTAGAAGGAGAAGTAGTGCTGTATGGTAATGGTAGGAGAGACTGTCAGGACATAAGAACTGGTTACATGGGCAGAGCAAAATACATTTGGGTCAAGTGATATAGGATAAGATGGCTAAAGACTTTGAGGCTAAGTCACACTAGGAATTTCCTATAGGTTCCCAGGCTGGACTGCAAGCTAAAGATTACTTTCTTATATGTGTGTGTGTATTTATCTATTTAAATGTATAAATATATATAGAGAGAGCAATATGTATACAAGTGAGAATTGTATCATTATTGGAAGCTTTAATTCTGCACATATGCACTGGAGAATAAATGCTATCCAAAAAGGCCCATACAGCCCTGAATGTGAGCTGATCCATTGACTAGTCAGTCATACAACAAATACAAGATGATGAGATTTTGTAGACAGTGAGATGTCTTGAGAAATTAATGACTTTGGATCTGTGATCACAAGATGAATCCATGTAAATGCAATAAAAGTATTAAAAAAGGGATCTGTAACTTAGATCCAAAGGGGCAAATTTAAATAAATTAGAGGAATTAGCTGTAAAACCACTGGGGTTGAAGAGCTCCAGGACTTTTGTGTGCAGAATACTTTTCAGGGAAGAGTGGAAAACCCCCTTTGCTCCTGTATCTTGCTCAGGACAGGAATCAGTATTGCAGAGGAAGGCTCCAGACTGAACCAAGTGCAAGATCCACTTCAAAAGAGTATTTGGAGTTAGCAGAGCTAAAGGTTACAAGAACTGAAAACCAGACCTGACCAGCAAAAAAAAAAAAAGCCACATTTTAGAGGTCAGAAAGCATAGAGAGCTTGTGAGAACTGCCAACTGTCAAGCTGGGTTAAACCTTGCAAAGGAAATTAAAATCAAAACCAGAAAGTTTTTTCAGCTAGAGGAGGAATAGGAGAGAAAGAGCAAGGAGACTTAAAATATGGCACCAAAGCTTCATAAATGCTTTGCCTCTGGATGCAGTTCTGTGAGATAGGATGAGATTACTTATCCCTGCCAGCGAGAAGGGGCTCTGCTGTGCTTCCCCATCTCCCCTCCACGGTGACGCAGTCTCACCCCATGTCTCGCCTCCTTAACTCATAAGTAAACTACCCCAGAAAAGCATGTGGCTGGTTTTTCTGCCATTTTAGCAAGTTGAGTTGGCTCAGGAAACTGCTCCACAAGCACCCAAATTGAATGAGTGAGGCCATGGGGAGATGAGAGAGGCACGTCCTTCCCCTTGCAGCCTGTGCAGTGTTAGACTGGCTCAGCTGGCTGTGACAGCACCGTTTTCCTTTTGGTTGAGGACATGAGTGAATTTGCAAATGAAAGGAAATGAGGATGAGGCTATAGGAATGGGAATGACAACATAGGAGGTGGAATGGAGGCTGGGGGACAGATAGTCTCTGTCCCCAAATTCTGGAAGAAGGGTGTGAATTGGCTAGTTCAGTAGCAATGATGCATTCATTCAGTCATGGGTAGTTCATGTAGCTGAAAAATGGGATTTGGGCCCCATGGCTAAGTATGAAAAGCAAAGACAGAACGAGATGTTTTGGGCAACTACAGAGCCATTGCTTTGACCTCAATGTTATACAAGAGTTTATAATAATTTCTTGAAGGAAAGAAAACTTACAACTTGGAAATTAATAGAAAATGGGATAAAAGGCAACCAGTTTATCACAAGTGTATTGTATCCTTTTCACCTACTGTATGAGTTGATCCTCTTTATTCAGTCCTAACACAGAAGCCAGGAATTGGCTGGTTTTCTTCCGTCAGGATTGTTTTATTCCTTGGCCATTCACCAGAAATAAAAAAAAAATCCTATTTCAATAGCCTTGGGAAATGGATGTTCAGCAACATTCACTGTAGCTCACTGGGTTTCTAAGGGCCTTACAGGCAGTGGGTACAACAAAGCGATACAGCTCGGCAGTGGTGCGGTGGTGCTTCATGGGTTCTGTCAGTACACCCTGCAGCAGGATGCCTGCAAACTCTTGCAGAGCAAAAATCCCATCCAACCATTGCTGTGGCTTTCAAAATGTCCTTCAAAATATAGCAGAGCCCTCCACATAACATCTATAATTTCATGTTCTTCCCCAGGCTCCCCTCAGCTCTTTATTACTATTTTTGAAGGATTTTGCTCAGAAAGGTCTTTATACTCTTCAGGCACTGCTGAATTGGAATGGGAAGCAGGGTTTCTCCTCATTGTAAGGTAGGCAGGGCTGCCTTCCAGTTTCCCAGCTGCAGAGATTTATAGCCACTACCAGATTCACTAGGTGGCCAAGGTTTTATAACCCAATTGAACAGAATAAAACCATTTAGACTGAAGGCAATTTGATGCAGGACTCAATGACTTTCAGGAACTTGATGTATTACTGTGATCATGTAAGTTACAAATTATATATATATGTATATATTTGACAAATTGTTTTCAAAAACAATTTAATTATTTGGAATGATTTAATCAGGGTTGACAGGCTTGTGCAAAGCATCTCTGGGAATGCAGCAGAAAACCTTGAAGTGTATGGAAGATTTTCAATGTGTGTTAAATCCTGTTCCAAAGAGTGGGGTTTGGTATCCTTCCCAAGGCTTCAAACTCCCTTGAATACAAATTCCCTTTGAGTGTCTCCTGGGTTAGGCTCATCTGGTCCATTACTGGCCTGCCTGCAACTCTATGAAGCAAACTTACAGTGGCATTGCAGAAGAGACATCTGCCTTCAACATCCTTGGCCAAACATTAGGGAGAACAATGTTCTCAGGACATCTGGCTATCCCAGCAGCAAGGAAACAAAACAATAGGACGCATGGATGCCCCTCTACCAAGGAGAGGGCTGGAGATAAATGGGCTGGAGAAGCCACTTCTCTGAAGCCAGAGATCAGTCCTTTTCCTTACAGCAGAAATGAAACTGTCTTCTAACTTGTGATAATGGCAGGCTTGGGGAACTTGCAACAAGCTCATGGGTAATGCATTTATATTCTACACAATATGAGCTATGCCTCCCTGACCATCAAATTGGGCAAACCATCTGAAGAAGTTTTGTGTTCAGACAAGTAAGAGGAGCTTGATTCATTCTCTCTACTTGAGCTACAAAAGTATGCAAAGCTAATTTGGGTCTAAATTCAAACAATAGCTGTTGGAATTTATTTCACTCACAAGATTTGAACTTCCAGGGCTGTTCCAGATTTTTTTGTTTCTCTTGCTCCATCTGCCTGCCATTGTTTGATGGACATTTTGGAAATAATGGACTTCAGGCTCTGATTCCCTTGTATTTCAGAAATCCATGTGTCTGCTTGTATTAAATATTTCAGGTTGCAATTCTGCTGTGAATCAGACTCAAAGGAAGGCTTGCAGAGTGCTGTCAGTGTAATCAAATCATGATGCATTCATCATTAAAATGAACTAAGGAGACTTTTCTGAGTTAATTTTAAGCAATCTGGCCTTAAGTAGGTTTCCAGGGTCTGCTTTCCAGGCACAGTTTTACCATGGGAATGGGTACACATCCTGCTGCCCTCATAGAATGGATATTTCCATGGTGTGTTATAAGTCTCTGTCCTGCCAACCTGTTCTGAGCACAGACTGTTCAATGGCAGGAAGAAAATACATGTCTTTTTGCTACAGGAATGGAGATATTGAGATATTTGGGATGCCTATGAATGTTCACTGTAGTGGTTCAAACTGAGTCCTCAACAAGCTTGCTACTGCAAAGTCATTTGGGAAGAGATGGGTCTCAAAGAAGTCAAATAGAAATGAAGATGAAAATTACAGATTAAAAAGCTAAAAGTGACAAGGAAATATCTCAACAGGAACCTTATCTCCAAGACTGGAATGTCTTTCAGTATAAAAATGTCTGCTAATGAATTCTCTCTATATAACCAAATGCCTTGGCTGCTCCCACCCAGACTCCTGCAGCTTACGCTTCCCCACAGTTTTCATTTGCTTTATTGCTTTCAGATGCTGCTTGGTATGAGTTCCTCTGGTAGCTGTGTCATTGCCACCAGCACTGGGGGAATGTGGCTTCAGCTGACTGGGCTGTGAGGCGTCAGCCCTGTCTCTCCAGGGACTGTCTGACAAGGCAGAGCTGCCTGAGTGCAGCCACATAATCAAAACCAATCGATGCTGCTCAGCAAGCACAAGCCCCGACAGCTCTTGGCTGTATTCTCATGTACGAAGACATACTCAGGCATCAGGAGGGGAGGCTACTAATAGAGCAACTGGTGGGAATAACACCTACCAGGAGAGTTCATGCTGTTGTACACGCCACTCCTGTTAGGCCTTTTAGATCTGTCCCTTTGATTTAGTTGTAAAACTCTGTGTATCTTTTCCTTCTGGTTTGAAACACTCCTCCACGTTCCTTCTGCTCTTACTCAGGATCCTCAGATACCTTTCCAGTGAAAACAATCCTGGATTTATTTACAGCAGATCATTATTTATTTTAGCAACCCTTTTGAAGGGAAGGCAAAGGGTGATATGAGTTATCCAATGAGGACCTCAAAATGAGCTCTGTGCTTTCAAGATAGGGGCATTTTAATTGAAGGGCTTAGAGGGGAAGAAGAATGTGAACCCAGAGTGGGAGCCTGTTTTTCTTGATGCTTTCCATGTGATGTGTTTCTGCAGTGCAAAATCCAGGAATACTCCACAAGGAAGTGAGAGCCAACTGGCTCTTGATAATGGTCCTGCCTTGAAAGCAAACACAGGTAAATAATTATTTATTTATTTGTTTGTTTTGTTCTCCAGAGTTGTTTTAGGTTGTATATTTTGTTTTCAAATCTCCCTACACGTGCACATGTACTCTTGCTTTTTTTTCTACCTTAGCTGAGAGATGCCAGAGAATTAAAGTGAAACATTTTGATGCCTCAGGATATCCCATGGGAAGCGTTTTGTACTGAGGAATTTAAGGGTTAGAGTGATATAAGTAGGAAGAGAAGGAAAAGGTTGCTGTTTTTATTTCCTCCTCCCCACCTTTTTCCATTTGCAGTTATCTATAGACAAAATTCAATGAGCAACTATCCCTGTCCCCAAATGGCTTTTGAAGTGGCAGGGTGCTGAAATAATGGAGGCAAATGCAGGCACTGAAGAAAACCAATGCTTCAAAGTTCAACAGAAGCCACGTCACTTGGTTGGCAGTGGTTCTTCCCCTTTCCCCATGCAAGTTATTTATCTGTTCTTCATCACAGCAGTGCTTAGAAGCCTCAGCTGTGCTACAGGCTGGTGATTTAAGCCAACAGTTTTCCAACTGCAAGGTAATGCAACCCTCCAGACATGTAGCTGCTCTAAAAAGACCTGTGAAAATGACACTCTATTGTCACGAGACATATTTTTTTGATACTGAGGCCTGCACCTCTGTAAGAAAATGCCTAACTGATTACCTCTATAGCAAGGTACGACCTACCAAGGTCATCTGCACTAAACTGGAGAGAGACCTTAACCTTGACATCCCCTTGCTGTACTGTGTTTGTGATATTTGCAATTTCTGACCCTCTCTAAGAGGCCATTCGCTTCCTGAGGAATTTTACCCATCAGCTTAGTCAACCCAAGAGCATCAAGCATGGAGTGGTTACTGGATGCACCCTCTCAATTCCCACTGCAATAACTTTATTGCTTATGACAGGAGGGTTAAAGCCAAACAAGAAACCTGATTGATTTCTGCCCAAGAAAGGCTGAGCTTAAAGAATGCTGTTTACACAAAAGGGCAGATTCTGATCTACTATCAGTGTATTATACCAATATAAGACAGATCCAAATGAGGCCTTTGGCTTGCAAAGTATTTTAGGGGTCTTTGGGGAGAGGCAGCTTTGTAAAAACACAGATTACAAAGAGAATTTTCACAGTTTCTGCTGCAAAGGAAAGGCACAGGCAGATGTGCCTTTGATGCTGATCTTCTGAAATGTCTAACACTGCAGGTGAGGTACAGACTGGATCTTCCCTGCCTACATTTCAGTATGCCCTGGCTAGACCAGAGCTTTTAACAGTCATGGGGCCTTCTGTGGGTTGATTGATTTGGATCAATAGAGATTCTGGTTCAGTCTTGGTTTTAGTGGTATAATCTCAGTCCTTACCTCCTAGTTTAGTTTGTGAATGCCTGAAGATGTTTGTAGTTTAGGGTAGCTGTAATTTTCAGCCATTTAGCTGAGCAGATCCCTATGGTGACTGAGCTTCTTGGGGAACAAAAAAGTTTATAAAGAAGTAGCAGGGAAGAGCAGGAGTGTGTGGGGGGGAAGTTTTACCTATTCCTCCAAATCCACTGCCCATTGGACTCAAATATCTCTATTTGATACTGAGTGCCTGCTTTCCTTTCATGCCCCCTAAGACTCCAGAGCGTGTAAATCCCTTTGCAGTCAACTCCATGCACATGATGATAGTCACTGTAGCCGTGCAGGTATTCTAAAATGAGTTTCTCTGGACTTGTTTTGTTTTGCTTTGTTTTTTAACTCATTGTTTAAAAAATCTTAGTCCCTGTCCTGCCTGCTAATCAACCTACTGGGATCAAAAGTGTAAGAGGGCTTTGAATTTGCCTATGATTTTGAGGGAGGACTATGGGGGAAAACCTCTAGGAGAGCAATAGCAAAATATTCAAGATAGTGAGTATGGGCTGAATGCCTATGATGCTTTTGGAAAAGCCAGACTGAAACCTGCAAATTAATGAGATCTTTAAGAGTGTTGAAAACCCCAGGAAGATTTGTGATTTTTAAAGACATAATCCCATCTCACTCTACTCTCACAAGGTAAGTAGACCTATTCATACTTGTCTCAGCATTGTTGTGGAATATGCAGCAACAGAAATCTTTAAAAAGAGATTAGATAAAGAAATATTAGGCTTATTTTGTGTAGGATTAATCTTTTCCTGGCAATGGACTAAATGGGCTCATGAATTCCCTTACAAACGCAATTGCAGCAGTGTTAAAGTCTACCTAAAATGTGAGGTTTTTAAAGAGAGAAGGCAGAATTCAAAAACTACTGAAGTCAATAGACAGATAGTTCATAGTAATTTTATCACAGCAAATCACGAAAAAAATTGAAATCATGGGGCCATTACTACAGTGAACTAAAATTGGTATGTCTCCATCAACTCCACCTCAATGATGTGCATTTATATTATCTCAGAATCTGATTTATTTTCTGTTTCTGACCTGACCGAAGAGCCTGTTCCTCAGCAGCTCTGTCATGCAAAATCCATTTATTTAACACTGTTGTCTTGGAATGAAAATGGAGAACAGAAGACTCTAAAATTAGAGAGGAAAGCTTAACTCCATATTTAATAAAGGTTCCAGTCTAGCATAAAGAGCTTTCTTGATTTTAGTATCAAAACTAACAACCACAGACTAGGCCTAAATTACCAGGTTCTGATATTTTCATTAAAGAGACCTTATTCCACAGACTCCCACTGGAATCTCTGAGGGGGCCTGGAGAAATGCAAGGCATGACCCAGTGGAAGTACAGCATCAAGATCTTATCTCTTTAAAAATGTCTTTAAAGTCACTTTTCTAATGCATCCCTTTAGAAATTGGCTATATTCTTCTCAGAAACATAGTACTCTCTTCCTGTGGAAGCTGCAGGAAGCTGCAGTATCTAATAATGTTGATTTTCTATTCTCTCTATTCCAGCATATCAAGAGGCACTTAAGAGATTTCAGAATGTCTCAGAATTAAATTATGTGAAAGAGCAACAAACAGAACTGAGGGATCTAGCACTGAATGCAGTTTCTGTATGGAGTCATAGGAGGTTGCAGCCAGAAGGAAAAGAAC
Source organism: Scytalopus superciliaris (assembly GCA_013400415.1). Classification (NCBI taxonomy): domain Eukaryota; kingdom Metazoa; phylum Chordata; class Aves; order Passeriformes; family Rhinocryptidae; genus Scytalopus; species Scytalopus superciliaris. Next base: position 223,557 of record VXBX01000547.1, read on the forward strand.
AAAGAGGATTTACTTCTCTTCATGGGTGCAAACCAGGACCACAACTTGGCTTTGAAGAAGTTTCACTGGAAATCCTGGAAAGACAAGAAGGACCCATATTTTCCAAACTTAATCCAAAGGTGGCTGAAATTTTGTGGGAGCATTGTCCTTTATCCCCCTTGGGTCAACAGACAAGCTCTGGCTTTAGGTTGCATATTCTTTCCATGCAAATTTCATGCAATTTTACATCGTTGTTTCTTGTCTGTTATGGTCAATGGTCCTTCTGGTTCCTCTCTGTAAGCAATATTTCAGTTGTCACTGGGGCCTGATGCCACCAGGACAGCCTGCAGAGGGATCTTCAAGTGAAAATAAAACTGTCAGGCTCATCTGGTCTTCTCTAATGGATATAAATGAATCCAGAACTGTGTGCCAGGCTTTTCACAAACTGTATGGTGTTATAAAAAACATGCTGCCAATGAGGTTAGAAACCCCATCCTTTATGCCTTGTGGTTAAGGATATATATGCTGTACTGGAATGTCAGAAATAGCAAGATGTGTTAGTTTAGGCACTTTAATAAGAATGTCTAGGTTTATGAATGGGCTTAATTCGAGTTCTTTACAAGCAATATTAGCTCTCCCTTGAATTGTTGTTCTTCTTTTTTCCTTTTCTTTTTTTTTTTTTTTCTCCTTTTTGTGGTTTAGATACCACTACTATTACCGGCTCCTGGCTGGCTGCATACTTGACAAAGTTTGTCATGAGGTCACGATTTTCTGGTGTCTCAAAAGAGGTAGCAATGGAGTGACTGCACAGAGAACTTGCTGCCATCTCAGAACTTGTTTTCCAGCTTTCCCATGTTTCTGCCAAATAAATACAATGTGAAACCACTTGATGAAAACACCTAAGCAAGTGGACCAGTGAAGAGCCCAAAATGCAGAGTCATCCCACACTGAAAATGGACTTGTTCTTTGTTGGGATCTCACCTTCAGCCAGTTTTTGCTTTGGTTCCCATTTGTATAATTATGGTAGCAGTTACATTGTCTAGCAACTGGTTTATTTTCCCAGGTTAGGTGCAGCTGAGGTACCACTGCTCTGAAGAGTTAGCAGGTAGACTGAGAGGTGGAAAGGCGAGAAAACCCACTTAGATTATGAAGTTTCAATGGCTGCAGAGAGGAGCCAGGGTCCTGCATGCCCAGTCAGAGAGTCTCTGCTCAGACCTGCCACTCTGGTTGTCTTCATGTCAGGACATCAATGTGGTGTGTATTTCCTTGCCTCCTCCATCTCCCAGGCTTTGTGCAGCACTGCTTGTCTTGGGTTTTAGGACTGGGACAGTGTTTTCATGCTGGTTTGTGAAGTGCTAAGAGCTCTGAATCAGATTGGATCTCTAGGATTCTCCAAACTTATCAAGCCAAATCAAGTCTTTGGCAACATCACTGTGGTCTTGTATTGAAAAACAGAGAAACAAAAACCAAAACAAACCCTAAAATCCACCCTATGCTCTCTCTTGTGTAGCTACAAATCATCAGACATCAAAACTTCCAAATTTGAGAAGTGTAGGTTTGATCTTCAAATTTAAAAGCAGGTCCATTCTTGCCAGAACCTTAGGTATTTGTTAGAAGTTGATTATAGACCCCGAACCTAAGTTTTGCTTTATGTCTGTGCTGAATGATGTGGAATTACATATATTCTACTGATTTAGTTCAGGAAGCTCCAGGGAGCTGGATATTAGTAGTTCCAAATCACTTAAATTTGCTAATACCTTTCAGCTCTTTGTCAGAGCTTGTTTCTACACCTACATATGTTTCAGCTGTACTGATGACATATATGTATATATTTGTGTATATATCTATGTATCCTGTACCACTTGCTTGTGCAAGGAAAGAGGTGAGTACAGCAACAAAGGCTTGTTCTGCCTCTACAAGTGTGTGGGCTTTGGCTCTTGCCAGTTCTTCCTCTGTGGTAAAGGGGATTAGAAATCTAGAGGTCAGAAACAGCTTTTGTAAAAGGACAAAAACTCAGCCCCTGGTTACTTCAGTGAGTTATACAGATGGATCAGTAATGTAGCTGTGTTGGTCTCAGTATACAAGAAAACCATGGTTTATAGGAAAAGATAATATTTTTGTTAGTCTAAATGATTAAGAGGCATGGAAGAAAGCAGGCAAGCTTTCAAGAATGTGAGACCTGAAGAAAAATGCTGAGATATAGCCCATGAATGAATTTGAAGTTTGAAGGTATTTAACTTTTATTTGGACTCCATCACAATTTCTTAGTGTCAGTTGCTCTGATGCTAACTGGAGTTTATAAATGAGGTTAAAGTTATCTTTTTATTGTCCTCCCCCAGAATGGAGGACATTAATCTCAATGGGGTGCTCTTAATTTCCCCAGTTTGTCCCTACTAAGTGCTCAGTTGTCTCTGCTAAGAAGATCAAGGCTACCCTGGAACCCAACCACAAACTACTTTGTGACTCTGGACACACTCGAGGTTACTTCCTCTGGGGGATGTTCATGCTACCTGCTCTGCTCTGAATTTGGATGGCCAAGTGAATTGGCTGAGCTCCTTAGACTCCATTTATAGCTACTGGAAAGGAAAGGGTCTTCCAGAGGGTGTTTCAGAGCACTTAATTTAGCCTACACCGTGAAGGAACCTCTGGGGGACCAAATTTCTCTCCACCTTCTTTGGAGAGTCATAGGAAAATCAGCTCCAGCTGCACCCCACCAAACTTTAGTCTCCTCTGTGAGGTACTGGTGTCCTCCTTACTGGTAAACATTGACCCTTCTGTGTGTCTATTAGCTAGAGATGATGTGCACCTTGGTTCACGTGTCTGAATTGAGAAGCATCAAGTTTAAAGTTTGATGACTAAAGCAAAAAAGTTGAATCCTATCCTCTCTCTCTTTTAAGGATGCTATGGGCACAGTGACAGTGTGTAGTTCACTCTTTAGGGGAAAGGAGGAGGCTGTGAGTTCACACTGCATATTGCTGTGCAGGGTGGACATGTGGTCTGGGTGTCCCAGAAAACATATTAGCCCAGCTTGAGCTCATTTCAAAGCTATGACTGCTCAGCAAGTCACCATATTTTCTGGCTGCCCGTCATCTGATGCTGGGAAAGTGCTATTCCGTCCTTTCAGCAAGTCTGATGGATGTTGTATTTAGTGACAAAATTTTAGTTTCCAGCTTCCACAGACTGGAATGGTGACATGTTACCATAAAACAGAGGTTTTAGATAACTTGCTGAGAGGTTTAGGTGCCACATTTATGCTAAAATAGATAGACTATAACTTTGCTCAGCAAATGAGTTGTCTGCAGGTTGCTGAGGACAGCCAAGTCTTACCTTTATGCAACCAAGAGATGATAGTCACCACCATGGCAGCTTGTTGCTTATGCATTTTGGTTTTGCACCTCCCATTAAGTTGGACTCCCTGTGCAGAAACAGGTTCATGTGCCCCATCAAGCAGTATGTAAATTGTCAAATGCTGGTCTGGTTCCTGCTAGAGCATCAAACAGATTAAAAACATTGGCTATGTTTGGTCATGCTGTTGTAGCTCCTGTAATCTATTATGAATTGCTGCTACTAGGGCTATTGATATCTCAATAAGATGGTTATATGCCTCATCTATTTCAAGCTTTTAATAGAGCACCTTCTTCCATTTCTAGAAAGCATCTCATACATCTTGAGCATAGCTACAGTTTAAATAATTAACAAGAACATTAGTAATTAGTAGCATACAACCAAACCAATAAATGCCAGAGCTTCAGTGTTGGGTTTCTTCAAGCCTCTGAAGCAATGAAATGCCACCAGGGAGCAAGACAGATGTGTTGAACTCTGGCAGTGTCAGGGAATTCCCTAAATAAAAACTTACAGATGAGGCTAGGAAGGGGACAATCCTCCACTCTGCAAAGGAAGGGAAGAAATTCCTCCCAGACCCAGCACCTGGCAAGGAGTTCAACCAGGTGCATATGATCCTCAGGCTTGGTTTGATACAGCTTGACACTTTCAGGCAATCTATGTGTCCCATCTCCAGCTGCAATCAAGCTTTTAATCTTCAGAGGAAGGTGAAAGAAAGACAAAAAGGCCAGCCTAAAAGCCAAGTAAGGTCTCAATGGGGTAACATCGACATCCTTCTTATTAAATTATTGCATAGCTTTAATACAAGGACTTTGTTTGTAATATTTTGCTTCATTTCCTGAGGAAATGAGTATTATGCAGCTGTGCTCTGGTTGTTTGTTTGTATGTCAGGCTTACCCCATATTTAATAATTATTGAGACTGTTAGCTGATTTCTGTGCAGTTTGATGTAAGGGAAAAGACATTGCAATATTATGTTTTAAAATATTTAGGAAAATTAGCAGTGGGATACAGGACAGAGACTAAGCTAGTGGGAAAGATCTTAATATGAGTTCAGCATAGTTATTTGACATGAGAGAATCCACATGGAAGGCAGCCACAGGAAGCCCAAGAAATATTCCCTAAGTCCCAATGCTTGAGGAAGAACATGTTAATGCATTTTTTTCTAACCCCACTAGAATTCTAATTAAACTGGCCTGTTCCCCAGGATTCCTTTTAATTCTGCATTTATCTTCCAGCAACTCCACTTCTAGCTAGTGCATCCCCTGTTGAGTCCCATGACCTCTCCATCTACCTGCTACTCCATCTACCTGCTGCCCCAAAACAAACCCTAGTTTTGATCTTACAACACGTTTGCCTTTATTTGAAGTTCAGTGAACAAAGAGATAAAGAAAGAAAAATCCTTTTACAGAATGTTTTGGAAACAATAGCTTTTTTTTTTTTTTTTTTTTNTTGACACCCTTTTTTTTGATACTGGAAAAATTGATTCTAGATGGCAATGAAAAACATGACCAAAATTTCCCACCTTGATCTGGGTAACAAGGCATTTCAGTCAGTGTAGTCAATGCAGGGTGACTCTCCTGGCACTCCTTTAGAGATGTTCATATTGTCCTGCTTGGCTTGTGCCACCAGCGCGGTGACTCCCAGTTGTGAAACAGCTGTGTGCCCTAACAAGGACTCTCTAAGGCACTGAGTCACCAAGACATGGTTTCCCCCCTACAGGCAACTTATCCTTGACTTCAAAAACAGGAGCGAAAGGTCTAACTGGGCAGAGATTCATCAGCTTTGCTTAGTATAGAGAAGGTCTCTGTATCTCTCCATAGAGTTTTCACAGGGTGTGTGCACATCCACACATGCCCACCTGGATAAAATGTTTCAGGGAAACACCTGAAGGAAGAAGCGCTGTGTCAAACGACATTGGCACGAGAAGAAAAGAGTATGAAATGGCTGTAAACAAGCTTGCATCTGAAAATTGTAAGAAGAATTCTAGGCATTAGAACACTGAGGTTTCTCAGCAGCATCCCAGTGGAAAGAACAGAGGCAAACAGCTTGTTGCACTGTGGGCCTGCAGGATGGGATGGCAGTGAGAGTGAGAGCTGTGCCCAGTCTGAGGGTCAGAAGAAGCTTTAAGGATGAGAAAAAACAATGTATCTGCCACTTGACTTAGTAAGCGTTAAACCGTAATTTAGCCTCTTGACAACTGAGCTTATATTTAGTGTAAGTATATGGTTAATCCTGCTGACTTAATTTCTTGCAGAGCTGAGAACACTCTGAAAGACATGTCAGAGATGGCTCTGGGATTTTCCTGTTAGACTGGAGGACACAGCCACCATTCCTAAGACCTCTTCCCTGACACATTTTGCTGCCATTTTTGCAGGAGACAGAAGACCTTCCTCCACCTGGACATAACACACTATAGAGCAAATTCCTTTTTGTCCCACCTGGCTAAGTTCATTGTAAACACAGTACAAAACCAAAGTTTCATCTTATCTTCTTGGTGAAGCAGAATAGAGGATCTTTATACAGAAATATACAAAATATCAAAAATCTACAAATACATAAAAACCTTAAGGTATAATTGACTGAGGTGGGCAAATATCAAAACCCTGCTGTAATGCAAGGCGTGTCTCTGACAGCTCTCTCTCCCTCTGCTAACAACAGGGCCTAGATCAAATCTGTAGTACCATTATCCTGCATTGGGCTGACTTGTGTCACCTATCCCTGCTGGCTGTCCCACGGAGAACATCTTCCTTTTACGTTATTGCACCAGGAAAAGGAAGAACAGGCAGGGGAAGAACCCAAAGTACAGTATAAACTTATAGTTAAAAGTGTCCTCATCCTCTTTCAGCCAGGCAAGTGGGGCAGTGGAGCAGGACAGCTGTCTTTTAGTGCTTTCAAGATACATTTCAAGCTGTGCACAGCTGGAGCTATTCAGTAGCTCATGAAGGAACTCTGTACCCTTGCCAAGGCTCTGCAGCTGCCAAATCTGCCTTTATTAGCAGCAGCATTTCTCGTTCTCCATAGCTGAATACAGAACAAGTCTGACATTATTTTTCATTCAACCTTCCCAAGCATGCTAAGAAAATCACAATAATCACCCAGTGTGTATGCATGTCTTATAAATGTTTTCTTATTCCTATATACACGCAAACACCCACACATACACTTAAAACAGTCTGGATGCAGAGCCACACCAGAGCATCGAACATCTATTTCCTATTCTGGTCAGTTACACATCTCAGCTGTATTTAATCCTCTTGTTACTCATTATCTCTCAGCTCTCCCATGAACAGGTCTTTGTCTGGGCCATGCTGCTTTTTGTAGGTGGCATTCCCATCCACACAGATGGCTGGAACAGCCCTTAAGTCCCACTTAAGTCCTGTTTTAAGGATCTAAGTAGTTCTCAAGGGCTCTCCATGCCTCTTCAGGGGTGAGGTGAACTTAAGCCTGTGCAAATACCTGTTCTGTAGAAATGAGAAAGGGTAGTTATGTTTAAGTAAACTCAGTCTTTCTTCACTCTCCTCTGCTGCCCATTTGGGATTCATTTCTGGTCACCTACCAATCTTCAAATTTTAATGTATCTCTTCAGTCAAGGACCAGATATAAAATGAGGCTACTTCTAGGCCAGTCATGTGCTCCAAAGAATGGCAATTCCCTTATTTGTCTAAGGATGTATTTTGGCTTCATTTGGCACCTGAAAACTTTCAGATGAGGTTTCAAGCAGGCTTGATGTAATGGGGCATGTGAAGGCAGGAAAATCACCTCTTCTGGAGAACACAAACTTCACAGGCAAGTCAAAGGCAACCCAGAGCTTGCCCCAGCTCTGTAGGCAATAGTTACAGAGACATTTTCAGGAATTATTACCCATTTGCCAACTGACATGTATGATTTCTAAAAGCAAGTTGAAGTGCTGCTCTTACCATTCAATGGATATTCATAATGTGTCTAAGTATGTGTATGATATTAGTCCTTTAAGGACCTGGAGCACCTGGCAGACAATAATGGTGTACACTACACAAATGTCACTGTGATTAGACAGATACTTTAAATTTTCATTTTGCAGGTAGAATAACAAAGGCAGAGAATTTCTGTGGCTTTCCCATCCCTGTTGGAGAAGTCTGTATAGGAACTGGGAATACTACAAAACTATTTTACTCCTGTGAACTAGGTAAATCACAGAGTCATGGAAGCAGAATAATGGATATTGGAAGACACTTTTGAAAATCACACATTCTTACCACTTGCTAAAAAAAGAGCTAGCTTACATCAGGTTACTCAGGACTTACTCCAGATAAGTTTTGAATATCCTCGAGGACAGATATCGCACAACCTTACTGAGGAAGTTGCTCAAATGTCTGACTATGCTCATTGGGAAATTTTTTCTTAATATCTACCTGGAAGCTCTGCTCCTGTGAGTTGTCTCCATGGCCTCTTGCCCACTGTGCACCTCTAGGAAGAGTCTGGCTCAGTCTTCATAATATTGTCTTCTCATAAAAATTAATTATGACCACTTATTTCACCACCTCATAAGATTTTTTGCTTTATTGCTACATTTTTAATAGCTCTGGTAAAGTCTTCATTTTGTTAAAGATTGTTTCTGATGACACAGCTAAGTATGTTCCAGATACTGTAGAAGAAATTGTATTTAGTGTAGTCACTCACTTCTCTCAGTGAAGTGGAAAATCAATGCAATATGTGCATCTTGTTAGGGTCTACACTTACTTATGAAGGTTTTCCTGATAAACTCTGGCCACGCTAACACTTTACTCAAAGGAAGTTTCTCCTGGGATGCATCCTCTGCAGATGAAAACTGTCATCACCCTATTAAGTCAATGGGACCATGACGACTGCACTTGCCAAGCTGCGTTGAATAAAAACTCCACTGAAAAAGAGGCATGAAACCATATGATAAAGGATGTTATAAACACCAGGGAACCTGCACAGTGTATTTAGCTTTCTTTTGGTACAATAAACTTACTCCTGCTGTCTGTGGTGAGGTCTACTACAATATTTCTCATTAAACTTGTAGAGTTGTCAAGTAAGATACTAGTGCTGGCATTAAAAACTGCTAACTTTCTGCTTCCCCTGCTAATTCAATACTAATTGGCAGTTACATACATATAAGCATATGCTTGCTGTTGACTCCCTCAAAGGCAGGGAGGCCCTGCAGAGAGACCTTGACAAATCAGAGAACTGGGAAATCACCAACCATATGAAGTTCAACAAGGGGAAGTGCTGGATTCTGCACTGGGGATGGGATAACCCCAGATATACAGACAGACTGGGGAATGAGATGTTGGAAAGCAGGGCCAGGGGAAGGAACTCAGGGGTCGTGGTCGAAGGCAAGTTGGATATGAGACAGCAATGCCCTGGCAGTCAGGAGGGCCAACCCTGCCCTGGGGGGCATCAGGCACAGCATCACCAGCTGGGCGAGAGAGAAGATTGTCCCGCTCTGCTCTGCACTGGGGCGGCCGCACCTGGAATATTGTGGCAGTTTTGGTCTCTGCAGTACAAGAATGACACTAAGCTGTTAGAGAGCATCCAGAGGAGAGAAATGAAGATGGTGAAGGGCCTTGAGGGGAAGCCGTGTGAGGAGCAACTGAGCTCACTTGGTCTGTTCAGCCTGGAGAAGAGGAGACTGAGGGGAGACCTCATTGCAGTTACAACTTCCTTGTGAGGGAAAGAGGAGGGGCAGGCACTGATCTCTGCTCTGTGGTCACCAGTGATAGGACCCAAGGGAACGGCCTGAAGTTGTGTCAGGGGCGGTTTAGGTTGGATATTGGAAAGGTTGGTTGGATACTGGAACAGGCTCTCCAGGGCAGTCGTCACAGCACCAAGCCTGACAAAGTTCAAAAAGCATTCGTATGATACTCTCAGGCACATGGTGTGACTCTTGGAATGGTCCTGTGCAGTGCTAAGGGTTGGACTCGATGTTCCTTATGGGTCCCTTCCAGTTCAGCATATTCTGTGATATTCTGTGATAGATGCCTGTAAGCTATATAGAAGATATCATGTATGTCTGTGAGGAATGTTTAATTCACCTTTTGGAGATATAAAAATACCTTTTTGGATGAACGGTTGAATAGAAAATTACAAAAGGTTTTCCATTAAGTCATAATCATTCTCTTGTTAAGAAAAAACAAAACCCAATATACATACTATGGTCGCATAAAAAATAGTGACGCTCCAGATCTAGAGGGAACCTAAAGGAATTCACATCCTGCCTACTTTATGCAACAAATTAAAATGGAAAATGATGGCAAGGAGTGGCTAATTTGCAGTGTAATTTCCAGAAACAGCGTTTCTGTTGGGTTTGCTGGTGTATTGGGACCGGCTGTATGACAGAAGGACCACATTCAAGCATCATTGGTGTTTTTCTGTAAGTCATATACTAACAGGGGCATTAATACAAGCCAAGTTTGGCCCTGTGCCTTTCTAATGCAGGGAATTATTCTGACAACAAGTATTTCTGTGCCTGCTGTGGTGGTGTCCTCCAACTGCCTTTATCCTGCTGTTTAAAATTAGTGACACAGAGAGAAAGAATAACTGCAACAAGCTGAACACGTTATAGGACAAGTTCCTCTGAGCAAATGCTCTAGAGCTGCTTTTAATGGCAGTTTCATTCCATCCATAAAAAGCTGAGCAAGCTAGACCCCTCTCAGATGCTTGCAGCATAGTTGCCCTTTGCTATTAATTTTTTGAATAGCTTTTCTTTGGTCCAAGAAAATAATTTAGTGCAACAGACGTCCTTCGGAATAGAAATGAAATTCCATCAGACTTCAAATGAACTCTAATTATACTGCAAATAGGTGGCAGGAGTGTTCCCAAGTTTAGCACTACAGCTCTACTAAAACCAGCCAAAGAGCAACATGGATTTAATTTCAGTCTGTGTATGAATTGTTTGGAGTGCTTTTATTATTTTATTTTACAGATATTTCTAAAAACATTTAAAAAAAGAGAGAGAAAGAAATTCATAACAGCAAATGCATCTGTGCTTCATATTTTCCCTGTGTGGCATTGCAACAGCTTCAGTCTGTGAACATAAATGGACTGTAACAATATGGTTGGAATTTAAATGCAGAGTTGGTGCCAGAATCGGGAAACAGGCAACAGTCCCTGATTGTAGAAACATGCAGTTCACCTTTTCTCACTTATGCAACATTAAAAGGAGGGATATCCCTATCTGTGCCCTATTTATATTGTCAGCATTCAATCCATCCATATAGTGTACTGTGCTGCTCTGCTGTCTCTGCTAAGAGACCCCCAACTGCCTTCCTCCAATGATGACATGATTTTCCCTCAATTTCTAAACATGAAAATTTGTCAAAAAATGTGGCTTTCATAAAAGAGAGTTTGGCATAGAGAGAATTTCAACAGATTTTACTAATCCGAGTCATAAATTGTGTGTAATGTTCCCAGTGGTCTCGTGCATGAGATATTGATCTCCCAACCTGTGATCAGGGTTTCAGCTTCTACATAGGTAAACTTCTTTCTCCCAATAAAAATGTGCAAGAGAAAGGACTACTTAACACACAAAGAAGCACAGAGGTGTACATTAAATGAGGCCTGTGCAGAGGCATTTGAGACATTTGCACATTTTTGAGAACTTCAGTGGTGACTCTGACAAGCTGTGGATTTAAATCAGGTCGATAAAGATTCAGCGCATCTTTTCATGTTAAAATAACCTTTCTAAGGAAAAGGACAGGGATGCATTGATCTGGGTTGTTTGAGCATATATTCTATCACCCAAGGGCTTTAAGGACAGGACAGGCAAACCTGTGGAGTTATCTGCTTCTGGCAGATCCTGGAAAACCAAACAAGGACGAACTGGCTTCTTGAGGCCCTTCCCCACTCTGTGGTTCAACAGTTAAGGGCTCTCTAATCACTTTATTTTGAAAATTGTATATCTACATTAAAAGATTAGGTTTTGATTGCTGCACAAGCTTGGCAACAGGTCACATAGAATCTCTAACACCTAGAGAGACAGAGTATTACCTCTTACAGACACACAGCTTTTCCTCATCCGGCCAGATACAACAGTGTGAATATCTATAGGACAACAGGGTGAGATTGAAAGAATGAGGTGTTCAGTTTTATTAGATCATATGGCACAGTTAAAAAAATTAAACAAGTGTTAGGTGCAAATGCTCTCCCTCAAATCTGAAATAGAAGTGGCAGTTCAAAGCTAAACAAAAATGGGAGACAGTTGTTTGACATTGGCCATTTCTGCAAGAAAAAGGTAGCAGGCACCTGTAGAGAAAGGATGTGTAGGAAAGGAGCTAGAGAGACAGAAATGATCAGGTGGGTAATTCCTAGGAGCCAGGTGGAGAGACCATGGATACTGCAGGTGTCAGTTTTAGCTGCCAGGGGTATCTTTATCAGATATTCCTCTAGGTTCCCTTTGCAGCTTATGGAAGGTTTGAATGCTGAGTTTGAAGTTCCCCAAACTGGCCTCACAGAGAGCTGGAAAAAGTTTCTCACCTTTGAATTACTTCTTTTATACCCAGAAAGCAGTGTCCATCCCTCAAGGCAAGATCCAGAGAATCTTGACTAAGGTACTGGTGAATCCCCCAATCAAGTAGTCATGTCCAGTAGTACCAATCAGTGGAGCAGCTGCATCTCCCAAAGTGACAGCATGTCAGCTGAGGCACAGAGGACAACCATGACTACACTGGTAACCTGCAGTGAAGGAGAAATAAAACACATCAGCTTAAGCCTCAGCAAGAGCCCTAAACCACTCTATTTAGGTTGTCATCTGCAGCAGCCTTAGAAAGCACACGTGACACATTACCAGGGCTCAGCTGGTGCCCAGGGGAGAGAATTTCATATCTGAACCTTAAAAAGCATTTCAAATCCATTATATGCAGAAGATATCCACCTCTGAGATCTTCAGCATCTCCTTTCCAGTGGTAAGGAGTGAATGGAAGGCACAGCTCACATCCCATAGGCAGGACTGGGCATGTATTTGCAGGCTTGCCTGTGTTAATTAAACTTCCCTTCTTTTGATCTCAGAAAAAGGAAGAGCCTTGATGGTGCCAGATTCTCAGATGCAAAGGAACAGGTGAGGCTCTGCCCATGGAGACCATGAAGTAGGAGAATCCAGGGATGTGAAATGAGAGAAGTGAAGACTATGGGCTTGCAAGTAAGAGTCTTTTGGGACATTCTGCTCTAGGTCTAGGAAACTCTCCATTATTTTCCCAAACCAAAGTACCACAGATGTTGGAAAGGACAATTTCATTCCTATTCATGTGAGTAACCAGTAGAAGTGGTCTAGATTTGAAATCATTGTTCATTCTGCTTATTTTACCAATATCTTGTAATTTCTTTCTATATCAGACTTGCTAAGCTCAGTGACTTGTAGTGTTCTAATTTGGAGATTCCAGAGACAGGCACCCGAGAAGTGAGATTTGACAATGGACCCATATGAATTTAATTCAGTGTGTTCTGTAAAAATAAGTGCTTCCTGTCTGCAGAACAGAAACTCTGTGGGCCACTAACTTCCACAAGTAAGTTGGCCTTTGGTTTTGGAAAAAGGCTCCAAAATGTTTGTGGATGGGCAGGAATCACATTTTCCAAAATAATGCTAAAGGCTGCAAGATGTTGATTATTTCTGTCATTTTTCCAATATAAATTAATTTATAACCTTCCCAGATGCCATTTCACAGCTATGGCTTACACTCAGGCCTCTGGAAGCCCTTGGCTGCTGGATTCATCCATTTGTGAGTATAACTGATGTAAATTTGTTGTTTCAATGGGCAGGGCAGCCTGCCAGCTCCTTCTGTGACAAACCGATTTTAAGCTGTAAGATCCTCATTTCTCCTGAAATGCGTTAAGCACTTCATTGCTGCAATAAGTGCAGTGACATTAATGATGGGTTTGCTGTTCCCCTGAGGTGTGCAGGTGGGAAAAAATAACCAGTCTTTGCCTGTCTAGAAAAACTCATCATCTCCCCTATAACTGGGTACAGGAACATTTTGTCCAGGAATGGTCCATTTCAGATTTGCCCATGTGCATGCAAGAATGGCCCAGAACATCAATGTGAGGAACTACAGGCAAGGAAGAGGGGCACGTAGCTCTGAAAATAATTGTATAAGAGAGCAAGGTGTGTCAGCTCAGGATAACATGTATTTTGAACAATTTATCTTCTCCTGAGCTTTAACATTTTTAGCTCCTCAGCCAAGTGAGGATGCACAGCAGATGACCGGCACAATTCCACAAGTTTCCTCTACTGTGCAATGGTACATGGCAGGTATTTGTCTCATTATAATGACAGAGCAGAGATTCATGGCTATGGCAAACCCTAAGTGGGAGTGCAGTTATTTTCAGGAGCACCCCACATTTATGAGCATCGAAGATGGCAAACATGAAAAACATCAGTTATTCCATCCCCTGTTGCCTCCTCTATATTCAATATTTCAAGGAATATATATATATTTGTTTTGTTTTACTGGTGTTAAGCTTATATGTGGCTCTGGAGTAAACCCATGGTCCCCTGACATCCACAGAGTTTTAATTTTAAAAAACTAGATGCCCAGGCTGCCCTCAGTGAGCCCTCCACCACTGCTAAATTAGCAGTTTGGCATCTGCCATAGCAAAACTTGGCTCTGTGTGACTGAGTGATGAACACACCAATCATCTGCAAGTAGATAGTGGGCCAAAGGGCACCTCTTACAGGGAAGAATTTAACACGTGCTTAATTCCCAAAGAAGTGTAGATAAGCACATGCTTAAAGAATTTCTGCTTAAGGATGGATGTATGACCATTCTTAAGAGATTTCCTGAATCCTTCCATAAGGTGGCTTTTCACTGGGTTCAAGAAGATTGGACTGGAAACCAGAAACCCTTTTCATAAGTTTTGGTGGGTTGTATATTTGTTCAAACTTTGCCAATGTAGGGGGGGTAGAATAGCATTTAAACATGAAGAAAATGAGTGAAACAAGATACCAATTGAAAACAGAGACTCCACCATGGAGAAAATGGTCATTTAATTTTTACTTCATGTGTTATTAAATTCAAGAAAGCAATAAAGCAATAAAACCACCCAATTTCATTAGGTGGTTGAAATAAGTGTATATCATCAATGGAGATATTAGGTTGCATGAGTGTCATCACCAAGCTCTTTTAATGGCTTTCCACTACTAAAAGGCTGAGTGTTTTATTCTGGGTGCATACCCCCAGCTCCATTTAATTTCAGTGGACACATGCTCTCCATCTGTGTGTCTGGGATACTTCCTACCAATTGCTTCAAAGAGGAATATTTCCCACATGCGTTTTTCTGAGCTGTCAGAAAAACCCTATAATTTATTGATCTGACCCGATCAAGTTAAATGGGTTCAGCTCCAGCCAATGAAGGTTTAATAAAAACTGGGTACAGTGCAAGAGAAAATGTGTGCAGAAGGCTCCTGAAATAAGGTGCAGAAGTGAAATGCTGCTGGCATTGTGTACACACAATTGCAAGCAAAGAGGACAGTGCAGCTCAGTGAATTGCTGTCGGGGAGCTGAGCTGCAGTAAGAGATGATATGGGCACCTTTAGGGCAACTGTGCTTTATCTGTATATTTGCACCATTCAAAAGAGAACTAAATTGCTACTTTTTGCAGTAAAAACACACATGGCAAGAGATTCACCCTGATGAGGAAGTTTATAGCAGGGCATAAGAGCTCTGCATAGCTGTCCTTTGTATGTGAAATCTTACTTAAGGTTGTTTCTTACTGCATCTCCATGGGACAAGGTAGTGTTGTGATGGCTGAACATAGAGAGGATTTTCTAAAACTATAAGGATTTATTTTTGAATTGAGATGTATGTGTATGTACATTATATACTTTGTTGATGTGTTTTCTGTTGCAGAGCTATGCAATACAGTGTCTCTTTGGACGTGCCATAGCAAAATCCATGTCTAATTGTTTAATATATTTTCTCAAAGCTTCTTTCCTGCCAGGTATGGAGGCTTGGGCATCAATCTGTGGTGTCTGATCATTTCTAGGTGCAGTTTTGGGAGTGGTGTTTTACTGTCTTTGAAATTTAGTTCAGGGTTGACCTGACATAATTGTTATAATGGTTTGGCTAAAAAAAAGAATAAAAAAAAGCAAAAAAGGAAGAAAAATGGGGAAAAGAAGGAATAAAAGGGAAAATGTTATTGAATGTTCGTGAAAATAATTTCATCTCTGTATTTCAAAGAGTCTGCAGATCTGAATTATACTTGATGTCTTCTCTGACTTGGGTTCGGTGAAGTTACTCTGGGATGACATTGAAGTCACTCAGACACGTCTAGGAAATTGATATTTTATTCACTCTATTAGTAGCAAAAAGTCTCAGTCATAGAAAAGTTATAAAGAGGATACAATGATCTAGAAAACACAGGTAGACAACAGAGCAGTGTGAGAGTGTGTGGTCTTAAGTTTTATAGGATGTATTTGGAAACATCTCTTGGCAAAGAACCTTCTCAGACACCAGAATTTGACTGGCAGCAACCACAGCCCCAAGGAAATTTTATTGTCAAAGTGTTATTTTCCCATCCTTGGAGATAAGGGAAAGGTCAGGGAGACTAAGTGTCTCTAGAAAGGTCATCAAAAATCCTGTCAGATGCAGGGGGAAAGCCCCATGGCCACATGACAGAGATACAGAAGATCGCAGCATCATATGCCTTTGGATGAGGGGGATTGTCAGAAAGGAGCATCCCCTGCCCCAGACTCCCTCTGCCCTGCAGTGGCCACCAGTCAAGGGCTATTGAGAAGCAAAACAGCACTCAAAAATGTTTCACTTATGTTGCTTGTGACAATAAATCCCTCATGTTTTGCACCATGTGGTGCAAGGAAATGTGCGCAAAAACTCCGAGCTCCCTCGGTGACACCAGACCCCTGCTCTGATGTGCACAGAGCAGCACTGAGCACTGTCATGTGTGACCACGTGCTCTGGTTTGCCCTCTGCAAGTCAGTCGTTTGAGTCTTGGCAGGAGATGGAGGAACACATGCAGATAAATGAAGGAGTTTTGCTTGTTCTGGAGTATGATGTTGATGAGTATATGAGGAAAGTCACAATTTACTCTATATATCTTGCTCAAGACCCTGGTAGAATGATCAGGAGTTTAACTGGCCCACATGGATTTTCTGTAGTTAAAGGAGAGCTAGAGAGAGGCATCTTCTACTATCAAATCCCTTCTCTGCACTCTTCTGTCAGTATCAACCATAGAAAAAGCCTGACACAGTGTCTATATTAGTGCAGACACCTCTATATGGATCAAAACCACTTTAGCAGTACAGAACAAGCCTTTATCAACATTCGAGATATGCTGTTCAGACAGATTTGGCCCATTGACGTCTGTAGAGAGCTGCTTTCAGGAGGTCGTGTAGCACAAAATTATGACGTTGTTGAATTTAATAATTTACTGGCAGACATATTTGGGTTCTAAGGGTTAGATTTATTTTTGTTTATTAGTTCTCCCTGCTGGCCCACAAGGGGAAGATTCTCTCTTTTATGGAGACACCAGTAAAAAGTTCTGCACATAAATGGTCAACATGACCAGTGCTAACAGGCAGTGCTGTAATTATATTAGACGTGATCTGAGCCTGGATTATTGTTATTTTTTGCTATATGAATAGTCCATGAATATGATACTTATATTTACTTGGTGATCTCATGAAAGAATTATTGTTCCTTCTTTCTGGCAGCACTGCCAGTGTACTCAGTCCTGTACATGGATGAAGCAATACTCAGCTCTTGTTGGTGAAAGTAACTTGAATTTTGAACACAGCCCACATTTTAAACTTCCAAGTTTGCTTTCACAAAATAGCTGAACATTTGCTGTCGACAAACTTTCATGCTCACATAGTTCAGCTGTTGAATATTCACAGAAAGCGACTGTGGTCAAGTCCAAATTCATTCTTTAACCTAAATGAACGTAAAAGACTGTTTTTCTGCGCTCCCCTGCTCTGCATATTCATGTGCTGTGTGTTTAAGCAACACACTTCCTCATCCACCTAATTTCCACTGAGTTTCAGGTATGTGCTCATGTTGGGCAACTATTTACATATGTTTTTCTTGAACAAGGTAGCAGATCCTTGGCCCCAGAGCCGGGGAGGGTGCCATCTGGGCGGAATTCCCAAAGTTTTACTACCTACAAATTCAGTGGGCAGTCAGGACTGGGCTCCCTGTGTTGCCAGTGGAAAGAGATGAGCTTCCCAAAGACCTCATATAGCAGAGCACCCTCCGCCTTCAAAGTGCCTACAAAGGGAGCTGAAAGAACCAACTGGGAATTGACACCTGATTTTAAAGGAAACTCAGGCTAGGGGGAAGAACCCTGAAGTATGCTTGGTTAGCACTCAGAGCAGAATAGACTGTAAGCAGTATTCCAATTCCAGACTAGTTTGGTTTTCAACTCTATTTTTTCTGTAGTTAATGAGTAAATACAAAAGCTGTAATGGTTATGTCTTATACTATCATTCCTGGAAGAGAATACTGTATGCTGCAATTTCCAGAAAGGGTTTATTTTAAAAATCTTTGCTTATTCATGAATCTTTTCATAGAAATGTACTATTTTATTTATCTGAGTTAAGTTCTGGATTCTGCCCAAGTTTTTCTCTTCAGCTTCGCTAACAGTGGGTTTCTGTCTGATCCTACAATCCGTCTGTGTTCTGCCCAGAGAAATACCTACCCTGTGTTTGTGGAAGATCTTACCTCTGGAATAAGGGTGCATGATTTCTCACGGTCAGGTTCAGTGATTAAGATGGCATCTACTTCAAATCCACCTGTGGAAACAAACAGCGCTGCAGCTGTGGGTTTGCCATTGAAATGAAACACCACACTGGATATTCACGCTAACACTTGAGGAAGATAGTTTCTTCTGGACAGGGAGTTCAAAAATGCTTTCCAAGTACTCATTTACTGAACAAATCCATGGAACATACACACAGAGAAATATCATGAGATGGGGAGCAGAAAAACCAGAGAGTTTAAGTTGTTTAGATGCTTAAGCTAAGATCCTACCCTTACAGCTGTAAGTGCCTAAAGTTAGATATCTGATTTTGGTCTAACCTACCATATTCTACATCTCCTTTTTAAGATTAAATGAATTACCATCTGAAGCCATCCATCTTCTCAATTAAGTGCCATTTACTTGGGCTTAGGTCTTTGTTTTTCACATGTCCTAAATATTTTCCAGTTGGGGATACAGTCTTTTATAATGCCTACTACTTGTTACAGTCTGTGAATATTAGATCATCCTCATGCCACATCCCAGAAACTAAGCCATGTCTGGCTTGCTTATTTCTGCAGTGATGTCTCCCTAGGCTTGTCTTTATACACGTTTTCACCAAAACCACAGTACTCACTGCAATGGTGGTTGTGGCCTCAGTAGACCTCTACCCTTGAGAGACTCCAGGCTCTGAGGAATTTTAAGGCTCCTTTTTCCCTTTGTCTATAAAACAGGGAGAGACACAACAAGAACAATGTGTGGGATTGCAGCATGAATTGTTACAGCAGTCCTTGTTTTCTGGTGTTCCCCTCAAAGGTTGCTCTGACTGGCCATGTCTGCTGTGCATCTGTGACTTTCAGCCCCCATGTGACACAGCATAGTAGAAAAGTTCAGATAACCATCTTTTTTATGAAAATCAATTCTGTGTTTTTGCCATTTCATTTAGCTAATGTGTATATGAAAGAGTAGATGCACTACTTGGAGAAGACCTACTGTCATCCAGTTGGACTTACTGAAGGTTTTAATAATGTATTTTGCTTTTAACTTATTGGACACCATGAAGCACATTCAAATCACAAATTAAAGTCAACTTCTTTCATATGTCAAGGGCCTGATGAACTACTTAATCTGAGGAAAAGATTCTGCTTGGTGACAACCACCTCTGGGCTAGTACTCACCCACATTTGTGTTCCAATTTTACATCATGTATCTTATGGTCTAAATTAGACAATGCATGATGAAATCACTGAATACACACATTTTGAGGCAAGTTTTCTGGAAAAGTCCAAGACTTAATGGGAACCACAGCAAAACCCCAGAGGTGCCTTTTAATAACTACTATTAATAAATATGGCTTCACTACCCTGGTTTGATAGCAAGTGAGGGAAGATCAGTGTAGCCTGGGAATGCTCTTCCTGTGTGGTGAACTTGAGAGTCAAGGAGCTAGACGATGCCCTGTTTGACAGAGAACAACTTTATTTTCGTTGGCTGGCAAATACAAAAACATAAGCCCCGTATTCCTGGGAGGAAGGGCAGCATGCAGGGCTGCAGGCAAGTGCCAGGATTAGCCCTGTTCAAAACCACGGCCTTATGTGCAAACTGGTGGAAAGTAAATAACTCACTAGTTCATGTGTCTGAGGAAAAATGATACAGGGCCAGAATTAATTAGTAGCAGGTATTGACTGTGGAAAATGGCTGAGTGTCAAACTGGAGGCCTGAGCGTGAATACTTTGTTAGTCTGCTCTGAGGTGTCCTGCACTTCAGGGTCGAGTTGAAACACACTGAGACCCAAAGATGTCCACAATGTTAGAACAGCTGCATCTTAACTCTTATTCTTAGGTTTACTTGAATAAATATCACCAGGGCTGAGACCTATCATAAAAGGCTTTAGAAAGCTGACAAAGTAACAAAGACGCCTCACAAAATAGGTCTCAAGCTGAATGCCTGGCTAATATTCTCTAATCCTAAAGAACTTTTCAAACAAACATATCCCTACAGAGATCTGTTTACTCAACAACTGGCATTTAAAATAGGTATGTTACCAAGATCCAGTATTCTGTGTCTCTGTTTATATTCTGAAAATCAATATCACAAGAAGAGGAAAGGATCTTTGGCTCTTATTATCCTCGTGGCTTTACAATTCCTTCTTTCCCATTCCCTCCTGAGATGTCTGTGAATAGCTAGGAATGAATAATGTCTTAATTGCCCATGAAAAGTATACTTAACTGCTAATATAAATATATACTCAGAACAAGAACTTCAGGCTACAGAATGCCTTATTATTGAGGAATTGTAATTATTAACTAAGTGGGTAAATGAAGTAATATTTGTTTGGTTTCTCAAATTGAAGATTGTATCAGGTTGTTGATAGAACTAAAACAAATTTTACTTTGGTTTTAGTTTATTTCTGTTTATCTCTTCCCTCTGACTCTCAATGTGCTTGTTAAGGAGAAAAGAAAGATGGTGAAGGGAAAATAAATATACACTCTATTTCATTATATCAGCTATGTACTGCATCTATGAAAGAAAAGCAGTAAGTCCATAGATAAGTGTAAGAGAGAAATAACTAAGCCATCTGACATTTCCAGCCATTGCTCAGGGTTTCATGTCACAAAGTTTTAGACATTTGAAACTCTGGGTTTGCCTCTTTGCTTGACTACCTCTTTGTCTTTCAGCATGCCTCCTGGCAGTGCAGAATAGCTCAGTGAGAAAGGGTCTGCAAGGCAGGGACATGTCCTGGTAATGTGCCCCGGGAGAAGCTCCAGAGGACTTTGGCTTCTGCTCATTCCTAACATTCACTTTGCTTAACTTCATGAGATGTACTGCGGTCATGGGAGCTGAAGATGAATTTGGGCTTACTTTTTGGTCTGGTGACGAGCATAAACAAGGCATCTTTGTGAATCTTCTGACCTTATAAGAGTCCTGTGGATATCAGCACTGCCCTGTCCATGAAGCAACACCACTGATGGTGATGCCCCACCAACCCATAGGTTTGCAAGCACTTTTTGCATTCCTTCCCAGCTTTCTCCCCCTTGGAGAGTATGCAGATGCAGCTGTTCAGCAATCAGGTGGTCTGCTTGGGGGTGCCAGAACATGGCTTTGCTCCAAGGTAAGAAATGTATTTATAGGGGATTTGTTTGTTTTTATTTGTTGTACCCCAGGGATGTGTATGAGCAACAAAGCTCATTGTAGCCATACTATCCACATTATCTATCTCTTCTTGGCAGTAGAGTTCAAAGGCGTTCACAGAGCTGGAAAGCATCACTACCCTTGGATTTGGGTGTATGGAAACTGAAGCATGGAGATAACAGCATTTAGTTCAACAAACACTATCACCAGTGCCACACCAGCTATCTTTTGTAATCCTACAGAAACCAACAACAGTATAAAAGGAAAACACTTATGAAAGGCTGCTGGAAAGTCCTCACTCAAATGATACAAGTGCATAATGTGCAAAGAATGAACACCTCAAAGTAGTCCTATTCCGACTGACAACCGCACGGAGGAGCAGTGCTTTTATGCTAGAGGAAGAGCTGGTGTTTGCACATTTTCAGTCTTACCTAGCTTAAGGGTTAAATGAAACCAAGGGAACACTACCAGTGTGTTGTGTGGTGTCAAAGTGACTCCAGCAGTTTGCATGGCCAAGCCCCTGTACGTGTGACCTGAATGCAGGGGGTGGGGAGGAACATGCAGGAGATAACCATGATAACTCAGTGATGTTCTGATGCATGAGCTTAAGGGACAGAACTGCCTAATGGTTGAATTCAGAGTGACAAGGCAGCATGGTGACAAATGCCTGCAACCACTGAGCCCTAGAATTGCAGAACTGTTAATGTTGGAAAAGACTCTTAAAGCCATTGTGTTCAACCATAAACATAACACTGTCAGTATACCACTAAACCAATCCACCACTTCAAGATTGAACTTGAGCAAAAGGTTTCAAAGGCAGATATGGTGATTCACATGGTGAATATCTGCAGACCAAGCCAGTAGCTTTTCACCTGTTGACACCACTCTCCGTGGATCATGGTATCTCACAAGGCCATGCTGATTGAGCTCTGTACATTCTGAGAGCTTCATTACATGCAATTTATGGGCTTTCACTTCCAGATATGGAAGAGTTGTGTGTGTAGGAGCAATGGGAGGTTGACACCAAGAGCAGCCTAATGTGGGGAACTAACAGCTATATGATCCTGCTCTTCCTTCTCCAAGTGGATTCGTGATTCCATGTAACTCAAGACTATGTACGCATCTTCATGTTTCCCCTTACAGTACTGAGGACTCTGTGGGGAATGGAAAAAATTGCAAAAATATTGCCCCTTCATGTTATTCCAAATGATGTTCCAAAATCTAAGAGGAGGGTAAGTTCTTTTGTGACTTGTGGTTTCGAAGATTCTGCAGTGAGGTTTTGATCTCCACTACATGGATTAGAAAAGTTATCTGTAAATAAATATTTCTTTGAAGACTGCCTCCTCCTAGTTCAATTTATACAGCCAATGTATACTGAGGGTGGGCCTGACTTCTCCGTGGGCTGGACTAGACTTCCACTCAAAACTAAGTGTTGATGGGATAATTTCTTGTGGATACAGATTGTCCAGTGCAAGCATTTAGCAAGCAAAATAACATGAAGGACCTGGCAGAAGTGCAGAAGAGAAACCCCTGAGTCAGATCTCCCACTGTCACCTCTGCCTGTCGTATCTGCAGCAGTGGATACATTATTGCTTATAGTTTTTCTCAAAACTTCCCTTACCTTCATAATAGTTACAAAAAAAGCAAAACAGCAAAGGAACATGTTATCAATACTCAAAACTTCCTTTATATTACAGAATTTACAGGGCAGAAGTCATACATCGTTTTTTCTATAACCTTCCAATGTAAAGATCATTTAAAAAATCACAGACTGAAAGAAGAAAGATTTGGGAAGGAAGAAAAATGCTCATTTTTATTGTTTTTTTCAGTGGTAAAGAATGGGAGAGGAATAGTACATGAATTAAAAAAAAAAAAATTCATTTAAAAGAATAATGTTCCCTAGAATGGTACACAAAAAAATTGTTTAATTGAAAAGAAATTATTTTTTTTAATTTTCATTTCAGATCAACACTTTGTGCTACAAGTGTTATTGTTAAAATAAATATTCATTTTTCAGTAAGGCACATTTTCCTAGGAAAAAATATCCACAACATACTTCATACAAGTAAAGAATATGAGTGTGTTATCATTTTCTTTGAAGCATCCAGTCATTGGATGTAGCTATCTTCAATGTTTGCTTGCAGCCATGGAAACCACATGTGTTTCCCCTTTGGCATCATAATGACCTTATCAAGACTCTTAAAGTATGGAACTTCAGTGTTCAAAAAACCAAATAGGAATTTATTGGCTCGTGTGAGTCTTTTGTGTTATCTTTGTAAAAGGTCTAACACTCTTCTGCTCCGGAGAAGTGAAAGCATCAACATCTTTCCAATAATCTCTGAAATTTAGTGCGTTCCCAGAGGAATGAAGAGACAGGTATGTCCCATGTCGCAGGAGAGGAGATGGAGATGGATGGCAGCAAGGGCAGGGGAGTAGTGAGAGGTCACATATGTTTTTAGACTTGCTTGTACAGGTGGAAAGAAACAGAAAATTCCCAATCTAAGTTTTGAAGTGCTCAGGATCCAAAAGAAGGAAATACCAGTATGGACAAGCCTTATCTTGCAGGCAGATACTGCTTCGGTAGGTGTGGAAATACCTGAGCGTTTACAGAGAGACTGGAAGACTGAGCTGGCCAAAGCCTGTAAAGGTCATAGAGAAGTTTCTAATAGGAGAGGGATGACTCGCCCTCAGAAAACTTCTGAGAAAACTTTTGAGAAAACTTCTCAGCTTTTGCTTGTGGGTAGGAAGGGGAAGCTGTATGTTTTTCTTCAGGGTTGTGCACCCCAAAGGGACATTCCACATTTTGGAGGTAAATCCAGACTAGCAGGATTTAAAGTGGTCATTTTTAATCTGC
The DNA here is from genome assembly GCA_013400415.1 of Scytalopus superciliaris. NCBI lineage: Eukaryota > Metazoa > Chordata > Aves > Passeriformes > Rhinocryptidae > Scytalopus > Scytalopus superciliaris. The sequence goes on from VXBX01000547.1 coordinate 247,548, forward strand.
CTCTGAGGTGATTAATCTCAGTCTATCACTGTATTTTGAACTTTATAAGAAAGGATTTGCTTTGGCTGACACTGAGGGAGGGGCTAGACAATTTGTTGTTGCAAGGTTAACATCAACAAAGGAAATGTCAGCTGTTAAGGTCCAGATTCCTTAACTGAGCCTGGACATCTTCCAGTTGCCAGTTTTGTGATACCAGCTTCCATCCAGGGGTTACTACCACAAACAGTTTGCCTTAGGCTTTTACTGCAGTCAGATGATCAGTAGTTTTTCCAGTGTGAACAACCCAGGTAATGCAGCACACAGTCCGTTGCAGCAGGTACTGGAAAATTCAGGTGGAGCAACAGAAATCCTCAATCTTTGTGCCATTGTGTCACACCGAACTCCTGCCTTTGGGGCACACAGCTATTCCCAAGCCTGCCCCGAGGCAGCAGCATCCCTGTGTGGCAGCTTCCTAGCTGCATCCTGGCAGGTTATACCATCCTCTCAGGACCTCCGTTCAAGAGCAGTGCAGATATATGCAAAGATACTGGTGCTGAGGCAGTGGCAGGCAGCTGAAACAAAGCTACAAAGCCTGTTTCATCCATCAGGCATAGTGCCAGCAGCCCCTGGTGTGCAGAGCTCCCTCTCCTATCACTGTGCACAGGGAGCGATACCCCCCTGCTGCGCTTCATCCTGCTTTTTCAGGCAGAGCTGAACACTCAGCAGTGTGACATGTCCAAGGCCACCCAGAATGAGCACGGAGCTTGGAATAGGATCCATGTCTCCTCACTCCCAAGCTCAAGGGGGGCAGTTTTGGCTTTTTTTTTTTTTTTTTAAGAACAAGACCTTCCTTCCTGTAGGTTGCCGAGCTCCCTGGCACCGGCCATTGCAAACAGTCCGCGCTTCGGCTCTATACAAGAATGAACTGGGCACAATTTCCAAGCGATCCAAGGGCTGTCTGCTGGGACACAGGGAGAGGCTTCCAATCCAAACAATGCAGGGAAAGCGTTATGCAAAATCGCTTCTCCAGCCCCTTCCTTCCCACTCTTTCTCTCTGCATCATGTTGACAGAGGATGTTTCTCCTGGCTGTGGCCTGGATGCTGCTACACTCTCCATGTGGGCTTGTGCAGCCCCCCTGGGGAAGAAGTGTTGTTTCATAGAGAAGCTCAGCATTTCATAAATTGGCTTCATTTCCCATGGGTGTGAAACCCAGCCTTCTCTTGAATATTCCATAAAGGAAACTCCCCCCAACCCATTAGATAGATAGATAGATAAATAGATAGATAGATAATTAATCATGGTCAGTCCCAAATGGTTTGTTCCAAGGAAATGGATTGCTTCTTTTCTTTTAGATACTGAGTGCTTATACAGGGTCTGGCTGTGGGTAAAGGGGTTGAAGTGCCATGTATAACACCCACCTGTCCCAGCACTTCTCCACCAGCCCTGTGGTGAGGGATGCCATAGTCAGTATGTGGCACAGAAAGAGAAAATTTAAATCCAAAGTCACATCCAAAAGAAAAGCCAAAGCAAATTTAATTTCAATATGTCAAAATAGCACATTTTGACACTGTCAGAACTTCTCCTCTATTTTGCATATGATTGTGGAAAAGTTTTCATTTTGAGTGACACTTAAATCTCTGAGAAGAAAGGACTCCATCAAAGTTTTTCAAGTAGTCCCAGAGAACATGATTAATTTCCTAATGAAATCCATTTTCTAATGGATTAAATACTATTTTCTTGGGTTTTGTAACATGGTTCTGTGGAGGAGAACTAGGGAAAAATAATTACTTCAGGTGTATACAGGCCTGAATCCTGGTCATAGCTTTGCCACTTGACCTGTTGTACTTAAGGATGTCCCTTGGCGCAGCCAATTTTTCCTGTTAAAAACAACGGAAACATCTTTTGTGAGAGCCTGGTTATGGTGCTGAGAGGAAGCATCAAGTTAACCAAAAATACATGTTTACTGTATGGGATCAGCACATCTCAACCCTTTGCTGTGTCTGCAGTTGTGCTTGGCAGAGCATGGCCAGAGGTTCTGCTCTGCTTTTCTACCACCTTTTTTTTCTTTTTTTTTTTTTTTTTCCCCTCTA